>LPNX010890785.1:0-94814 GCA_001517045.1 Pseudotsuga menziesii | reverse complement strand
TTTAATTGAAAGGCATAATGTGCACTTAAGAGGGCCCAGCATAGAAAGGAATCTCCTCAGCGTGAAGGAGGCTGATCTTGGGCCTGATATTAGGGAATCCTTCTTGGAAAAACTAGTGGCAGGAGTTTCTGCCTTGACTTGTGTAAATTTAACACACAAAGGGGAAAACCGTTTCAACTCTTTTTTATTTTTATAGGGATTAAAATTCATTGTGAGGGGAACACCTCTATGTTTTTTTTTAAAGCGTAGATACACCTCTCCATTTGTGGGCGGAGAGAAGGAGTAGATACACCACTGCGCATGCTTGAAGAGGAACAACCTAGGCGTTATGGGGATTTGGCGTGATGAGGTGGAAGGGGGAATATTGTAATAATAAGGCAGAATGGTTTGTCTTGCGTTGTTTTTCGTGTTTGAATAATGAGTTGGGCGCATTTGATTGTTGTGTTTGAATCATGGGTGTCCATGTTTTTGATGTGTATAGTTTATATGAGTGTTTTTCCTGGGTTTCAATAGGGGTCTGAAAATATTTGTTTAAGCCAGCGTTTGTTGGTAGTTTGGGTATTTATATATAAATATATATCTTGTACTTGCATTTTGCTGAGTCAGAATGCATAGTATGCTTGCGTCTTATGAGATCTGGAACTTACACTTTGTACCATCATTTTTGCATGGTGCTGACCCAATATGTGAGGGATGTATTCGTTTCAGGCATAGTTTTAATGTATACCCGTGATACATGTTATTACCCTAGATGCCATTTTTCGGATGGTTGCATAATCCCTACGTCGTCTAAAAGCAACGATATGGTGTTGTTTTGGTAAATATTTGGGAATCTTTACGTTTTGATAAAAAAAATTATGCATGAACTTGACTGATTTGATTGCAGGTGATTTTGAATAAATTAAAGCTACCAATAAGCGAACCATAGTAGGGAGGAATAAGATCCATGGGACCTCCTACCCTGGTGGTTTTCATCACTAATAGGATTATCAGTATCGAGTTATTATTTTGATTTCTTGGCCCTCTTACACCATAGAAAAATCATACTTGACTTACTGAATTTTGATTATACCTTAGCGATGTTCTGCTCACCAATTTCTGGTAAGTTGGATAAGCTCATTGTCCCCCATAAGAGAAATAGATTTAAAATTGATATTGATACATTCTGGTTGCTTATCAATTGCTGGTATACATATCGAATAGTTTTTTGTTGATGACAGTCGTTAGGGTTTGTGTTGTCGGTTGTGCTCAAAGGAAGAGTTGCTGTGAATTTAAATTCTCTTATCTCTCTGGTTTAAATGCGAGTGGTTTTCATTCTTTACCTACAATAGATTTGGTTATTTTAAATACATCTCACTCTTTGTATTCATATTATGGGATCTGATCTATAAGAACCAAAATCACATGCCCTGGAAGGGTCTCAAAATCCTAAATCGCTACTTAGTTATAATGTTGATCCACATTTACTGTCTATTTAGTTCTGCAAATTGAAGTGTTATAGCTTCTTCTCACCGAAATGGTAGAGAATACCATGTGGTGGATAAGTTTCATTGTTGATTTAAAAGTTGAACGTGTTTTCCTCTACGCACCTCTAGATAATCTTTCACATGATGGGTGTTTAGATTTTTTTGTTCGTATCCCTTGTGTAATTTTCCCAGCAATTTTAGTGCGAGGTCAATATGTGGCTTGCTTGTAGCTATGTTTATCATGGTTTTGGATCGCTACCATGTTGTCTTGTTTTAGTTACTTCTTATATTCTAAAAGATAACATACTGCGTAGGAATGAGTTTTATTCCTCAAGAGTATACATCTATGTGTGTGCCTGCTCCTGTACAAAGATGCAAGATTAATTGGTATATAATATACATTAGTATTTTGTCTAATCATTAAATGGATGTATTTTTTAAAGTAATATGTATAGCCCAACCACAAATTCCCTATTTTATATGGTGAAAACACTCTCATAATATTTTCTGAGTAAGGATTAATTCATGGGTATCCTTACGAAACCACTAAGAGTTAAATAGAAGTAACCTCCTTTTAATTGTTGTGTAGAAGTGACATTTTGGAAATTTGAATCAACGTGTACTCAAGGATCTGTTGCTAAATTATGAGTTTGTTACAAGGACCTCCAATAGGGAAATTTGTTTTCTGAAAGTGTCTCGCTGCCAATTGATTTGATGTAAGGAAAAATGGGCAACGTATGTGCCACAACATTGTAATTTCTTCTCTTCGATAAATCAATAAAAGGACTAATAAACTTGGTGGATGTAGCCTCGTGGATGAGGTGAACCACTTTTACTATTGTCTCCTCCATATTTTGCTTTATGTTGCTCATGAACATTTTCTCAATGGTGTTTAATGTACGGTGCACTATGAATGGTTTATGCTACATTTTTGAATTGGTATAAGGCGTTATGAAACACATTTTGCAAATATACAAGTTTTAATTCGTTGCAATGGAGAAACAAGTTTACCCGCCTTTCTCTCAAAATACAATGAGGTAGCACAGGTAAGAGTTTCAGGTCATCATTATATGTGGAGTTATATTTTAAAATGGTATATTAAAAATGTTACCTCAAGGATAGATACAAGTATTCCCCTAGAGGACCCGCACGTATTTATACTCGGATATAATGTATGTATGAACATAAATTTTATGTTCACTCTCATGATTAGAATTGGTAGTTTCAAGGTAAATATTTCGAAGAACAGTAGCCAACCTAAATGATTATTAAAGGTATGTAAAAGATTTAAATCCATAGTTGTGAGTTTACATGAATGGGTGGCTCTTGGGAAATTTAACAATGATGCGGGTACATTATGACAAAAATAATCAATGTTACGAAAGCAACAATAATTTGTGTTCATTTATCATGGTTACAAGTTGTCTACGGAAATTAGTTTATTCGGTGATACAGGGCTGTCACAATGATCATTAACGGCGAAATAGAGCAAATTTTTACCCCTTTTCCACACATAACGGCATGGAGGTATAAGGGGTATGTTACAGGTGGTACCATAGCAAAGTTTACACCGCTCAGACCTAATGGACTCATCGACATATAGGTATGTTGTGAACTATATGATTTGAATATGAGATATTATAATTACTCATATGCACGCTATAAAAAGAAATATTGTTTAATGTTAAGATCATCGAACTAATTTGGTTGGCACAGGTTTTCTTAGAACTATGTGGAATGCATGAAGTCAGTTGCATGAACTCAAATACAGGAAAGGTTATACGTTTGATTGGTGAATAAGAAAATGAAGACAATATTAGGATTGATGCAACCTATCTATGCAATATATACTTATGTTCTTTTACATACATATTGATGAGTAAAGTGCAAGTTGAAATTGCTTTTAGTAAGATTAAGTGCATAATATTAACACATCAAGAAAAGATATTGAAGAGGAAGTAAATCATTAATATGATATACAAGTATCTTTTGTCGCGGTCAAATAGGAACTTGTCCTTATATAATGTGTTTTATGAGAGTATGATGGAACTTACTTTGGGCAAGAATTTGTGAGTGGATAATGTAGGTGCACATGGTTACAAGAAGTAGCATCACATGGGGATCAGAGGCAAAGATGAAATCCTTAGTGGAAAAAGTAACATCTACAGTCTATATGATTCCTTGTTTATTATGGAAGGTTACCAAGACGATAACATTTGATTAGTTATATTGAACTTTTGGGAAAACATAGCTTCGACAATTTGATATGTTGAGAATATAAGTTATAAAAAGTTTTGGAAATTTTCTATTAAAAGTACCTCGATATAGTAACTATCTCATTTTGAGAATGATTAGTCTAAAGCAATTTAGTTATAGAATCTTTGAGATGGTCTATACATGCATTAATACTAGAGTATCAAGTTATGTTGGATGTATAATGTATCCACTTAGGTCTAGAGGGCTTAGGTAGACATCCCTCAAAGATAGCAAGGTAGCGGTTAAAGAGAACTTAAAAAGCTGACCATTTAGGAGTCGCCATATTACCTTGACACTCTACAAGAATTGCCACCACTATAGTGAAATGGTTTAAGCAAGGGTTGGTGACACTAAATAAGAAGCTATGCTAATGACTTATATTATATGGTCAAGACTGTACAAATACAAATTGTATCAAAAAAATGTTAGAGGTATTAAAGCTACCAATATTAACATTAAATAAAATGTATTTAATGTGAAACACCTCTTTCATCTAAATAGGGAACAAAAAATTGCATTTAAATGCATGGTTACATGCCAGTCAAAACAACTACGATTGCATATTTCGTAGGGAAGAATTATGTTTTGATATGGTTAATCTAGTCTCACTATCATGAACTAATAAACCTAGAAATGGTTCGCTGTTGCACATAATAAGTGAATAGTGAGAGAAGAAAATTTGGTTTCTAAAACTGAGTATAACAATAGCTCCTAACTTCCTGATCAGAAGTTGCTAGTTAACTTGTGAATGTTGAATATGCTTAGCATACTAAATGGATGCTAAGTAAGAGTAGGGCTTGATTTTCAAAGTTGTTGGGAAGAGGATCCAAGTTAGTATCCTTTAAATGTAATTATGCAGTTAATTATACATTATTGATCTCTTATACATTTTCACAAGAACAACAACATTACTTACAATATTTCTACAAAAGGGAACCAAACAACTTATGGACTTGGCCTACAATTCAACTAAGGTAAATAGCATGATTGTGTTATACCTAATGTTACTAGTTGTGTAAAAAGAGTGCACCTATATAAAAGGATCGCATTCTGATGAACTAGAAAAGTTGTACGATAGGACATAAATAGATGAGATATGAAAGTATGATTTATTTTGAGTTACTAATGTTATTGGAATATTTGTGTCTCTAGCATCGCTACTCATGAATGTGGAATAAAGTTGGAATATCCCTTCACTAGAAAATACCCAATTAACAGATAAGTAAAGATGTCTAAAGATATTGATATTTGAGTTGATGAATGTTGTATAATGTTATACAATAACACTACAAGATATGCTAGGAACACTATCAGTCCATATTGACTGACAGTAAAAATAGTCGTTGCCTTAAATAATGAGGTTAAGAATGGTTGATGTATTACTTATTGTATATTGTCGAAATTCAAGATTTTATAACCAGGGAATTGTTGTGGATGATTTTGTTTACGTACTGACATTGCAGGCTTCACCAAGATTATGACCCTTGCTACAATCAGGTACATTATGGTTTATAAATTCTCCTGCGTATGAAAGTTGCACTCAATTGCTCAGAAGTGAGTAAGGAGTAATGCTTCTTGATGATTTACAAGGTTATATAAATCTGGAATGATGATTAAATGATTAATTAATGAAATTATGGGTTATCGATAGATGCTTTGACTAACCGTGCAGCCGATTCATGAATCAGGACAATGACAGTGAAGTCATGCTAGCACCAAGGGGTTTGCGTTACGAATAGTCAAAATTGAAATGTATACTAAATATGAACAAGAAAAAATTTGAATGCTACAAGAGCACCAAGGTGTTAGGCAAGTGATTTCTGCATGAGCACATTGGTGTTAGGCATATATGCTACAGGAACACAATGGTGTTAGGAAAGCAATTACCGCACGAGCACATTGGTGTTAGGCATATGGTGTGGCAAAAGACCAAGGAAAAATTTAGACATCTGGAAAACAGGACATTGTTTGATGTCACTGAAGGGAAAACTTTTAACTAGTGGTTAAAAGGGAGAGTAACCTCAGAAATTGTTGTAAGTCCACACAAGAATGGAAAAGAAACTCAAGGGAGAGTTTGGAAAACATAACGAATGAAAAACATGTTAACTAATTTCCAAGTAATTAGACTATTACATGCTTAAGATGTAATGTGAAGGAAGGATTTCCTCGGGTTGAGAACGACATGACTATCCAAAGGTTGGAGATAAAACCAACAACCAAAGGGTATTAATTATATTTTTTGATGAATAATTTGAGTTATGATTTTGAACATGATGTAGTGAATCGGGCTAGACCAAAACTTGTTGCAGGGAACTACAGGTCTTGAATGAAAGTGACTTAAGAAGTATCGAAAATATCTTTGGGGTTCAGAACGAAGAGATGAAAAGAAGAAAATGACGAAATAGAAGAAGGAAATTTTGGTCAAAGAAAAAGTGGGAACATCGAGGATGATGTTATCTTAAGGGGGGGAGGATGTAATATCCCTCTTAAAATGCCTCTGAATATTTTGTAATTTCTGAATGTATTTATTCTCTGGTGAGGAGCTCAAGGCCAAGGCCCCACCAGCAGAACCTTGTATGTTAGGTGATGATATTTCCTAAGCCTTGTACTTGGGAGGCTTAAGACATGAGTGCAACTTCATTCAGACAACCAAGTCCACAAGGAAGAGAGACCAGTGACCTAGTTCATCATGACCAAAATGTTGTGGTAGAAGGAAGCTCGGTACGATATCTTAGTAGGTTTTTGTAGTCGCCAATTTGGGTAAGAGCGACATCAAAACAAGTATAAAACACATATATAACAAATATGATATGTGTGAATGTATATATATATGTATGTATGTATGTATGTATGTACATATGTATGTATGTATGTATGTATTTATATCATTTTAAGAAGACATGTATCTAAAATGTATGTTTTAATTGAAAGGCATAATGTGCACTTAAGAGGGCCCAGCATATAAAGGAATCTCCTCAATGTGAAGGACGCTGATCTTGGGCCTGATATTAGGGGAATCCTTCTCAGCAAAATTAGTTGTAGGAGTATCTACCTTGACTTGCGGAAATTTAGCACACAAAGGGGAAGACCATTTCAACCCTTTTTACTTTCTATAGGGAGTAAAATTCATTGTGAGGGGGACACCTCTGTGTTTTTTTTTAAGCATAGATACACCTCTCCATTTGTGGGTGGGGAAAAGGAGTAGATACACCACTGTGCATGGTTGAATAGGAAGAACATCGATGTTACGGGGATTTGGCATGGTGAGCTGGGACGGGGAAAGATTCGACTACTAAGGAAGAATGGTTTGTTCTGCATTATTTTCCATGTTTGAATCATGAGTTGGCGCATTTGATTGCTATGTTTGAATCATGGGTGTCCATGTTTTTTATGTCTATAGTTTATATGAGTGGTTTTCCTGGGTTTCAGTAAGGGTTTAAAAATATTTGTTTAATCCAGTGTTTGTTGGTAGTTTGGGTATATATATATAAATATATATCTTGTGCTTGTGTTTTGCTGAGTCAGAATGCATAGTATGCCTGTGTCTTATGAGATCTGGAACTTACACTTTGAACCATTGTTTTTGCATGGTGCAGACCCAATATGTGAGGGATGTATTCCTTTCAGGCATAGTTTTAATGTAAACCTGTGATACCTGTTATTACCCTAGATGCCATTTGTTCGATGGTTCTGTAATCCCTACGCCATGTAAAAGCAACGATCTAGTGTTGTTTAGGTAAATATTTGGGAATCTCTACATTTTGATAAAAAGAATTCTGCATGAACCTGGTTGATTTGATTGCCAGTGATTTTGAATAACTCAAAGCTACCAATAAGCAAACCATAGTAGGGATAAATAAGATCCATGGCACCTCCTATACTGGTGGTTTTCATCACTAATAGGATTATCAGTATTAAGTTATTCTTTTGATTTCTTGGCCATGTTACACCATAGAAAAATTGTACTTGACTTATTGGATGTTGATTCAGTCTTAGTGATGTTCTACTTACCAATTTTTGGTAGTTTGGATAAGCTCATTGTCCCCCATAAGAGAAATAGATTGACAATTGATATTGATACATTCTAGTTGTTTATCAATTGTTGGTATACATATCTAATAGTTTTGTGTTGATGACAGTCATTAGGGTTTCTGTTGTCGATTGTGCTCAAAGGAAGAGTTGTTATGAATTTAAATTCTCTTATCTCTCTGGTTTGAATGTGAGTGGGTTTCCTTCTTTACCTGCAAGCAATTTGGTTATTTTAAATACATATAACCCTTTGTATTCAGATTATGGGATATGATCTATAAGAACCGAAATTGCATGCCCTTGAAGGGTCTCAAACTCCTAAATCGTTGCCTAGTTATAATGTTGATCGACATATACTGTCTATTTATTTCTATAAATTGAAGTGTTATAGCTTCTTCTCACGGAAATGGTAGAGAATACCATGTGGTGGATAAGTTCCATTGTTGATTTAAAAGTTGAACCTATTTGCCTCTACGCGTCTGTACATAATCCTTCACGTGATGGGTGTTCAAATTTTCTGGTTTATATCTCTTGTGTATTTTTCCCAGCAATTTTAGTGTGGGGTCAATATGTGGCTTGCTTGCAGCTACGTTTATCAACATTTTGGATCTATACCATGTTGTCTTGTTTTAGTTACTTCTTATATTCTAAAAGATAACATACGGCGTAGGAATTAGTTTTATTCCTCAAGAGTATACATATATATGTGTTCCTGCTCCTGTACAAAGATGCAAGATTAATCGGTATATGATATGCATTATTATCATGTCTAGTCATTAAAGGGATGGGTGTTTGAAAGTAAGATGTATACCCCGACCACAAATTCCCTACTTTATATGGTGAAAACACTCTCGTAATATTGTCTAAGGATTCATTCATGTGTATCCTTACAAAACCACTAAGACTTAAATAGAAGTAGCCTCCTTTTAATCATTGTGTAGAAGAGACATTTTGGAAATTTGAATCACCGTCTACTCAAGCATCTGTTGCTAAATTGTGAGCTTGTTACAAGGCCCTCCAATAGGGAAATTTGTTTTCTGAAAGTGTCTCTCTGTCAAGAGATTTGAGGTAAGGAAAAAGGGGCAACATATGTGCCACATCATTGTAATTTTTCTCTCTAATAAATCAATCAAAGGACTAATAAAGTTGGTGGATGTAGCCTTGTGGAGGAGGTGAACCACGTATACTGTTGTCTCCTCCCTGTTTTTCTTTATGTTGCTCATGCACATTTTCTCAATGGTGTTTAAAGTAGGGTGCACTATGAATGGTTTATGGTACATTTTTAAATTGGTATAAGGTGTTATGAAACACATTTTGCAAATATACAAGTTTTAATGCTTTGTAATGCAAAAACAAGTTTACCCACCTTTCTCTCAAAATACAATGAGGTAGCACAGGTAAGAGTTTTAGGTCATCATTATATGTGGAGTTATATTTTAAAATGGTATATTAAAAATGTTACTTCAAGGCTGGATACAAGTATTCCCCAAGAAGACCTGCATCTATTTTAACTCGGATACAACGTATGTATGAATATGAATTTTATGATCACTCTCATGATTAGCATTGATATTTTGAAGGTAAATATTTCCAAGAAGGGTAGCCAACCTAAATTATTGTTATAGGTACGTAAAATATTTAAATCCATAGTTGTGAATTTACATGAACGGGTGCCTCTTGGGAAATTTAACAATGATGCAGTTACATTATGAGAGAAATAATGAATGTTATGAAAGCAACAATAATTTGTGTTTTTGTATCATGGTTACAAGTTGTCTATGGAAGTTAGTTTATTCAGAGATACAAGGCTTCCACAATGATCATTAACGGTGAAACAGAGCAATGTTTTACTACTTTTCCACACATAACGGGATGGGGGTATAAGGGGTATGTTACAACTTGGTATATTATGTAATGTGCATTCATAAACTATGTTGATGGTTTATGGATACATTAATGACCACCAGATGGTGCCATTAATGACATCGGGGTTTGTGATCGCCCTTGACAAAGGATTTAGGCATTCGCTATTTGTGCATTATTTGGTTTTGGCATTGGGGTTTCGTGTGGCCTCTGCGCAGTCAGAGAAGGAGGTGAACTCCAGAGATCTGAAGGTAGGCTAGACCAACTCTGTGTAAAATGCATTGCTTTGTTCTTGTCTCCATGGCATGGTCATGTTTCTCATGCCATCATTGTTTTGTTTGCATGTGGAAATGAAGGCGGTCTGGGGTTTGCACAGGGCTACGCTTATTGATTTGGGAATTCTTCTTCATGACCATGGTAATCCTGCTAGCAAGATTTTCTTGCCTCCTCTCATTCTAGGCATTTCTAAGTTGGAATTGTTTACAGGGTTGGGGCTCTTAGATGGCACTTGTTGAATCTACCTTTGAGGTTTATAATGTAGCATGTTTTGTGTTTCTAGCTCTCATTAGGAGGTTTGACATTTTTTTGGGCTATGGCTACACCATTATGTGTAATGGTGCCATAGCTCATGGCATGTCAATTAATAGTATTTATACTTGACTATTTGTAAAGAAAGTTTCATGCCCTTCTATGTAATTACACTAGCCATTGGTTTTTTAGTGAGGACTGTAATGTTTTGGTATGAAAATGCATGTGATTTCACTCATGTTTAATACTATGTAAATTTGGTATTTTTATGGTTATATAAATGCTGCGATTTGACATGTTGACTTTGTTGGGTTCAATCATGGCTTAAATCCTGTAGAATTTTACTCTGTGTATTATTTTAGTAGTTTGGGTTTTGGGAGATATGCATAGCACTCCCTTTATGTGGTTTGTGAATTAAGTTGGGAAAGCTTCTAGAGCTTGGGGCGTTATGCCATGGGCTATGCCATTGTAGCAATGGTGTTGTATCCCATTGGCTTGCCACTGTATGCTCTGTGTTGGCATTAAATCGAGACTCAGTATTGAACCTTTGGTTTTGTAATGGCTCATCGTGGGTACAGGCCATGCCATAAATGGCATGTGCGTCTCCCAACAATTGCAATAGATTTAGTCATCATCTTAAATGCGTAAATCTCTTATTTAAAAAGACATGGTTGTAGCAGCTAGGGTTATGGAAAACCCACGATATCAACTTGGTTATTAGCATGACTATGTGATTAGAATGGAAACTTGGCTGAGGCCATAGCTAGGGTCTTTATGACTTTGCTGCTTGTGTATGCGTTGTTGTTTATATGGAATTTCAGCATAGCTTAAAATGTAGCCTGCACATATTAGATGCATAGGATGGTCTGTATAAAGATGGTTATGCGATTTTCTTACTCTTTGTGTATAAAATTCTTATGGTTTATTATTAATTTTTTTCACTTGAGTCCAGACATCCATAGGATTCGATGTTGCGAACTCTATTGGAAAAATGGCTTTTAGTTATTAATTGTTTAATGTGTTGCGACAATTGTGTGTATATTTATATGGGACCTTTAAACACTTTATGTTTTTATAAAGGATGATTGTAATAATAGGACTGTGGATTATAACATCTGAGTTATTGAAATGGATTTGATTATTGACTAATCAATTTGGACTATGGAATTTATATAATAAGACAGAGGTTCGATATTGGACCACATGGATGGTCACGACACCTTCTCTATGTGGTTAATTATTATGATGTTTTTTTAATGAAATGTTATGATATTTAATTTGGTTTTAAAAGATTATGTGGAGCAGATCTTGGAAGGTATTTAATAATTTTCTTAGCTTGTTTATTATATGAACTCTGTTCTTAGTATATCTAGTTTAAAATATAAACTTGTAATAGTTAGCCTAATTAATATTTTAATTATTTACTACTGAACTAGTTTCTTTAAAATTTAGGGAAAGCCTCTGCTGACAAATGGAATATGTTAGCAGAGTATTAAACACAGAAAACAAAGTATAAACATAATACTAAGATCAAAACTTGGCTCATACAGTAACATTTATGAAGAATACCACCCATAACATAACCAGTATATAATAGGAATTCTACAACCTATGATTAGTAAATTACAAATACAAACCCTAGAAGATTGTTAACCATGAAACTTAGCCATTAGCATTAGAATTTATATATTATCCATTACTTAACATAAATAGTAATAAATCTTTAGGAAATAAATAGAATAGGTCTTCAAGGGTTTCATACCTGAATTTGAAGCTTTATCAATGGTTGCACCTACACACTTAAATAACTAGCATTAGAAATTCAATGTAGATATGACCTTTGTTTGATGACCAAATCACTTGGGAACTACCATGTTCCATCCAAACATGACCCAAAATTGTTCCTAGTTTAAATACAGGTCCCCCCGAGCTGGAACCCAACATGCAAGTGTGACAAACCCATTATCGCAACAAGAAAAAAAAAAATCGAGGGACTATTGTACCTTGGAATAACCATCATTAAAATTTGTGAATGGTAACATACAAGCTAGCACACCTTGTGAATCAATCATGAAAAATTCATGCATTAGTTGTATTAGAGTCAATCATTACCATCCTTCCTAATATTAATATTCATATGCTTTAGGGTGGGACTTTAATAAATAGTTCAATCCTTTGCGCTAACATAATTCCACTGTCATAATCATTGAAATGAACAAGCATCGCATAATTAGACTGTTTGACTTATCAAATAAACTATCTCCTCATTATTAGATCACTTAACATATCATTCCTATTAAATAAACATCCTTATTTTGAATTTATAAGATTTAGGTGAAACCCCTCATTATTTATTATTATCGGATAGAAAATATAAGGAGGATGTAACACCCCCACATTACCACAAGGTAAAATTCCATAATAAACTTTTATTCCAATGTCCCTCTTTATGTATTTTTGCATACTCAATTGTTCAGTCTACAACATACTCAATTATTCATTCTATACCATCACTTAAAAACAATAAGATATTATTTAACAAAATATTGTGAACACATAGCACCAATATAACTCATAATATCAAAAGTAAAGAGAATTTACATGAGATGCAAGAATAAGGGAGACACAGACAAAGATATACGTGGTTCACCCAATTGTGTGTTATGTCCACCAAAGGTCAGATCTTGTGACATTCTTTTCATTAGTGATTCATTCCATTAAGGGGTTATAATCTACAATATTGTAGTTGCAACACTTTTCTATTATGATCATAGACTCTCTCTCCAAGAGTGTTTCCATGTTATTTCCCAAGTGTGTTATGTAATTATATTTCTACAATCTCAAGAATATGTAGCCATTCAATACTTTACAATTACATATCTTAGAATCTATACCTTATTTGTTTTGCATTGTATTCATTGATTTGAGAACTACTTAATTAATAATTTGTACTCTTACACAAATCTTATGCATAACTCACAATTTCCTAGATATCTCCTTATAGGAATACTATCATCATAAATGATCGTTAGTTGAAAATATCTGAATAAATCATTAACACCATGTATCCAAACAATACCTGTAACATACCTTATGAGTAACTAGTGATTTCCTAGGTATCTTGTTATAACAACATTATCATGATGAAATGGTCATTAGTTGATAGTATCTAAATAGAAAAATAACCTCAAATCATAGGAAAATTAATATCTATATATTTATATGCATAATGATTGAGTTGCAATTGATGGGAGGTATGTTTTATCAAAAGCAACAGGGTGGATCATCTCATGGTTTGGAGATCTGTCATCACCAGTGATCAACACAACACAAAACAAATGTGCAGAAAGGAGCGAAAGTATGGAATGGCCATCCATTGATTAAGGGTTCGAGTTATTGGGAGTTGTTGTGCTCTTATGCTCTTAGTTCTTGAACAACTAAACCATAAACTGATTGTTGTTTTTACGAACAATAAAAATGCAGAAACAAAAAATTACAGAACACATCTAAGGTTTCACCCACTTCGGAGATTTATCCAATGCAACCAAATGGTGGAAAATAGATTAAACAAAACAATTTTGGAGTGGACCCAACACAGATTTTATACACCCATCTCATCCATACACATAGGTAGGATGAAATCATTTGACGAAACTAAGAATTCTGAGGAAACCACATTCCAAGCATACATAGGTTGGGGGATCATTCAGCAAAGGGATCACTTCTAGATCGGTAACTGAAAATGATCAAGTCTGTAGGATGAACTCTAGGCAAATGTTAGGATGGATTTCCTTAAAATAGGGTAGTGGAAAAATAAGAGGGTGGTTTGGACTTAACCCTACACAGAGGTTGCCATCAGATTTAATATATGACGTAAACAAACAGATTAGGAATTTTGACAATGCAGAGGTTACCATCACCTATATACATGGCATGCATAATATAAATCTTGGAATAAATCAGCGCAGAGAATACCCTCAACCCTACCTAATGAATATTAGTAAAATCGTAGAGACCAAATTCAACACGTGCATGGTATTGGAGTTTTTACCTCAATATGTAGCGCGCTGAATTCCAATTCCTGAACCCAGATGGAATGCCTGATTTGTGACTTTCATGGAAAACCTAGAAGTATTGAGTCCTCGCTCAAGAATTTTCCCTGTCAATTTTTGAGGCGGAGGCAATACTTCCCCTTGAGCCATGCTCTACCTCTTCTATGGATGCCACCCCACAAAAAAAAACCCCATTTGAACTGTCGATGGTCCCTTCTACTTATAGTGCAGGGATGTTTCCATCCTATTGAGCTCCCTTCCTTCTAAATAAAAGGAAATCTTTTTCCCCTTAAGGTGTGTCGAGATATCGAAATCATGGCGTTGATTTTTCTTGTATCCTGGTAGATACTTATTTGGAATAAAAGAAAATTGTCAGAGTCATTATTATGGGAAAGGAGTAGAATTAAGTGATACCCTCCTTTCATTGTGCCAAAATATTTCCTCTCCCAAAATCACGCCATGGGATTTTAATGCCCTGAACCGCCCTCCTAACAGTTTTTTCTTCTTTTTCTTGCTAACCTAGGTATGTCTCTTCCAAAAATCCTGTGGAATCCAAGGCATGCTGATTTTGAGAGATTCTTATAAGGTAAAGGCCAAAATAATGATACCCTAATGCAAGGGTGAATCCCCTTTCCCCAAAACAATAACTCAACATAAAGGATATGCCATCTTCGAAGGAGACAAACCAGACAAGTGTGACCCTTCGTGCTTCCTCGAATAATCTAGGGACAGGAATTCATATAAAAGAGTCTATAATAAATCTCTCATAACTACCTAAGTCTTATAATTATTTTCTTTTCAACCCTCCTAGTGTAGAGTGTTGTTTTCCTTTAAGTTGTCAAAGAATTTTTGGAGAAAACCCCCCTCCTTTTAACCTAATCGGACCAACCTTTTTAACTTGCTTTTTCTAAGCTAGATCTTATCTCAGCAAATGCACCTCTGCGTTAGTTAGTAGGAAATATTGCTGCCTACTCCATCCTTAGAGAAATTATAGCATAATTGTTCATTTCTCTCTTTTATCAAGGGTACTCTACATGTATATATTCACATATGCGTCTATGTATATAGAGCACATTTTTAATTCTATGCTCATAGAAGTAAGTCCCTCCATTAAATTATCAATACATCCTTCGAGGATTATTTAGGTAGTTAAGCCTCTAGAAGCATATCATATTAACAAATTTTAAGATGAATATACTATTTTCATAGGAAAAAAGCTGGAGCTTCTTGATATAGGTTCTAGGGGAACTTCCTGGCATTTGATGCCTTAAGTTGTATTAGGTAGAATTATCTTAAACGCCCAAAATGTTCGTCAGTGAACTTAGGAATTACCTCAACCTAGGATGATGCCTAAGAGATTAGATTGTTAAAATGTATAAGCTTCTTTCGATTTGCAAGTATCACCTCACCATTTTAAGTTCCCCTCTAGTGGATTCAGTTGTTCGTTGATTAAGTTGCATTAATCCCTTAAGTTTCCTAATTCTGCCCCTTAGGTAATTTATAGATTTCCAGGTCTTCTTTCTGGTGGGGCCTTGGCCTTGAGCTCCTCACTAGAACAAGTACAATATTCATTCATAGGTTCTGTTGAGCCCAGAAATGGCCTCTTTTAACCTTCCTTTATCACCTTTTCTTCCCCTATCTTACCCCATTCAGCACACCAATCAGACATGTTATCCCCACTTAACTCCTCAAACTACCAAGCTATGCCTGGTCATTGATTTATCTTATTAATATTTATGATTGTGATAATTAAAGTTGTGTATCTCTCAAATGTGCTAACATGTGATGGTTTATAAAGGTAGTTTGGGATAAGTGGACTGCAAGGATATTGGGTTGAACAAGTCTCGACAAGAAGGAATATTCATTGCTCAAGTTGATCTTCTACCTTCTATCATCGCCCAAGGCACGTGGTTATATTGCGACATCCTAGACAGAGCTGTGACAAGGAAACTATAACAGAATGTGCCATAATTGGAAATCCTTAGTACATTGCTGCTCGAGTATAGTTGTGATCAGAAAATATCGCCACTCCTGCGGCGATTAACAGCTTTCCTGTGCTTTCTATGTCTTTACCATGCCACGTTTGTAACAACTAGTGCTATTTAGGGTGCCTGAAGATCAGAGATCTTCATGGCTTCCCCAGAATAGGATCAGATGTTACGGTCCACATGATTTAAATATTGAGAGTTTCCTCGACGCCGGGGGTTGTTGAACATACAATTCATTTACTATATTAACTGTGGGGAGCAATTTGTGTAACCATTCTATCTTTTAATACAAGGAGTTACTTATGAATTAAGAGGCGTTACGTTGTTCAGCCAGCATCTCTGTGTGAAGGCTGGGCCCGCCTTCCACAGAGATTGTTGAGTTAAACTAGGACTTTTTAATTCATTGTTGTGTGATGTCCTGTTAATTCTCTTTGTTTTGTACGTAGTTGTAGTAAGTGTGGATTTATAGTGTAATTTTGATCGCATTTCTTTGAGATCTGTAAGTGATACAGAGTGACAGTCGACTGAGTAGGTAACTATATTTTATGCAATTTGTGTGGTAGCTGTAAACATCTCTATTCATCCCGAGGTCTTAATCATTGTCCCATGAATCCTTCCAGTTTGTCCTTACTGTTATGATTGTTGAATTTCATTCCTACATTTCAATTTCTTAGAGTAGATGAACTCAATCTTTTGCAATTGAATTCCTAGATCAATATTCAATTCATGCTTCTGGCTTTCTAAGAGTAATCAGAATGAATAGGTGAATTAATCATTCAGGGATGTGAATAGGATTTTCTTTCATCTGCAATTGTAATTTGAATGTGTTGTTACCTTTCCTTAATGCATAGCAGAAAGTAATTAAGATTGTAGTACTTAGAAGATAATGGGATTGCATAGACTCTTGGGATGAGCATAGTTCCTAGAGGATAGTAATGTTCAATGCAGTGACTTTGTGTTTAAGCATATACTGTGCATTTTATCCTTTGAAGTAGAAGACCTTCCCGAGTTGAAAATAAATATTGTACACTCTTTATGTTGGCAGTAATCTACTTGCATATTGGGTGCTCGACATTTTGGCGTCGTTGGCGGGGAAGGATAAAAACTAAACACCATCATTAGTTGCATCTTGTAATTGTTTCTAGTTAGTCTTTTATACTTTCTTTGCTGTAATGATTTGGGTTGCATGAATATGAGAAGGGTAAAGCGTGATCATCTTTCAACTCCCAAAACCTCACAAAATACTAACAGTGCAGGTGGTTTGGGTCGCGTTCGAGGTCCACCACTGGGAAGAAGGACATTCATTGATGATCTTGTTGACAGAACGAATTCATCCACCAGGGCTCGCCATCAAGAGACTCCTATCAAAAGAAACCCTACTGATATTGGAGCACCAGTGTTAGGGTCCACAGTGGAGAATACACGAGCAGCCGTGACTTCCTCAAATATCCCCGCAGAAGAGGACACATCTGTTACAACTGGACCTGCTGGTAGATGCCCAATCTACCACATTTACAAGAAGGTTGTAACTGAAGAAGAGTGGACGCAGTTCCACCAAAAAATTACTGATCAATGGAAGAACAAGGAAAGGAAAGAGGAAAAGAATGAATAAATGAACGAGGAAAAGAACACAGGAACGAATGAAGAAGAGAAAACAGAAGAGGAGATGAGTAATAGACACAAGTCCAATGAGGAAGAGGCAATGGGGGAAAACTATCATCATGAAAATCACTCACTGCCTGAAGGAATGGTGGCTACATTGAAATTCCTAATTTAGCATCCAGAAGGTATAGATCCTATGAAAAATATCTCACCATCAGTGTTGCCTCGCTTCCATGGAAGAGCGGCAGAAGATCCAAACGATTTCCTTTTTGAATTCGATATCCTCTGTCGCATCTATGATTATGTCACCAATGCACAAAAGTTGAAACTCTTCCTCGCCACCTTGAAGGACAACGCATTACGCTCGTTCATGAGCCTAGGAGGAGGAACTGTCGCTAATTGGGATAGAATGAAACAGGTCTTCCTGGAGAAATATCAGGAATATTGCAACACCAAGAAGAAAAGAGAGGAATTGTTTA
Source organism: Pseudotsuga menziesii (assembly GCA_001517045.1). Lineage (NCBI taxonomy): Eukaryota > Viridiplantae > Streptophyta > Pinopsida > Pinales > Pinaceae > Pseudotsuga > Pseudotsuga menziesii. Next base: position 76,551 of record LPNX010890785.1, on the reverse strand, counting down.
AAATGGTGCAGAAGGAGGATGAAAGTCTGGAGGATTTTCTAGAAAGGATTTTGTACAATGTGCAAAGAGCTGGGCAGACGAACATGGGGTTGGATGTGCTTAAGATAATCCTGCTTCGTGGGATCAGGTATGATTGCTTAGATATGCTAAACCTGCTAGGAAAGCGAGATATCTCCAAGGAATCTTTTGGAAAGATCATGGAATCATGTAAGAGGTATTCCAGGGGGTCTTCCAGGAACAACAGGTGGGACAAATGGGATAATATCGAACATGATGTCTTCGACAGAATTCAAAAGTTGTCCAATGGAGGAGCCACCCATGCAAAGATCGGAAATCTCCTTGAAAATTTCAAAATAGAAATGATGAGCTCCATCTCCTCAGAGATCGATGTCCTGAAGGCAAAAAAAAATAGGTAGTGGAGGATCTCGCATTAGGTGTTTTCTTCCCCTGATGTAGAAAAAATCATCCTCTGAGAGAATTTCCGCTCGATAAAGTAGAGGTATGTCAGCTTTGCGAGCTGAACCACGGCATGAAAGAATGTCCCTCACTTCCCGAAGTGAAGGCTTTTCTGCAGGAATCAACTCCAGAGGTGGAACCAACCTATTTCCTTACACAGAAGAAACCTTGGCAGCCTTGAAACCAAGGTATGCCCCCAGACTCGTTTCCATTTTTGAATAATATGAGCAATTGGAATAATATGCAAAATATGAATAAACAGTTCCCTTCAAATGATGCTCAGTGGAACCCTTCACAAGCTGCAATGCAAAATTATAACTCATGGAATCCTTGGACATAGCCACCACACCAACCTACCTTGTGGTCTCCTGGATGGAGGAATTTCCATCCCAGGAACCAGTTTCCTCACCCAACTCCACCACAATAGTCACCATATTCCCCTCAATACCCTCCATATCCTCAATATCCACCTCAGCAGTCACAGCTTCAGCTGTAGAACAATTCCATCCCTAATGTACCAATATGACCTTAGTTGCCAGCCCAGCCTAATCCTAACCCGAATAATAAAATAGTCCATCAATTGGAGACTATCAGCATGCCAGCCTACTCTCTTTCCCCTGTACCTTACAGTGATATTCGTTTACGATCAGGGAAAATAGTAGAACCTATAATTACAGAAGATGCTCCACCTTTTGTGCATAAAGAAGGGGTGAGTTCATAGCATCTGTCCGATACAATTTCTATCATTGAAGATGCTGAGCATCCCTTAGATGGGATAGCTGAAACACCAAATGATAAATCTGGCAATACATAGCCTACCCAGCTGATAAGGTAACCACCTTACCCTGAGAGACTAATGCTACCAAGGGTAGGGGAACAACCTCAATTTAACCTCCTAGGAGAGTTAAGAAATATTTATGTTAAAATCCCCCTTCTTCAAGCCCTTCAAGATGCACCTATTTATGCTAGAATCGTTCCAGACCTGTGCACCAAGAAACTAGGAACAAAACCCAAGGATCCTCCCACTGTTCACATCATAGGGAATTTATCTTCATTGATAACGGGAAAAACCCCAGTGACTAAGTATGACGACCCTGGAAATCCTACTGTCACTGTGCAGATAGGGCATACACAGATACCCAACGTACTAGTAGTTCTAGGAGCAATGATCAATGTCATAACAATTGAGACTTTAAAGAAGCTTGGGATCACTAATATTAGGCCGGCCCCCACCATTTTAGAATTTGCGGATAGATCCACCATTAGACCCGAAGGAATTCTGGACGATCTTGTCATCTCAGTTGATTCATGGGAGTACCCTACTGACTTCTTGGTGTTACAACCAAATTCACAGCTGGGAGGACACCCATTAATCCTGGGGAGACCTTGGTTGGCCACAGCCGACGCTTGCATCAACTGTTGCTCTGGGTCCATGACCATATCTAATGGCACTGAGACTAAAAACCTCACCCTTTATCCTCCAGCTCGGCCAAGTCTAGAGGCTGAAACTTCTCTTTGGATAAATCCGGAGGAAGAAGAGGATGCACAACCACTATTAACTATAGAGAAGGCCTTAACTTTTTAAAAAAAAATGGAAGACGATGCTATTAATAATTTCACTAGTGAACCACTTCATTCGATAAAGAGGTTTATCAAATCCTGAACATTACCCTGGGAAAGGAAGAACAAGAAAATATTACGGAAGAGACACTAGTTGGTGACACAAACATAATCCCAGTATTGAAAAACTTGAAAAGTATTCCTATTGAGGTAGATTTTGGAAAAACCTTGAATATCAATCCGTGATCAATCCTAATCTCTCCTTAGATGAATGGAAGCGCCTGATCAGTCTCTTGCAAGAACACAAGGGGGAATTCGCCTGGGAATATACAGACATGAGGGGTATTCCCTCTAATCTGTGCACCCATCATATTTATATTAAAAATGACTTCCGGCATGTGTGTTAGCCTCAATGACGAATGAACCCCAATCTGAGGGACATAGTGAAGGAAGAAATCCAAAAACTCTTGGAAGCAAGATTTATATATCCTATTTCAGATAGCGAGTGGGTTTCCCCACTCGTAATTGTACCCAAGAAAAATGGTAAATGGAGTGTCTGTGTCGACTATAGGGAGCTGAACAAAGCCACGCAAAAAGACCACTTGCCTTTGCCCTTTATTGACCAAGTACTTGACACCCTATCAGGGAAGAATTTATTCTCCTTCCTAGATGGGTTTAGCGGGTACAACCAGATTCAGATTGCTCCTGAGGACCATGATAAGACCAACTTCACTTGCCGCTGGGGAACGTTTGCATACAGAGTGCTTCCCTTTGGTTTATGTAATGCACCAGCAACATTTGAAAGAGCTATAATTGGCATATTCTCTAAGTTAGTTAATGATAGTATGGAAATATTTATGGACGATTTTACTCCTTATGGCAAGGATTTTGAGGAAACACTGGAAAATTTAGAGAAGGTTTTAACTCGCTGTGAACAGACCCAACTCTCTTTAAGCACTGAAAAGTGCCATATTATGATGAGTGAGGGAGTGGTATTGGGGCATTTCATCTCTGTCAATGGCATTTAGGTGGACCCCTCAAAAATCAAGGTGATAAAAAATATACCTACCCCTTCAACTCAAAAAGAGGTGCTCAGTTTTTTGGGACATGCTGGATATTACCGAAGGTTTATAGAAAACTTCTCCAAACTTGCTTATCCTTTGTTTTCTCTGTTAATGAAGGATGCACAGTTTCTTTGGAGTGAAGCATGCCAGACAGTGTTTGATAAGCTTAAGGAGAAGCTGTCCACAAATCCTATCTTAAGAGGACCTAATTGGACCCTACCCTTTCATATTTCTTTAGATGCCTCTGATATTGCCATTGGAGCAGTTTTAGGACAGCAGGATGGTCAATTACCTTATGCAATCTATTATGTTGGTAAAAAGTTAGCCCCTGCTGAACTTAATTATACTGTCATTGAAAAAGAATTATTATCTATTGTTTACTCTATTAATAAATTCCGGCATTACATTACTGGGTATCCTACATTTGTGCACACTAACCACTCTGCCGTTAAATATTTAATGAATAAACCTGTCACTAATTCCAGAGTGACCAGGTGGCTCTTATTATTGCAAGAATTTGATATTAACATTATAGATAAACCTGGGAAAGAAAATGTTGTCGCTGATTTTTTATCTTGTTTCACTAATAGTGATGATAGTTTGCCTATTGAGGACTCTTTTTCAGATGAACATCTATTCGCACTTTCAGCTCATTCCCCCTGGTATGTAGACGTCGCTAATTATTTGGTTGCAGGAAAGCTCCTGCCACATATGTCTAAACAATAAAAGAGAAAAATCATCCAGCAAAGTGCCGGGTATTGTTGGGTAAATGATCATCTCTTCTACAGAGGACCTGATCTTGAGATTAGAAGATGTGTAAGGGAAGATGAAATATTTCATATACGGAAAGCCTGTCACGATGAACCTTGTGGGGGGTACTTTGCAGACAGAATAATAGGGCACAAACTGCTATGGATGGGATACTATTGGCCGACTCTTTTCAGGGATGCTAAAAGGTATGTTCAGTCCTGTGACAACTGCCAAAGGATGGGCCAGCCCAATAGAACAGATCAAATGCCTCTACAACCTCAAGTAGTAGTTGAACCATTTGGTAGATGGGCACTGGATTCCATTGGCCCTATCAGCCCTCTTTCTAGACAAAAAGCCTACATTCTAGTTTGTACTGATTATATGACCAAGTGGGTAGAGGTTGTAGCCTTAGGTAAGGCTAACGACTAGGCTGTGATTGATTTTCTATACAGTGAAATATTTACCCATTTTTGGGTACCTAAGGAAGTAGTTACCGATGGGGAACCGCAATTCATGTCGCATCAATTTGGACCCCTGCTACAGAAGTATCATATTCAGCATAGGGTGGGTTCACCTTACCACGCCCAAGCCAATGGCCAGGTGGAAAGCACTAATAAATTTATTGAAGCCATCCTCACCAAAATAGTTAAGATCCATTGAAAAGATTGGGCTGACAGGCTTCCGGAAGCACTGTGGGAATATCGCACTACTTGGCGCAACACCACAGGTTTCTCTCTTTATGATTTAGTGTATGGAAAAAGTGCCATCTTTCCAATTGAGTTTGAAATCAAAACTTTGAAGAGAGCCACCGAAATGAATCTTGATGTAACCGAAGCCTAAGAGAATATTGAATCAACTAAATGAATTGGATGAGAAGCGGTTAGCTGAAATAGACCAGACTATGTTACTTCAACAACAGAGATCCAATTGGCATGACCGATTTATTAAAAAAAAGTCTTCTATGACGGAGACTGGGCATTACCATATGACTCCAGATTCAAAAGAGATTTTAAATGTAAATTAAGCATAAGGTGGCTAGGCCCATACTTGGTCGACAGGGTATTTGAAAATAGCACTGTCCTCCTCGTGACCATTGATGAAAACTGCATACCATTATTTGCTAATGGTCACAGGCTACGACTGTACCATAAGGCTATTTCGAAAGATGCATTTATTTCACAAATTGTTGTCGATCCAGAATATCAACTAGCACGAGGGAAGGAACTTATCTTTGCCAATCCTTAAACTATAAATCGTGCTTGAATTACTGTACATAAATAATGTTTTTTTTTTCTCTATTTCCTTATATTGTTTTTTTTCCTTTTGCATTTGATCTTCTCGTTTGCTGTTGTTTTCTAAAGATTGCAGGGAAGCGCCAGGGGGATGACCAGATTGGTCCTGTCAAATGGGATTCATTTTCCTATGCCTTCCCGTGCCACATTTCCTTTTCCTTAAATAAATTTCCCGTCGGCTACAACATCTTTTTCGGCGGCTGCAACATCTTTCCCAGCGGCTGCAACACCTTTTTTCCGGCAGCCGTAAATCTTTTTCCCTAGCAGCCGTGAATTTTTCTTCGGTGGCCATAAATTTTTTTTCCTCGCAGCCCTGAACCTTTTTTCCAGTGACCGCAACATCTTTTCCAGCAGCTGCAACACCTTTTTCCGGTGGCCGTAAATATTTTTCCCTGGCAGCCGTGACTTTTTTTCCCCAGTGGCCGTAAACGTTTTTCTCGGTAGCTCTGAACCTTTTTTCCAATAGCTGCAACATCTTTTATGATGGCTACAACATATTTTCTGACGGTTGCAACATATTTTATGACAGCCGTGAACTCTTTTCTGACGGCTGCGACATCTTTTCCTGCAGCCGTGAACCTTTCTCCAGCTGTCGTGATATTTTTTCTGGCAGCTGCAAATCCACTATATTTGGCTGATGTTTCCAGCATTAAGGGTAGCCTTTCTGTTTCAAAACCTGCAGTGGTAACTCCCATATTACTGGAAAATTGCTTTCTACACCATTAAACCTGCTAGATATGGCTTCGATTCCTCCTCCCTGTGCCGACGAACTAGTCCATAAGGTGACAACCTTTTTCATAATTCTGACCATGTGGACACGATGGTTTGTGCTTCACCAGCGGATAGAATTATTGCAGTATCCTAGTAATAATGATTAAATTAATGACTGCGCATGAGTTCGGCTTCTGCGACGTTGGCTACGACACATTCCACCATTTTCTAAAGGATATCCAATGCGCAGTCTCAAAAGGTATGGCTTTTATTTATCATGTGATTAAGTATTGATAAGATTTAATGATATCAGTCGTACCTCTGTTCGTATCACCATTATTACCTAATTAATTCCTTCCCTCGTGCAACGTCAAGACTAATAACCGTCACCTTCCCCAATTTGGAATGGAATTTTGAATGTTTTGGTGTGCTGAACTTTCCAAATTTACCCATTCCCTAACATCTCCTCTCAGCGATTCGTGCATCCTTTGTGCTGTAACCTCCATTCTCGGACTCTGTAATCTGTGGAACTGCAACTTTAGTCTTAAGCCAGGACCATGGGGATTCCAGCTCATTACGAACCTTCAAATACACAGGAGCTCAGGAAAAATGCTGCAGTTTTTTCCATCTTTCAAGCTGCCGGGTGGACAGAATTTTTCGAACGACTGGACAGATTCAATCGTGAAGCAGCCTTACAATTTGCTCTAAACCTCACAGAAAATTACTCCGAGGTTTGGGGGATGCACATCAAAGTCTCCAAGGCCATTATATTTGAGGTTACTACCATCCCTCAGGTGGGAAGGGCGTGGTTTGGACGTTGAGTCCCCACTACGACAACATTCAAAGCCTTTTTAATAGAGGGGGAGCAGGTTCAAATGTCAGGAAGAGGGATAGCACTGCACTCATTACCGTAGCCATGGGACCGGGTTGATGTCTTCCTCAAGAAATACATCACTTATGAAGGTAGGTACCAAACTGTTTACAATTCTGAACTGCCTTTACTATCTCATCTCTGCCATAGAATTTTGTTGAACATTCCATACTATCTGCTTCATGATTTGCATCATATGGCGGGATTTGTCCAAGCTGCTAAGCACCCACTCGCCTCACTGACCCACCATGGTCTTATCAATTTAATAATTTTGAGAACCCTTGCTTAGTATAATATAACCTCGGAGCAATTCACAGCTCGAGCCCAGGAACTTACTCCCTTGCCTGGTGTTCCAATAGAATAGGAACAGGCTCATCCATAACAGGGGGGACACGAACCACAGCAGGAGGACCGGAGTCCCTCTAATGTAGTTGGGGGCGATGAAACTGGATCAGAAGAAGAGCAACCAAGGGCACAAACAGAGCGATTGAGGGAGGATGTAGATAAAAATCTTGTGGAAGACCTAAATAATAGGGCAGCTCTGACAGCGGAAGGTGAAATTGGAGTAGCACTAAATGCTGCGACAATTGAACCTGAAGGTGACAAATCCATGGTAAGGGAAGGAAGTATCAAACTCGTAACCATTGAATCCTCACCGGAGTGGGGAGGAACCTTGATTGAGGAAGAACAACCTAAGGAGAAAGAAAACATTAGAATAGGGGATATTTCTTCGACCTCAGCTGTGAATCCCGACATCCTAGCACCACAAAAGAAAACACCACAAAGGAAAAGAAAGAGATCAATTAATGAAATTAAAATAACCTCACCAATAAGAAGGAAAATAACCAAATCAGCTGCAATAGCAGAGGCAGCAAGAAAAAATGGGAAACCTTAGAGGCACAGATTGAGATCCCTATTCTTGCACCTAGGCCAATTGATGTCCCACAAGGGCCAGTCGAGGAAGAACCCCAAATTGAAGGACTTCTGCTTGAGAATACACTATTAAAAGAGGAATTCCAAACACTTATAAGGGAGTTGGAAACTTGGAAAGAAACCTGCAGGAAACAGGGTGAAAGGAAAATGTACACATTGGTGGAGGCTGCGGATCAACTGGAGGGATCAATTTCTACTGAGCCTGGCAAGGAAGAAGAGCGAGTGGTCTGTCCCACCTGTGGGGAAATATTTAAGGAAGTAGGCCATAAGATTGTAATTCATACATGTACAATGCAATAGTCTACATCTACAATAGAGAGTGTTGTATAAAGAGAAGATGCTACCACACAAGAACCAACATCTCTGAATATTCTTGTTGAAGATGCCACCAACTCTGGAACAGAAGAACCAAGGGATCAAATCATGCCTGATGGTGGGGATGAAGGTTGCACTTGAGTCTGGAATGCTCCCATGATGCAGAAATTATAGAAGCGGAGCCACAAAGGCAAGACAATGATGAATTTGAACAAGGTGCTGTAACACAAGAACCAACATCCTGGGGCATACTTGTCCAAATGGCCGAGCAATTGGAAGAAGGACTGGGGATGGAGGACACTCTAGAGCTTAACAAATAATTATGCACTACAAATCTAGAATGTTTCCATGATACAGAAATTATAGAAGAAGAACTACAACAACAAGGGGATGAAGAAGTAAGCCAAGATGTCGCTACACAAGAACCAACATCCTTGTAGGTTGTAGCAAGGAATCCTAAAATGCAACTAGAAGATAACCTTGAAATGGATATTATCCCTGATATACATTGGAGTGAAGATGAACCATCCTAGACACAATCCTCAGGTGATACTGAAATCCTTGAGGAGCAGCTGCACACTGAAGAAGACATTCAGTCTTAGCAGCAGAAGGAAAAAGAAAACACCAATACACAAGAACCAATGTCTTTAGGACTGATGGAGGTGGTTGTTGAAGAAAATACAGAGTGAGTTGTTGTCACACAAGAACCAGAAACTCCCGTATTAAATTTAGATGTGTAGGGTACCCAAGAAGAAGTCACTGCTACACAAGAACCAGTGTCTCTAAAAGGAATGGAGGTGGCTATTGAAGAAAGTCCAGGGGAAGTGGTTGTCACACAAGAACCAGCAACTCCCATAATAACTCTAGATGTGCAGAATACCCAAGAAGAAGAAACTGTTACACAAGAACCAGTGTCTATAGAAGCAATGGATGTAGCTGTTGAAGAGAGTCTAAAGGAGGTTGTTGTTACACAAGAACTAGCAACTCTTATAATAAACTCAGATGTGCAGGATGCACAGAAAGAAGACACTGTCCCATAAGAAACAGTGTCTCTACCCCTTAGAAATTTCATTGAGTTGGACTCAGATCAAGAGGAGCATTATAAAGAAAAAATATTGAACCTCATAGCAAAAGTCTCAACTATGAGAATGGAGGTGATCAAGTGGAAGAGCCAGGTGGAGGAATTCTAGAGAGGGATGATTTCTCTTAGTGAGCACAAAAATTTATCAGGGGATTGGAAGAGAGTTGGGAAGAAGAACGTATGGCCCACGGAGTTAGGGAAGAAGAGCTACAGAGCAATTTGAGAAAATTGAAAAAGTTTCAATCCATGTAGAAGGAAAAAGAGCACATGAATGCTCTCTCTCAAGAACTCCTGGGCACTAGGATGCCTCCTTCCTCTTACCTTGTATTCATGTTTGAAAAATTTGTGTGGTTAAAATTGAAGGCTGTGAAGGAAGGGAGGTCATTTGAAATAACGAACTCAAACAAGTTTTTGGAAAAATTCTTTGGAAGTAATTTTGAGGATCAAAATCTGCTGTGTGAACTATACTTGCATGAGATGGCTTGCCCCTTGAACCACCATTCAAATCCTATTCCATTTGTATGGGATGTTTAGCTGAGGACTTTTTCTTCTTTTGTGAGCAACCATGCTTAATGGAAAAGGTCTTTCCAAACCTTTTCTCACAACGAAGCTCACACTAACCTGTGGATTTGAAGTGAACCCAAGAATCCTGGTATTCTTCTTGCTCGGTACAAGAACTTGCTTTCAAATCCTACCCAGGCTCAACACATAATGAGACTTTAGGAGGAAGTGATCTCCACTTGCACCAACTACATTTTCATACACCAGGAGTTAGCATTGGAAGGGAGTAAGCACAGATGGCAGGCTGCCTCCCTTGCACTTAGAAGTCGAGACCCCTACTGTTTCAAGAATTTCAAGCAGGCAATTTTCAGGGTAAAGCGCTATGTGAGATGTATCAGAGAATGTGGGGTTAATTGGTTGGGTTTAAAGTTCAAATTCCCCCTCATCCGGTGGCGAGAAAAACCATACAGTGTGGACTTGTCTTTAACCAGGGCAGGGGAGCAGCGATGTTGGAAGTATTGGGTTACTCACAGAGGATTCTTAAAAAAAGATGAGGTGCTTGAGTTTCCTTACAATTTTTCCTCTCTCCATGAATAGAGCTCAGTACAAGATTCATATTTTGAATGATGTAGGTTGTTGCATGAGGAAATGCAATAGGATAGTTGGGGGGAGATGTTGAGCCCAAAAATGGCCTCTTTTAACCTTCCTTAATCACCTTTTATTCCCCTATCTTACCCCATTCAACACACCAATCAGACATGTTATCCCCACTTAACTCCTCAAACTACCAAGGTATGGCTGGTCATTGCTTTATCTTATTAATATTTATGGTTCTGATAATTAAAGATGTGTATCTCTCAAATGTGCTAACATGTGATGGTTTATAAAGGTAGTTTGGGATAAGTGGACTGCGAGAAGATTGGGCTGAACAAGTCTCGACGGGAAGGAATATTCACTGCTCAAGTTGATCTTTAGCCTTCTATTATCACCCAAGGCACATGGTTTTATTGCGACATCGTAGATACAGCTGTGAAAAGGCAACTACAACAGAATGCACCATAATTCGAAATCCTTACTACATTGTTGCTCGAGTATAGTTGTGATCTGGAAAATATCGCCACTCCTAGGCCGATTAACACCTTTCTTGTGATTTCTATGTATTTACCATGCCACGTTTGTAACAGCTAGTGTTATTTAGGGCACCTGAATATTAGAGATCTTCATGGTTTCCCCAGAATAGGATCAGATGTTATGATCCACATGATTTAAATATGGAGAGCTGTCTCGACCCGGGGGGTTGCTGAACATACAATTCATTTACTGTATTAGTTGTGGGGAGCAATTTGTGTAACCATTCTATCTTTTAATCCAAGGAGTTACTTTTGACTTAAGAGGCGTTACGTTGTTCAGCCAGCATCTATGTGTGAAGGCTGGACCCGCATTCCACAGAGATTGCTGAGTTAAACTAGGAATTTTTAATTCATTGTTTTGTGATGTCCTGTTAATTCTCTTTCTTTTGTATGCAGCTGTAGTAAGTGTGGATTTACAGTGTAATTGTGATTGCATTTCTTTGAGATCTATAAGTGGTATAGAGTGACAGTCATCTGAGTAGGTAACTATCTTTTATGCAATTCGTGTGGTAGTTGTAAACTGCTTTGTTCATCCTGAGGTCTTAGTCATTGTCCGATGAATCCTTTGTCTTTAATGTTATGATTGTTGAATTTCATTCCTGTATTTCAATTTCTTAGAGTAGCTAAACTCAATCTTTTGCAATTGAATTCCTAGATCAATATTCAATTTATGCTTGTGGATTTCTAAGAGTAATCAGATTGAATAGGTGAATTAATCATTCAGGGATGTGAACAAGATTTTCTTTCATCTACAATTGTCATTTGAATCTTTTTGTTACCTTTCCTTAATGCATAGTAGAAAGTAATTAAGATTGTAGTACTTATAAGATAATGGGATTACATAGACTCTTGGGATGATCATAGTTGCTAGAGGATAGTAATGTTAAATGCAGTGACTTTGTGTTTAAGCATATACTGTGCATTTTATCCTTTGAAATAGAAGACTTTCCCGGGTTGATAATAAATATTGTACACTCTGTATGTTGGTAATAATCTACTTGCATATTGGGTGCTCGACATGTTCAAAATACTTAAGGTGTGCAAGAAAGATATTACAGCAAGTAGCTTAGAGCTCCTAAGGTAGGGTTTCCTAATTGGTACTCAGTTTTGAATCAGTCCCCTTTTCTTGCAGGAGAAAGTTCCCTAGGAAAACACTTGACAGCCAAAAACAGGCAGAATAATATTTCTCCAAGATAAAAATCAGAACCCCTAAGGCTTTGCTTGGCTTCAGTCTTAATAGACAAACTTTGCAGTCAAAGGGACACTTAAATCAAGAAACCTTGGTTTCTTGATTTAACCCTTTTTAATTACTTGGGTGATTTTCAATACTTAACCTAGGAACTTTTAACTAGTTCCTAGTTAAACTTTCATAGGTATTATACTATCTATTAATCCTTCAATAATAAATAATAATTGGTGGAGATTCTCTTCTTTCTTTATTAAATTATATAATTAATCATAATTAATTCTTCATACATACTATGTGTAAAATACATAGTATTAAACTACTTGTTACCATTTTTCCTCGTGCATCATGTATCATGATCCCTAGACTTAATGACACTTCTCTATGAAGTTCAGTAGATAGATGGCTTAGGTCTACTAGGTTAGGAAACTATAAAAATCCTTGCATGTTGGATTTCCCTTGTATAACGTGGTAGTTCTTCAGTACTTGCTGAGAATATAGAAATTCAAAATTTCATTTAATCACTTAAAAATAACTATGATGAGATCAATATTATGCTCGAGTCGTTTTCACTCAGAGGTGATTTTAATCTTTTCAGTAACCCCTAGCGGTTATCAGAGCCCATAATTAATGCTTATAATAGGGAGTTGCAAACATAGTGCAATTCCAAAGATCTCAATCAACACTAAATGCTAGGATGTACTTGTACTATACACCTAGGGATACAATGGCCAAAGATCTGATGCTTCATAGATTATGCTCAACACCAACATGGAATGCTCCATAGCTTATGCCCAACATTTCGAAATTATATTTTCATGTGTTCCAAAGCTTTATGCTCAATACAAATGTAAGTAATCATGTGCTCTAGAGCCTCTTGCTCAACACAAAACATCTCATGGATCATGTGCTTCAGTGTAGATGCCCAACACAAAACATTTTGTAAATCTTGTGCTGTAGGGTCCACGCAAAACACAACCAACATATATATACATATATATCATAAACAATTGACTTACACCCAATATACAAAACAATCAACATGTTCATATGTAGTGGGGTCTTTTACCCAATGTAAAATAAATCATCAATATAATCATCTTGATTAATAGGCTCATGCATAAAAATGGTAGGTCCAAAATTCAAGATATTACATCCCTCCTCACTTATTACAACATCGTCCCTGATGTTCAAGGGACTCTGAATAATATCATGGAACAAGGTGGGGTAATCCTTTCTCATGGTGGCCTCATTCTCCCAGGTAGCCTCATTTACCTCAAAGTGCTTCCACTACACTTTCAATTGGACTATAGTGCACTTCCAAAGCTGCACTTATCTCTTGTACAATATATGCAAAGGCTCAGGGGAAAATTCCCCCTCACGTTCCATTTGTAATAATGACCAATCAATGACATCCTTAGTGTCATAAACATATTTATTTAGTAAATATGGATGGAAAACATTATGAACCCTTACTTGCGCAGGCAATGCTAGTTCATAATCCACTAGTCCTTTCTTGGCTAGAATTTCAAAAGGCCCACAAAATCTAGGTGCTAACTAACCACACCTACCCAAGCTCAACGAGATTCGTTTTTCTTTCACTTTCAAGTAGACATGCTCGCCTACTTTATAGCCTTTATCTTTTATTTTCTTATCCGCATAAATTTTCTGATGGTCTTGTGCCTCTTTAAGTTTTCCTTAGACCTTGGTAACTAACTATTCTAAGTCCAATAACAGGTCAGGCCCTAACATGAGCCGATCCATAGGACTGTCCCAAGTAATTGGGGTTCTACACTTTCATCCATAGAGTACCTCGAAAGGACTCATCTTAGCAGAATCCTGATAACCATTGTTATATGAAAGCTCTGTAAGCTGCAGATAATCCTCCCACTTAGTGGGTTTTTTCATGACATACATTCAAAGCATGTCTTAAACAATTTGGTTTGCTCTTTCAGCCTGCCCATCCTTCTGTGGGTGATAAGCAGTGCTAAATTTTAGCTACGTCTCTAATATAGAGAATAAAGATCTCAAAAAAATTCCTGTAAACTTCACATCTCGATCTAAGATAATTGCTTTCGGTATTCTTGTTGGGGCGCGCACCCTAACGGTCCTTAAGGTGGGTAACTCTGTGTGTTTTGTGGTAGTTTTGTATGCAGAATTATGACTCAAAATAGTCTTAGGGGTGTTGGAGTTGAGTCAAAACCCTTTTTTTGTAATAAACCCATGGTTTAAGACCAGGGTTTAGGGTTCGGGGTGCCCATGGTTTAAGCCCATAATTTTGTAATAAGTGCACTGTATAAATCAACACTCTTGTAAAGAAGTCAAGTTAGGATTTTTGATGTAAGATGAATTGATGCGAAGCTAAGGCTTGTTTTGTAAGAAAGGTTAAGTCCCAACTGTGTGCGTGGATGACCTCTGCAGCTATGTGCATAGAGGGTTTTGGGTGATTAAGAAGATCTCCAGCTGTGTGCGCAGAGGCCTACAACTGTGTGCGTGGCTTTGAGGACTTGAAGGGATCTGCAGCTGAGTGCACAGATCAGAACTGTGGTTTTTGTAAAGAGTTGAATAAAACAAAATTCTATGGATGTAGCCCCTACACTGGGGGTGAACCACGTTATATCTGGTGTTGTGGTTCTTTTGTGTTGTTTCTGTTATGTTCTGTTATGCATTGATAAGTAAATAACTGATAAGTAAGATCACTGCTAGATAACAAATTCATTGTGAATTCCTAGTAAGGGTTAAGCAAGTAACTGTTTGTTTATCTAATTGTGAAGTTATATACGTATTGTCGAAGCTCTGTATTGTATGATCATAATTTTTTAAAGGATAAAGGTACAGTAATATCCCTCTTCTGCTTGCAGAAACCTGGTTCTGTGGTACCCCATAGCTATTTAGGGTGATATTGCAACATGTTCACAGGTTGTTGCCGAAAGGGCCAACACTGTGGGTCTTTTGTTGGTGCGAAGTTATTGGTGTAAAACCCGGGTCTTCCCTATAGCCCAACAAATTAGTTCCATTTCCGGTTGAACTCAATATCTGCTCAAGAGGGGTTTACATCCTACCTAGAGGGCTATGTTTTGGAGGCCCTCTATGAAAGAAATCAGTGATTGTATTGACAGTGCCTATCAGAACTTTGCTGAACAAGAGAATAAGGATCCGCGTCATAGTGCAAATGAAGTTTTACAAAGGTATATTTTTTCTGATTTTTACGAAATTTTCTTTGGTAGTATCCACATAGAGTTGCACCAGTGGTTATCTAGGTTAACAGAGAGAAGGATGAAATTCCAAGAATGTCAGTTTCCTGCTTGGACCCCCACATGAATTAATATATTGAAAAGGGTGAACAACGAGATATCCCACGTTGTTGATTTCTGGACAACGCGAACCCTTGAAGCATTTGTGACAGATTTCACCATCGACACAAGTACTTCCTTTAGCGAAGCCGAGCGGTAGTTCTTCAGAGGACTAAGGGGTAAGTACTTGAATTTATTTAGTTTGAGAATTAAAATCCTATTGGCTGAACAAGGTATATTGCTCATTGAATCAGACTCTTAGATTTAGTATTACTAACCTATGTTTGCAAGTGAAAGTACCTTCGACGAGCAAAGTGGTTTGCTGCGAAGTGGAAAAAAGTATAAGAGATATTTTGGATCCTATTCCCTAGGTCAGAATACCAATTATTCCCCTGTAATTCCCACAGAATCCGAACCCAAAGAAACCCCTTTTGTTGGACACCCTTTCGTAACCCCGCAGCAAAGACCTGTTATCCCTAAGAACCCGTCGTCGTACGAAAGTCACCCTAGCCTGAGTATTCCTATTGTAGGTCAGTCTACCCCAGTAAGTTCCCCCTCACCTACTTCTAGTCCCCCTCCCACCCCCCCTAGATCCACTATGGCCCACATGCATGATGACATTAAGCTCCCAGTGTTCAAAGGAACTCGGTCAGAGGATCCAGAACAGTTCTGATTTTTATGTGAAGTAGCGTTGAATGCTAAGAACATTATGGATCAAGATGTAAGAAGGGCGCAGCTCATTACTTCTTTCAGAGATTGGGCTTTGACCTGGTTCATGAAATTATCCAGTACTCAGAGCCATGCCTTCGATGATATTAAAGTAGCAATAATCAAAGAATTTAAGAAACCTGAATTAGAGTCGCAGTGTATCACTGAATTGAAAGAGATTCAGCATAGGCGAGGAGAATCAGTGTGGGACTTTGATCAGAGGTTCAAAGTTATGCTAGATCAATTCAGTTTCACCATTGGATCTGTGCAGCACAAAGAGTGTTTCATTGCTGCTCTGTTACTGGATATCAGGGCTCCCCTCATGCAACAGAAGGTTGCTGATCAGAAGGAGGCTTTAGAGATCACGATGAAGCTTGAAACAGCTCTTGTCGAAGATAATTCTGGTCCAGCCCAAATTCAAGCGGAGTTGGCAGCAATGGATCTGTAGCTTCACGATATCAAGAAAGGAAAAGCCAGTCGGGAGGAGGTTTGGTGTACACAATGTCGGACAGAAGGTCATGCCAAGGAACAGTGTCCTACGGTAATAAATTAGCTGAATACTAGTGCGCCAAACCCGTTTAACCCGTAAGTTCTATATTGTGAGCTATGCAGAACAACAAGTCAGCATCGAACTGAAGATTGCTATCTACTACAGAGGTATGGGAAAGTACCTAAGAACCCCTATTGTAAATTTTGTAAGTCAGTAGGACATAATGAAGGTGAGTGTCGTAGTTATTATCTCATGAGAGAGTGCACCTACGATGCCTATCGGGTACAAAATGAGGTATAGAGCAATGATGGCTATGGTTACCGTGGAGGTGCATTCGGTAGAGGTGCTTTTGGTGGATGTGGTCGTGGTGGTATGGCTAGACGAGGACGAGGCCAGATTGTGTGTTATAACTGTAACCAGGCCAGACATCTAGCTAGAGACTATCGAATCCTAGCTACGACATGTCGGTATTGCAGAGCAGTTGATCATGTCATTGAGCAGTGCTCGCAGCTGATAGCGAAGATTCAAGAATGAAATAGTGCCCCTATTTAGAATATTCAGCTGATTGTTGTGGAGCAACGACCTGTTCCAGCCATTAATGTGGTTACCAGGAGTGGAGCCATGACAGAAGCGCATAACAAGGAGAAACATCCTGACGAGGCTTGGGTTTGTAAGGCCCGAGAAAAAATCCCAGCATTTGATTTCGAAAGAGAAAAAGAGACATTTATGGAAGCCAAGAGAGACTTTGTTGACCCAAGCACCTCAGTCGCACCTGTGTAACAACCTTACCAGCATTTGCTGCCAAAAGAAGCCTCAATGGATAAAGTAAGTACATTGTCATCATTTTTACAGAGTTGTCTGAAGCTCTTAAGAAATCAGAATGCTTTAAGCGAATTGCAGAAAGTTATTGCTTCCTGCGAACCTCAGCAAAGTTCTGGTTTGGCAAAATCTGTTAATAGAGTCAGAAGAACTGGTAGGGAAATGAGATTGAATGCTCAGATAGGAGAGTATGATATGAATGATGTTATCTTGGACCTAGGATCAGAGGTAAATGTCTTAACTAAGAAAACCTGGGAATAAATGGGAAAACCTACCCTTGATTGGTCCCCTATACAGTTGAGATTAGCCAATTAGCAGAAGATTGTGCCCCTAGGACAATTCCCTAGTGTCCCAGTAGATATTGACGACGTCTGTACTATAGTAGACTTTGAAGTTATTGAGATCATTGACGACAGCAACCCCTATCCAGCCTTGCTAGGTATTGAGTGGGAATTAGACAATGATGCAGTCATTAACCTTAAGAAGAGACAAATGACTTTCGAAGGGAAATAATTGAGAGTCATAGTACCACTAGACCCCTCATAAGGAGAAAGGTACATAGAACCACTCAGAGATGAATATCAGGATGTCTTGGACCATATTTATAATATCACAGCTAAGGAAGAAGATTATGTTGATCCTACTACCGAAGGTATCATGGATTGGTAGTGTGACAGCTCCTGCATGACAGATTCAGATGATGGGTTAGAAAACTGGCAGAACAGATTTTATCAGCTACATGGACATAGATGTGCCAGAATTACCAAATATCTCAGATGGCTTGGCACACAAGTAAGAGTCCTACCTAATTTTGATGGCTTGTCAGACCTAGAATAGTTCATTGTACAATTCTCAGAACATATACCAGATTCACAAAAAATGGAGACTCTGGATTCAGCATTCAGAGCCACAGCAGCCAGATGGTGGAATGGCCATAAGAAGAACATTCCTAGTTGGGAAGCTTGTCAGAAGTTCCTTCGCCTGATATTTATGGATCAGCCCCAGGAGGTGTGAAGCCGATTTGATGGAAAGCCTAGCCCTCAGGAACATTTGGCATAGTGCTACGAAGCATGGAAGAATGGGTACATAGGTTTGTGCATACTCTGGAACCGATAGCAAAGAACTGGTACACGGAGGCTGAGCTTCGCGAGGATACTGTAAGTTGAGATTGTCTTGTTGATAGTTTTGTGCTTACATTTTCTACTAATGAAGTTTTTCCAGCTTTAGATGCAGCTATCAGGTTGATCCATACTAAGGTATTTGATGATCAAGAAGTAGTAGAATACCGGCCTGATTGGAAATCACAAGAAGCTCATGTAGTAGAATGTTACAACCTCGCAATTGACGAGGATGATGATCTGCACAATATTGATATTCGTGATTCAGAAGGACACTGCGAAGTACACGGACCAACAGTCGAAGCACCTGAAGTGACCTAGCCCCTGAAGGCATGGACAGTCAACATTGGATCAGAATAACAACCTAAGTATGCTACCATTGGATATTATTGGGATGAAGAGATGGTAAGCAAAGTGACCCAAATTCTCTATGAATATCATGACCTATTTTCAATGAAGTTCTCAGAGATGAAAGGTATCCTTGGTGATATCAGTGTGATAAAGATCCCTCTGAAACTTGATACAAATCCTGTGAAACAACGCCCTTATAAGTTGAACCTTAAGTATAAGGAAAAAGTTAGGATGGAGCTAGATAAGATGCTGGCTGCAGGAATCTTTGAGCCTGTTGAAGAATCCAAGTGGGTCAGTCGTATGGTGGTGCAAGAGAAGAAGACTAAGGGCGAAATCAGAATCTGTGTTGATCTGAGGAAGCTGAATGATGCTTGTCTACATGATCCTTTACCTACCCCCTTTACAGATGAAGTTTTAGACAATGTCGGAGGTCAATAGGTGTACTCTTTTACTGATGGATTTTTGGGTTACCATTAGATCAGGATTGCGCTAGAGGATCGACATAAGACAACCTTTGCTACAGAAATGGTATCCTTTCAATATACAGTTATGCCCTTTGGATTGAAGAATGCCCCTGCTATGTTTTCTAGAGTAGTCATCTCTGCCTTTAAGGAATTTATACATAAATTCTTAGAAGATTCTTTTGATGATTGGACTATCTTTGGGCTAATAAAAGACCATATAACTAGTTTAAGACTTATGCTGGATAAGTGTAGACAGCACCAGATTTCCTTGAACTTGAAAAAGTGTATCTTTTGTGCACCTTTTGGAATTCTGCTAGGTCACATTGTATGTAAGCAAGGATTGATGATCGATCGTGCGAAGATAGCTATTATTGTGAACCTGCCACCTCTGAAGTTCATTAAACAACTTTGAACTATGCTTGGTCACACTGGATATTACAAAAAATTCATCAAAGGGTATGCTCAAATTACAGCTTCGATGGAAAAGCAGTTGAAGAAAGACATTAAGTTCGAATGGACAACCGAGTGTCAAGCAAGCTTGGATATTTTGAAGGAAAAGATGGTCACTGCCCCTATCTTAGTATTCCCTGACTGTAATAAGGAGTTTCATGTGCATGTCGATGCATCCACCATTGCTCTTTTTATAGTATTGGCTCAGTCAGGTGAGAGTAATATCGATCACCCTATTTCTTTTGCAAGTAGAAAATTGTCCACAGTAGAGAAAAATTATACTACAACAGAACGAGAAGGTCTTGCTATGGTGTATGCATTGTAGAAGTTTCGACATTATCTGTTAGGATCTCATTTTAAGATGTTCACTGACCACTCTGCTTTGAAGTATTTGGTTAACAAGCATGTGCTAGGTGGCAGGATATGCAGATGGTTGATCTTGTTTCAGGAATATGACTTTGAGATCATAGTTAAGCCTGGAAGACTTAACCTAGGACCTGACCACTTGTCGAGGCTCGAGTTAGGAGAAGAACCCATCAGTTTGGACAAAGGTCTTCCTGATGCCCAGTTTTTGGCCATCCAGATGGTTGATGAATATTTTCAGGATATTGTTCAGTATCTGTCTATAGGTTTTCCACCCACCGAGATGACAACACAGCAGAAAAAGCATCTGGTGGTGAGAGCAGCCGACTTTACCCTAATAACAGGACAGTTGTATAAGATGGGACCAGATGAAATATTGCGCAGGTGTGTCTTTGATCATGCAAAGCCACTAATTTTGGCTGAGGCACACTCTGGAGTAGTAGGAGGTCACTATGCAAGTAAAGCTATGGCACAGAATATTTTGACAGTCAGCTTTTGGCAGCCCATAGTTCACAAGGATGCAAGAGAATATTGCCACAACTACAGCATCTATTAAAGGACAGAAAAACCATATAGGAGGGATGAGATACCTCTAGTCCCACAGGTAACTTTACAAGCATTTGAAAAATGGGCTATTTATTTTGTTGGCCCTATCAATCCCCCTGCGAAGAAGTCAGGAGAAAGATATATTATTACAGCAACTGACTACCTTACCTATTTGGCCGAAGCTCAACCAGTCAAGAACTGTAGTGCTGCTACAGCTGCGAAGTTCATCTTCGATAACATCTTCTCCAGATTTGGGTGTCCTAGAATTCTTATGAGTGATCAAGGATCGCATTTTCTAAATAAGACTATTGAAGTATTGACTGAAGAATTTCAAGTGTATCATCAGAAGAGTACTTCCTATCATCCAAAAGCAAATGGAACTGTCGAAGCTTTTAACAAGATCCTTTAACATGCTCTGATGAAGGTTTGCAATTTTAACAGAAATGACTGGGATCTTAGAATTCCAATAGTACTATGGGCTTATAGAACCACCTATAAGAAGTTGACAGGCCATACACCTTTTAGGTTGGTCTATGGAAAAGAAGCAGTCATGCCCATGGAGCACATTGTTCCTAGCCTCAGAATATATTCTTTCACAGAGATGGATGATCTAGCTATAATGACCGAAAGGCTGACAAAGATACTAGAACTTGAAGAGGACAAATTTGTTGCAGGGTTCCAGCAGGAAGTGCAGAAAGCTCGATAAAAAGCATGGCATGATAGACACATCAAGAAGAAGCAGTTCGAGCACGGCGATCTTGTGCTCTTATATGACAGCAAATTCATGAAATTCCCAGGTACGTTCAAGACACATTGGAAAGGACCATACATACTGCATAAAGTTACTGATGGTGGCACAGTCCAGTTAGCTAAGTTGAATGGAGAAATTTTACCTTCTATGGTAAATGGTAGTCAATTAAACAAGTACAGGGATAGGTCGGGACCTCCTAATCAGAAGTAACAAC
Organism: Pseudotsuga menziesii; assembly: GCA_001517045.1. NCBI lineage: Eukaryota > Viridiplantae > Streptophyta > Pinopsida > Pinales > Pinaceae > Pseudotsuga > Pseudotsuga menziesii. The sequence continues at coordinate 55,134 of LPNX010890785.1, read as the reverse complement.
AAGAAGGAAAGTCTAAGTACCAAGAACAGTTGAAACTAGGTGCTAGACTATAAGGAAGCTGTTATCAAAGCTACGAAGTGTGGAACACTGTCAAAATTCAAAGGTTAAAGTTTGGTTGCCGCATGGGTTAGGATGGGTCGAAGGTCGCTATTGTGGCGAAGGTACTCATCAAGGTGAAGCTAAAGTTAGTGGTTATGTCTAAGATCAAAGGTGTGTCTCAGCCTAAAATGTGATGGATGGGACAAACTAGACTTGGCGCACCGGCATGAGAACTACCCTAACTGACTGTAATGATGAGATTTTGGGAAAATATCGCACCGTGTGGATAGGATTTCCGCCACTCCATCAGATTCGGTGCTATTAATGCACCATGATGACAGATTCTGTTGCGGGATTCTATAAGAAGCTACACTGGCCTGTGACTCCTGCATTATGCATTTCTTTGAGTTTCTTCAGTTAGGACCATGTCGAATGATCGTGAAGCCCAGGAGTTATTACGAGAGTTCAGGGAGAGAGATCTACAGAACCTTCTGAGCACTCCACCTATGCAGAAATGCTCAGCTAGGACAAAGAAAGGCAGAAGTTCACTCTAAATCGGACGAAGAAAGGCAGAATTTTGCTCTAATGTGGAGCGAAGAAAGGCACAAGGCCTCACAAGAAGAATCTGGAGGATCCCGCCATGTATCCTATTGGATGGGGCTGCTATCAGATTTAGAAGGCCCAATGAGTCCCATGACCATCATAAATATTTAGAGATGTAGATAGATATAGGGTCTGATAGAGTGCGAAAGGAGACCATGTGTTGCTTCAGCAAGCAGTGCACTATGTTTTGCCAACAAGAATCTACAACCAGAAAAGTAGCGAAGTGTCCCGGGACGGGACACTGGTGAGTCTTAGGGGCCTGTTGGGGTGCGCGCCCTAATGGTCCTTAAGGTGGGTAACTCCGTGTGTTTTGTGGGAGTTTTGTAAGTGGAGTTACGACTCAAAATAGTCTTAGGGGTGTCAGGGTTGAGTCAAAACCCTATTTTTGTAATAAATGCATGGTTTAAGAGCAGGGTTTAGGGTTCGGGGTGCCCATGGTTTAAGCCCATAATTTTGTAATAAGTGCACTGTATAAATAAGCACTCTTGTAAAGAAGTCAGGTTAGGCTTTTTGATGTAAGATGAATTGATGCAAAGCTAAGGCTTGTTTTGTAACCAATATTAAGTCCCAGCTGTGTGCGTGGACGACCTCTGCAGCTGTGTGCGCAGAGGGTTTTGGGTGATTAAGAAGATTTTCAGTTGTGTGTGGAGAGGCCTACAGCCGTGTGCGCGACTTTGAGGACTTGAAGGGATCTGCAGCTGAGTGCACAGATCAGAACTGTGGTTTTTGTAAAGAGTTGAATAAAACACAGTTCTTTGGACGTAGCCCCTACACTGGGGGTGAACCATGTTATATCTGGTGTTGTGGTTCTTTTGTGTTGTTTCTGTTATGTTCTATTATGCATTGATAAGTAAATAAATTACAAGTAAGATCACTTCTAGATAATAACTTTGCTGTGAATTCCCGGTAAGGGTTAAGCAAGTAACTGTTTGTTTATCTAATTGTGGAGTTATATATGTATTGTCGAAGCTCTGCATTGTATGATCATAATTTGTTAAAGGCTAAAGGTACAGTAATATCCCTCTTCTACTTGCAGAAACCTAGTTCTGTGGCACCCCATAGTTGTTTCGGGTGAGACTGCAACCTGTTCGGAGGTTGTTTCCGAAAGGGCCAACACTTTGGGTCTTTTGTTGACGCAAATTTAATGGTGTAAAACCCGAGTCTTCCCTATAGCCCAACAATTCCATGCAATCTAAATATCTCTTTCAGGAAGATATCAACAATGTTCATAGCCTGGTAGGTTGATTTCATGGGGATGAAGTGTGATGCCTTTGAAATCTTGGCAATGACTACAAAGATGGAATCATTTTGTTTCTTGCTTTTCAGTAATCTAGTAATAAAATCCATACCGGTAACCTCCCACTTCCATTATAGAATGGGAAATGGCTGTAGCAATCCTGAAGGATGCTGGTGCTTGGATTTAACTAGCTATAATTCCTGACATTTTGCAATAAAAATTGCTATGTCGGCCTTTAACTTAGGCTATGAAAAGTGTCTATTGATGGCAAATATCATATTTCGATATCTCGGGCTCCTCAAGTAGGGTTCCCTATGAAATTCTATGAGGATTATAGAACGAATGTCCCCTCCATATGGAACATACAATATATCCTTGGACCATAGTAGTCTGGAGTCATCCACCTTGTATTCTTTCTGTTGTTGAAACAACTGGTCCTCTTCGACCTTCTTTAGGATTTCCACATAGAACTAGTCAACCTTGTTGGTTGTTCTAATCTTCTCATGCAAATATGCATCAGTTTGACTCAAGTTCACCTCGTATATCATCTAAGTTCGTCGACTCAAACCATTGCTAACTTTGTTCTCTTTGCTATTAATATGCTTTAGTTCAAAGTGATACTCACTCAGGAAAACCAACCATCTAGATTGCCTCGCATTCAAATAGGGTTGATCGAATAAATAATTGAAACTCATATTGGTAGTATTTAGAAGGAACTTCCTTCCCATGAGGTAGTGCCTCCACATCTTCAGAGCGTGGATAATGGCCACTAGCTCAAGATTGTGCATGGGATAATTCTGCTCATTCTCTTATAATTTTTGTGATTCATAATAGATCACATGATCGTTTTGCAAGAGGAATCCTCCAAGTCCTTCCTTGATTGCATCCATGCATACAACGAAATTCCCATCGGGATCCGCAATCCACAACACCGGTGCGGTCATCAAAAGCTGCTTAAGCTTTTGAAAAATTTATTCACACTTGTCATTCCATAAGAACTTGTTTACTTTCTTTTGCAAAGCCATCATGGGGCAAGTGATTCTTGATAATTTCTCAATGAACTTTCAATAATACTTGGCTAAACCCAAAAATGACCTAATGTCAATGACACTAGTTGGGGTAGGCCAATCCTTTATAGCTCAAATATTTTTCAATTCCAGAGCTATTCGTTCCTCATATATGATGTGACCTAGGTACTGTATTTGTGGTTGGTAAAAATCACATTTAATAAAGTTAGTGTAGAGCTGGTGTTCTTCCAACACTCAAAGTACTATGCGAAGGTATTCTTCATGTTCCTCTTTATTCTTGGAATAAACCAGAATGTTGTCAATAAAGACTAGTATGAACTTATCCAGATATTTACTGGATATGTGCTTCATCATACACATAAATTTTGTGGGTGCATTGGTCAACCTGAATAGCATTACCACAAACATGTAGTTCCCATACCTCCTACTAAAGGTAGTATTGAGAATATATTCGTCTCGGATCCATACCTCCCACCTTAATCTTAAAAAATATTTTGGCTCCTCCCACCTGGTCAAACAAATCATCGATTCTAGGGAGCGGGTAATGGTTCTTTACAGTCATTTTGTTCAACTGACGGTAATCAATGCACATATGCATTGTATCTTCCTTCTTATTTATGAAAAAAATCGGTGCTCCCCAAGGGGACACATTGGGTTGGATGTACCCTTTCTCTATCAAATCCTACAACTACAGTTTGAGTTCCACTAATTCGGGTGCACTCATGTGGTAAGGGGCTTTGGAGGCCCGAACTGATCCCGGGGTTAGTTCGATGGAAAACTCTAGGTCTCGTTTCAGAGGTAATCCAGGGATTTCCTTGGGAAACATGTCCTTGAATTCTTCAAGAATGAAGAAGTATTCTATGTGTTTTTCTCTATCAAACTCTATGTCTTGGATGTTGATAAAAAATAACTTGCAGCCCTTCCTAACACACTTGTTTGCTTGTAAGGAAGAGATTTCTCTTACAGAAAATTTCTTTGGGATACCTTGAACCTTCACTTGGTTCCCATGGCTATCAATACACAAGATAGACTTGTGTAGACAATCTAGCATGACATGGTGATGTTCCAAATAGTCCATGCCAATAAGAATATCGTACGATCCTAAAGGTAGGATGTATAGGTTTACGTTAGTAAGGAAACAATTCAATTTTACTTCACGTTCTTTAACAATTTATGAAACCTTTCGTTTCATACCGATGGCTAATTATACCAGCCAAGGTTTAACATGATTTTCTTTTCCTAACTTGCATAAATCAACAATATTAGGTGCAAAATAGCTCCGACAAGTAGAAGGATCAATAAGTATTGAAACAAAGGTGTTCAAGATCTTACCTTTGATCTTGACCATCGTAGCTTGATGGTCCGCCTATAGACCATCTAATGTTGCATAGATTCATGGGGTTCCTACTGTATCCTCAATGATAGGCTCTTCTTGCAGGTTATGCAGGACTCCATTGTTCTTGTTCTTAGAATATCAGGCATAATGTGGCCCATTGCACTTCCAACACTTGATTGCTAAAGGGGTAGCATTGGATCCACTTTCCACTTGCTTATTACCATGAGGTGGTACGTAAAGCTTCGTACCAATTTTTTTGAAGTTCTTGTTCACTTGAAAATTGTTATTTTGATTTCTATAAGGCTATGGGTTTGATCTAGGCTTGCGGTTATCAGAAAAGTTTCTAGACTTTTCTCAGTTTCAGTTCTAGTTTTCTTGATATAACTGCCCATGCTCATAACAGAGTTGGCCCTTGTGTAGTGCAGTATCCAGGGTCTTTGGCATGTCTAATTCAATCCTGTCCCAAAAACTTGAAGGAAGACATGCCAGGAACAGCTGGATCTTCACCTTCTTTTCTTTGATATACGGTACATAATGCAATAGATCTAGAAATCTGTTTATAAATGAGTCCATAGTCATGGAACCCATGCACAGTTCATCGAACTCTTTTACCTTGCAATCAAAGAACCTTTCTGACATGTAATTTTCTTGGAAAATCTTTCAGAAGTTTTCCCAGCTTATTTCTCATAGCTCATATTACTTGATGTGCTTTAAATCTCACCACCATCTTGTTTCCTTACCATTCAAGTTTTAGATGGCAAGCCTAGCCTACATTATACTTGAATAGTTATAAACCTGTAAATACTTACTCATTCCCAACAACCATTCTTCAACCTTTTCTCACATATTTACTTCACCTTCATAGGTCGGGGCTCTCATTTTTTTCGAAACTCCCCCTGAAAACTGTCATCAGTTCTTTGCCTCTTTCTTCATGGGGAAGGTTAGTCATCACTAGCAGGACTATGATGGTCTCCTTTAGTTGCTTAAGGTGTATCTTGTTTTTTTGTTTCTCTTGGGCTACTGGTCCGCTCATGGTATGGTTCTCTTTTGGATCTGTTGGTGGACTGGGTAGGTTTACCTTGCGGGATCCCTCTCGTCATGTTACGCAACAATGCTTCATTCACAACTTGTTGTTCTTTTCTTTCATTTAGACTGTCTTCTCTGAAACTTTTCAGTTCAGCTTGAAGACTGTGCAAATTTTTCAGCAAATCAAAGTTTAGCTCGACCACCAAGTTCACTTCTGGAGTGGGGGTGGTCATTTCTTTCTGCCGGCTATTTTCTTCCTCAGTATTCATAAACTCAACAATGATGTAAAATTTTTCTTGAAACACAAAAAATTTTAATAGCAGCAAAAATTTATGTTAGTAAGAAAAATTACTTATCATACTTTATTTTCTCTACGTGAATGCCTAGTGCATCCATAAGTCTCTCAGTATTGAAACTTGGCTCTGATACCACTTTTAATGTTCCCAAAAATTGAAAATAAAAATAAAAAATCTATAGGCTAGTGAAAACTACCCAAAAAGGATCATTATTACTCGTGCGGAAACACAGGTGCTACTTATACTTTCGATCTCTTCGAAACCCACCCACTGTCTTGTTAATCTCTTATCCATTCAGTGAATACTAGTTTGTTTACTTCTTATGTCTTAATTTTTTTATTTAAACTATTGATATATCTTAGTTATTATTTTCCGTGAATTAATGAGTTGTATAGATCATTGTTTTTCTCCTGCACATGTGTACTTTGTTTATTTAATAAAAACTAACTTAACTTTGTTGATGGGAACAAATTGATGGAGTGAGGGAAATCATTCTCCCATGACGACCTGAGAGGTAAGGTCCTTCTTCATTATGCAGTCTTCTTAGTTCGTACGAACTAAGGCACCTTATTTATTGATTCACAAGTTACTCTTGCAACATCTAGATTATTGGCTACTTGATGCAATTCAGTTCCTATTTATATTTCCTAATTTGCCTTGCACTTTATTATTGCTCCATTTTTATGAATTAGGTAATCCCTATGTTTGTTAATTATCTAGACACTGTGAATTTACTTATTGTCCTTACCATTATAAAATATCTATATCTTGCTTTATTTATTGCTTTTCTCTTGTTTCTATTTTGCAGGTTTGCCTTGGTTATGAGTTTGTAAATGTATGCTTGTTCTTCCTAGCAAGTGCATCATGGCATACTATGTTTTCTATGATTCTTAAATACTACAAACCTAGACTATGACTTATGTAAAAACTCTACCTATAAGAGCTAACAAAAAGGGCATGTCATTACATAAAACTTTGATGCTAAGGGGAGGACTTTGTAAACAATATACCCTAGTGTTAAGCACTGTGCATACTATAACATTGGAGACTATGGTATACATACCATGTCATTAGCATTAATCCTCTGCTGACATTGGAAGGTGACAAAAACTATGGGATAAAGGGTTTAAACATATGACTTTGTATATGATGTAACGTGGATTCATAAACTATGTTGAGGGTTTATGGATACATTAATGCCCACCAGCACGTGCCATTAATAACATCGGTGTTTTTTATCACCCCTAGCAAAGGATTTGGGCATTCACTTTTTGTGCATTATGTCGTTTTGGAATTGGGGTTTCGTGTGGCCTCTTCGCAACTAGAGAAGAAGGAGACCTCCATCGATCTAAACCTAAACTGAACCAGCTCTGTGTAAAATTTATTTCTTCATTGTTTTCTCCATGGCATGGTCATGCTTCTCATGCCATCGCTGTTTTGTTTGTAGGTGGAAACAAAGGCACTCTAGGGTTCGCACATGGCTATGCCTATCAATTTGGGAGTTCCTCTTCATGGCCATGGAAATCCTGCTAGTAACATTTACTTGCCTCCTCTCGTTCTAGGCATTTCTGAGTTGGGATTCCTTCAAAGGATTGGGGGTTTTAGATGGCACTTGTTGAATCTGCCTTTGGGGTTTATAATGTAGCTTGTTCTAGGTTTCTAGCTCTCATTGGGAGGTTTGGCATTTGTTTGTGCCATGTCTGCACCATTACATGTAATGGTGCCATAGCTCATGGTTTGTAACTTAACATTATTTATACTTGACAGTTTGTAAAGGAGGTTTCATGCACTTCTATGTAATTACAGTACACGTTGGTTTTTAAGTGAAGACTCTAATGTTTTGGTATGAAAATGCATGCAATTTCATTCAGTGTTTAATACTAGGATTTTTATGGTTATTTAAATGTTGCATTTTAACATGTTGACTTTGCTGGGTTCGATCATGGCTTAAAGCTGGTATAATTTTACTCTGTGTATTATTTTAATAGTTTGGGTTTTGGGAGATATGCACAACACTCCATTTATGTGGTTTGTGAATTAAGTTGGGAAAGCTTCTAGAGTTTGGGGCATTATGTCATGGGATGTGCCATTGTACCAATGGTGCCATAGCCCATTGGCTTGCCATTGTATGCTCTGTGTTGCCATTAAATGGAGACTATGTTTTTAGATAGAGTATTGAACCTTTGGTTTTGTAATCGCTCAGCGTGGATTCAAGCCATACCATGAATTCCATGTGGCTTTCTCAATGACTGCGATAGCTTCAGTCGGCATTTTAAATTTGTAAATTTCTGATTTAAAAAGACATGGTTGTAGCGACCAGGGTAATGGAAAACCCATGATATCGATTTGGTTATTAGGGTGTCTATGTGATTAGAATGGAAACATGGTCGAGTCTGTAGCTAGGGTCTTTATGACATCATTGCTAGCATATGCATTGTTGTTTATATGAAATTTTGGCATAGCTTAAAACGTAGCCTGCACATATTAGATGTATAGCATGGATTGTATAAAGATGGTTATGCCATTTGCTTACTGTTTGTGTATATAAAATTTTTATGGTTTATTATTAATGTTTTTGCCTTGAGTCCGGACATCCATAGGATTTGATTTCGTGACCTCTATTGAGAAAATGGGTTTTAGTTATTAATTGTTTAATGTGATGAGACGGTTGTTTGTAGATTTATATGGGACCTTTAAACACTTTATGTTTTTATAAAGGATTACTGTAATAATAAGACTATGGATTATAACATTTGAGTTATGTAAATGGATGTGACTATTGGATAAGTGATTTGGACTGTGGAATTTATATAATAAGACAAAGGTTCGATATTGGCCAACATGCATGGTCACTATTCCTTCTCTGTCTCGTTAATTATTATGATGTTTATTTCATGGAATGTTATGACATTTAATTTGTTTTTAAAAGATTATGTGGAGCAGACCTTGGAAGGTCTTTAATAATTTGTTTAGCTTGTTTATTATATGAAATCCCCACTTAGTAGATCTAGTTTAAAATATAAACTTGTAATAGTTATCCTAATTAATATTCTAATTATTTACTACTGAACTAGTTTCTTTAAAACTTAGGGCAAGCCTCTCGTGACAAATGGAATATGTCAACAGAGTATTAAACACAGAGAACAAGGTATAAACTTAATACTCAGATCAAAACCTGGCTAATATAGTAACATTTATGAAGAATACCACCATGAACATAACGAGTATATAATAGGAATTCTACAACCTATGATTAGTAAACTACAAATACAAACCCTAGCAAATTGTTAATCATAAAACTTAACCATTAGGGTTATAATTTACATTGCAGCCATTACTTAACATAACTAGTAATGAATCTTTAGGAAAGAAATATAATAGGCCTTCAAGGGTTTCATACGTGAATTTGAAGCTTTTCCAATGGCTGCACCTGTAGACTTAAATAACCAGCATTAGTAATTCAAATTAGCTTTGACTTCTATTTTATGACCAAATCACTTTGGAACTACCACATTCCACCCAACCATGACCCAAACCATTCCTAGTTTAAGTCTAGGTCCCCCTGAGCTGGAATCCAACATGCAAGTAGCTTAGAGCTCCTAAGGTAGTGTTTCCTAACTAGTACTCAATTATGAATCAGTCCTCTTTTTCTTGCAAGAGAAAGTTCCCCACGAAAACACTTGAGAGCCAAAAATAGGCAGAATAATAATTCTCCAAGATAAAAATCAAGAAACCCCAAGCCTTTGCTTGGATTTAGTCTTTATAGACAGACTTTAGAGTCAAACGGATGGTTAAATCAAGAAACCTTGGTTTCTTGATTTAACCCTTTTTAATTATTGGTGTAATTTTCAATACTTAACCTACGAACTTTTAACTAGTTCCTAGTTAAACTTTCATAGATATTATACTATTTATTAATCCTTTAATAATAAATAATAATTGGTGTAGACTTAACATCACTTATTTCTTTATTAAATTAAATTATATAATTAATCATAATTAATTCTTCATACATACTATGCATAAAATGCATAGTAATAAGATACTTGTTAGGCATTTTCCTCGGGCATCATGTATCATGATCCCTAGACTTTTAACATCACTTCTTTATGAAGGTCAAGTAGATAGATGGCTTAGGTTTACTAGGTTAAGAAACTCTAAACATCCTTGCATGTTGGATTTCCCTCATATAACGTGGTAGCACTTCAGTACTTGATGAGAATACATAAATTCAAAATTTCATTTAATCACTTAAAAATAAGTATGACGACATCAATATTATTCTCGACTCATTTTCACTGAAGGTGATTTTAATCTTTTCAGTAACCCCTAGCGCTTACCACAATCCATACTCAACACTTATAACCGGGAGTTACAAACATAGTGTAATTCTCTCACTCAACTCTAAATGCCAGGATGTACTTGTATGATACACCTAGGGATACAATGACTAAAGATCTGATGCTCCGGATCTTATGCTCAACACCAACATGGAATGCTCTAGAGCTAATGCCCAACATTTTCAAATTATATTTTCATGTGTTCGGGAGCTTTATGCTCAACACAAATGTCAGTACTCATGTGCTCCATAGCCTCTTGCTCAACACAAAACATCTCATCGATCATGTGCTTCAGATTCCACACCCAACACAAAACATTTCATCAATGATGTGCTTCAAGGTCCATGCCCAACACAACCAACATATATATATATATATATATATATATATATATATATATATCATCAACAATTGGCTTACGCCCAATATACAAAACAATCATCATGTTCATATATAGTGGGGTATTTGACCCAATGTAAATAAATCATCAATATCATCATCCTCATCAACAGGCTCATGCCTATAAATGGTATGTACAAAATTCGAGATATTACATTAACATAGTGTTGCTTTCTTTATTTACATTACAACTAATATATCAGTTGTCCAAGTTAACATGTTATTTTTCTAGATTTACATAGCATTCCTTTGCACTAACCCATAAATACTAGTATTTCCCTACAAAGATTATTTTATTTAATCCCTTATAAGACCATAGGTCACTCTTCAACCACATCTTTCTTACGTATATAAATAAGCTGTAAAAAATAATTAAGTAGATAATTTTCTTTTAATAAATAAAGTTTGAAACTTTTAGGTGGGTTCGATAGGAACATCGATGATCTTTATCGTGATTGTTGATATAGTTAGGGTTTCTATTACTTCGAATTTCAGCTTTCGGTATGTACCTATAAATGGGAAATGGGTAGGCATTGGCATGATCACTTTGAAAAATTATTGGTTTCAACTTTACATGTTTTTTCTCACCGTTCGCTTCATCTTATATCTATTTCTTTTGAACTTAGTCTAATATACTTGCATCGTGAGCATTTTGTCTACAAAATATTTCTCACCCTTCGCTTCACCTTATATGTATTTCTTTCAAGTGAGTGTAATATACTTGCATCATGAACATTTTGTCTACAACTTAACCTCGTTCCTCTTTTCTTGGTATAAAGAGGAGGAGACTTGTGCGGCTTGCGCCTGATATCATTACATATCCTCATAACCAGTTTTGAGTAGTTTATGCAAGTTTTACATGTTCTTATTGATTGTTTATTTTCTACTTTATATAAGGTTTTCACATATCAAATTCTATAAACCATTTTTTAATAAGGGATCAATCTATGCATACTTGTTTTTAAATGGTTCATTTTGTTTTGTATGTTCATAAATTATGTGTTTTGATTTTTTTTTAAGATATACTTATTATTAGAACATAGAAATATATATGGTATGTATTTATTAACATGTTCTATTCATGTTTTATAAATAATGAATGATTATAATAGATTTATTTTCAAAGAATTAGAATCCTAAGGTTTACAATGCAAATGTTAAAATTATATATAGAGAGAATATGAATTTAGACTATTTTTTTATTGGTTAAGACTGCATTGGGATTTTGATTTGCAATAGAACATACATTATTTAATTAAACAGAAAGAAAATAAGTTTTGGGTAAAGACACATAGGATTTGATATATATACAAAGAATGTGCAATAGTAATTAGCTTAGTTTGATCTATAAAATCATCTTTAGAAATTTTTTTAAAGAATTGAATTTAAAATAATCACTATATCATCTAGTAACTTTGTCCAACTTCTAAATGACACTATTTCTTATAGGAACATAATTATGGGAATTTACTTGATTGAACATTGCATTGTATCAACTTATCTCATAATGAGCTCACTAGTAGGTAGTTATCTACACATTCAAATTATATCATAATTAACAAAATATAATGTAGTAGGAAATACAATCAATATATATCTATATTTCTACACCTTAATGAATACCATGTACTCATCCATAATAGTTATCTAATCAAAAGATGTCAATGTGGGTGAAATCACACCCGACAGTAAATTTTCTATTAAACTAATACAACACCGAAACCAAGGGATCCATCCTAAGAAAGGTATTTTGTAGTGACATGCCTTCTAGTGGAGCACTTCAAGAAAAATATAAATGTTCTCTTGTTGTTTCTATAAGTTTCCATGTTTGTGGTTCTATTTGTTTACCTATGTTGTAGCATAATATTTTCTAGGATTTTAAATTTGTAACATAGGAGATCTAGTTTCTTTATTTCATATGGATATTTACTTCAACACTATTATTAAAAATTTGATTACTAATACAGAATATAACAATAGAAAAATACCTCGAATTATTTAAGTTGAAAATAGTCACCTTTCTATCGTAGCCTTTCCCTTCCAATCCTTTCTTGCCAAAACTAGATGAACCACTCTGTTGACCAGCTCTTATTATGCCGGACCTAGGAAAACAATGGGCTACCTAAACCCTGCGCCCACACACCAATAATGCTGAGAGAAACTTCATTTTCAATCCAACAATTTTGAATCCTTGAGTTAACCCGCTCCTCAATATTTGTGTTATGTATTTTGTCTTTATTTACATAACTTTCCTCCTATCTTTCTCTCATAACTTCCGAGAAGAATGCTCCTCAAAACCCCTTCAAATCCTCTCTATATACCTTCTTTTACCTTCCATTACCTACCCCCTTCTTCCACTACCTTTTCTCCAAGCATTAAATTCGATGACTAATTTTAGCGTCTAATTCATATTAAAATATTATGTATTATGTACTTCTTCCTTGGGAAGTTAAATGGTATTAAGGCTAGTTCAGTTTTATTTAAAGGATGTAATGCACATCAATTAAGTAACCTCAAATTGTATAGTTTAGGACATTCATGAGAAGGTGGATACATTATTATCCTTATCCTTTGCTTAATATGTATGAATAGAATAATAATTAAATAGTTATGAGGTTGACTATTCGTAAATTGAAGTGGGAGTTTGATTAATTTATCAAATCTAACTTTGGATTATTTGTGTGACATGCTAGCACTTTTATATTTATATTAATGAATCATGTATTTACTTACATTGTACATTCAATAAACTAAAAATATTTGTAAAAGGTTTTCTCTTAGTCACTTTCATATTATTCACCTAGTAATTTGACATTTCGATACATTTGTTTATGTATTTTGTAATGAAGAATTATCTTATTTTAATGGTAACATAATAATAATCTTAATGATATGAATTACTACTTATCATAATTAATAATAATAATAATAATAATAATTGATAATAAATAATAATATCAACATTTATTTGTTTAGAGACTAAGTACCCTAGCACTAACTTTAGTAAACTTTTCTTAATAATCAAGGTACATTCACTCGTTTAATTAATCATGATTAATATTCAAGCTGTCTAACATTTTAAATTTAATGCTTATCAACAATAATTCATATTGTGTCACTTGTCTTAATTACTTATTAAGATGTCTGCATAAAATTAACAAGTAGCTTCATTGAATTATTCTTACACATTCCCTAACAACTGAACATCCATTATATGATTTTGATTAATGCATAATTATCTTATTTTCCTACTACCACATATATGATTATTTGGCATGTGATATATCTTTATATTGATACTACCCTATGTGTGAAAAGTGTGCATGTGCAGCCAGCACATGCATATGTCAAAAATTTAATATAAGAAAATGTCATCTCTCCTAGGAATACGTGCTAAATAATAAAAATATTTATTCATGCAAGTAGAACCCACATAAATATATAACATAATTATTTAGCATCCCCGTCAATTTTCACTGTTAACCCTTTAAGATTCATACATGTATCTTGTGTTTATATTAGATCGATCAATAAATGATGCGGAATGGTACCTACTACCACTAAATAAATATAAGGTAATACCCAACCCTCAACAATAAAAACTAACATATCCGCTAATCATAACCTACATTTGTGTATTCCATTCCTTTCCTCTACTAGTACAAAAGTCGATGCCACCTATACTGACGTGAACTCATAGAACCTGAGAGCGGTAGTATCATCTAACTAGAGGATCTAGCCTCTCCTAGTAGGCATCCAACCGTCTTCATCAGAACAACTTGGCCAGCTTGTTTCATCCCAACCCTCCCATCAATTTGGGTATCATAGTGACATAAGGGAGGAAACACATCCATGCTTCTCAACATATTGGGTCTATACCCTATCAAAACCATATTGTATTTCTATGAAAATTATTGGAATGTGTCATCGTATCATCACTTTGGTAAGTAAGGTTCTCTGCAATATATGTACTACATCACCCTTCACATCATGTATCTTACTATTACATAGCCCTTGTGTGGTTTAGGTTAGTTCTTTGCAAACATACTTTCATAACAATGTCTACATTTAATCAACAAGTGGTCCATATTATCAACATCATTTCCTTTCATCGCATAACATCATTAGATCGATCACATCATGGTTGGGTATCCATGTACCACATCATACATATCACATCATATCAATAACGACAATCAAACATACATTTTCGTTATGAAATAAAGGAATATCATGCTAACTGCAACATAGTAATCGAATAATCATAGTAACATCATACAAATGATAATATCATAACATCATAATCAGAAAATCTGCATAAGCATAGTAACATGATGAAAATGATAATATCATAACATCATAATGAGAGAATTCACATAAGCATAGTAACATCATAAAAATTATAACATCATAACATCATAATCAGAACATCCACATAATCATAGTAACATCATAAACATCATAGCAACAGATAATCAGGTCTAACATGGCGAAATATAGTTTACTTAGTCTAGGTGAGTCAACAAATAATAAGAAAACAAAGTGTAATAAGTAGAGGGATAAACATGACTAGTAAAAATTTGGGATCTTACATACACCCACCCTTTGCGAAACTTCATCCTGAATTTATGGTCAAAATAGTGAGAGAAAATATTGACGCATAGTCTCTGTGTCCTCCCAGGTAGAATATATTGGGCTATACATGTCCTAATGGACCTTAACTTGGTTAATGTTACGACTACAAAGATGTCAATCCATATGATCGATTATATGTAATGGTTTGACCATTAAGTTTCCCTTCTTCGAGACCTACAATTCCTTCAAATGACGTTTGTGAGTCTCATCATCTATGTAATGTTGTAATATCGATACATGAATTACATTATGATTTCTATGCAAGTTGGGTTGTAGTGTAAGGTGATAAGATATCGGTCGGATTCTCTCAAGAATCTCAAATGGACCTATGAAGCAAGGTGACAGCTTAGTCCATTTTCCAAACTAAATGGTACTTTTATTTGGTCTCACATGAATACATACATGATCCCCTACCTCATAATGTCTATCAGATCTATGTGCATCAACATAGATCTTATGTCTATCATGTCCTTCCTTTAACTGTTTACTAATGTATACCACTTGGTCTTCCATCTCCTAAATGAACTGAGGCTCAACAAAAACATGATCCTCTAACTTGTCCCAACTTATTGGAGTCCTGCATGGCCTCTGATACAATGTTTTATATTAAGTCATACCAATGGAGCTCTGGTGACTATTTTTATATGCAAACTTAACTAGAGGAAGATATTTTACCCACTGTGTGTGCTGATCCATAACATACATCCTAATAATTTCCTCCATTACTTGATTTACCCTGTCTATATGTCCATCTGTCTCAGGATGATAAGAAAAAACTAAATTCAGCTATGTCCCTAATGTTGACTCCATGCTTGTCCAAAATCTTAAGGTGAACTTAGGGTTTCTATTAGAAATGATCTTCTTCAGAACTCCATCAAGACGTATAATCTCATTTATAAATACCCTTTCTACATATGTCACATTATAAGTGTCTTTGATTAGAATGAAGTGAGTGTTTTTGGCCATTTTTTCCAGCACCACCAATATAGAATTATGTCTCAAAGATGTAAGTCGAAATCCTAAAACAAAGTCCATGTAAGTGACTTCCCATTTAATCATAGAAATATCATGAGGCTATAAGAGACTGGCTAGTTGTTGATGATATGGCTTTACTTGCTTACACTCGAGGTATTTTGAAACACATCCCAACACACTTTTGTGTCCACGTTACTCGTATTAAAACATTGTCAAAGAAAAAAATGAGACACTGGAAAACACAGAAGGGCATGTAAATTTAGAAGAACTGATAGAGGATTAAGATACTGAGAAGCAATTTACTGTAACAAGCACTCATTCCATTAATTTTAGAAATTTACTGTAACACGCACTGACCACTTATTGCAGATTGTTAATTTAAATGTTTCTCATTACCACTATGTTTATGTTGTAGGTCTATAACACCATATATGTCATCCTTGGTGAAATCACTTGAGGATGGATATGTTGATGGGAAATCAATTTTTAGTGCACCTTATGATTTTTGTTATGGTCCTAGAATGAACTCCTCTTCCGTGGGTGCAAAATATTTGGAAAATCTGAGAAAATTGGTGGAAGAATCTTATAGATCAAATGAAAGTAAGCAAGTCAATTTTGTTTCACCTAGCTTAGGAGGACTACGGGTGTTGTATTTATTAAATCAACAAACTTTGTCATGGCGTAAACTATATATCAAACACTTTGTATCCATTGCAGCACCGTGGGGAGGATTAGTACAACAAAGGGGGACATTTGCATTTAGGATTAGAGGAAATTTCAACTCACAATGAGCCTTTCAACCCTAATTCAAATTCCATGTCATCACGTGTTAGCCAATCAAAATTGATTTAAATTTGAAATACTGTATAGGTCTTATACAATTTTTAATATAAATTTCGGGATAGGTATCATAAAAAACAATATCACTTTTGTTCATATTTTCGGCATATCTTCGTGTGTTTTTACTCAAATTTCAAAAGAGAGAGCTCATTGGATGCAGAATTTAATTCCACATCTAATGAGTACCAACTCTACGTAATTTTGATGGACCCTGCTCCCCCAAAAACAAGAAATACCTGAAAAAATGTGATGATGATGTCTCAAATTCTGCATCCAACGAGCTCTCCTAATCGAATTTTGAGTAAAAACTTAGTGAAGATATGTATAAAATAAGAAGAAAAGAAAGTAGTTTTTTTCTTTTATTCCTCAAAAAGTAATAAATATTATTTTATTATTTTCCTTAGGAGGCCCATTTTGAGTTGCAATTTCCTCTAATGTAATTCTCTTGGGATTCTTCTTGTAAATCCCTTACTAGTTAGGGAGAACAAAGGAGCTGCAAACATCGGTCAATACTCTTGAGATTCCTTATAATGTACCCAAAATTAAAAAATAAAACTAAAAAATTACTAGGGTAGTCATTCACTTCCTGAACTGGACATTAACTCAACTTATGCAAAATGTGTCATACTTTGTTTCGCTACACAGTATTGTCGTAAGTTGCTCTTACGTCCTTTTCTATGTTTTCCTTATGTTGTTATTAATGGAATGTTGTGTTGTCGTTATGTGGTTTGATATATGAATTCATATTTATGCATTTATATGTATGTATGTTGTTTCAATTTCTTACTTATCAATTGTAAAGTTTGATTAATGTTTATGAATAAATATGACTTAACTTGTATTTGTCAAGGGGCAGAGTGGCAGGACTTATTTCCCTTGTAACCACCTAAGAAGGTTATTGTTTCTACTTGTCGCTACTTGGAACTAATGCAATTCTTATCTTTTTTCATGTAGGTGCACTTGATGACATAAAACTAACTATAGAAGCGAAACAAGACACACATCCCGTGCGACACTAGCACTCAGCTTTGGACGACGACGGACTTACAGTCCTGTCCTAGGGACTTTTATTATGATTTTCAGTTGATATTTATGTGATTTTGGATGTTTCATACCTTATTTTATGATGGTTGTGGAAATTGAACCCAAGTGATAGATCAATTACACTCACAAAATTGCTAATCAAACATGCAAAATTCACACAAAACGAGACTGAAATTGGACCATAACTTAATCCTGAATTGAATAATTGTACATAAGGAAAAATTATAAAGAAGTAGGATGCTCAAATATGTAATTACATGAGATATTTGAAATCACTAGGTTTCTATTTGAATTGGTCAAAAAGTAGGCTTACTAAATTAAGTCAAATCCCCCATAGGTGCAAAAAGGACTTTCCAAATCTATCACGATCCTCATGAATCAGCTAAAGCAAGTGGGAAACCTAATAAGTGGTGGAAAGAAAACTCATTCATGATTTTTTTTGGAGAAAAGGAAGGAGGAGGATGTGGTCAAAAAAAAAGGAAAGCTCCCCTAGACTAACTTTTTTGTTTATGCCTTAAAACTGCAGTAAAACAAGGAATCCTTCCAAAAAAATAGATATGTGATTTAAGGAACTAGGAATAAAGAATAATTTATAAATATGTTTCTAGGATGATTCCAAAGTGCTCCATGAACCAGTTTAGAAAGTATTCACTTCTAGGAACATGTGGAAGTCAACTAGCATAGAGAGAGAATGTAGGAATCTAGGAATCTAGGAATGAGACAAACCTGATTAAATTAATGTCAAATATGGGTAACTATGGGTTCATTATTATAACATACCCCATTAATCTTGAATTTATGAGTAAATATCATAAAATTATAGGGCCTAGAAACAAGGCTTAGTCACCCTTTTACATACTGCATGTCTGTACGACCAAGGAAAGAGGCAAAAACCCAGTGGGAAAATCCTCCCTTAAACCTGGACAGGAAACAAAATTTTGGAAATATTGTTATCATTCATTATTCACCACATGATCAGAAATCCCAAATAGTGATTTTATATTATTGAAGGTCATCTCACAGAATACTTTTGTGAAGATATCTCCTACTTGTTCTAAAGATGCGCAGTAGAGTAGAGCAATGGTACCATCATGCACAAGCTCCCTGATATAGTGCTTGGTTCTTTTTCTTTGAACTGGATCAATGTAGATTATAATGGTGCTTTGATTGTCACAATATATGATTGTTGAAAAATCATATTCAAAACCACATTATCCAAGTATCCCCTCCAACCATAAACATTGAATAGCTGCATTTACAACTCCTCTATACTCTCCCTCCATAGATGAGAGTGCTACGAAACTCTACTTCTTACTTGAACAGATTATTGGTCCTTATGCCAAAATGAACACATATCCTAAGGTATAATTTTGATATGTCTTTTCACCTTCCCAATCAATGTCAGTAAATCCAACTAGCTCTAAGTGAAATTTTGCTTTGTATAAAATCCCATGAGTCCTTATTCCTTGAAAAAAGTTTAGGATCCTCTTGGCTACTCTCCAATGAATCTCATGAGACTGATCCATCTATTTTTAAGCCACACTAACTACATAAGGTAATTCAGATCGAGTATTTGTATGATAAAGAAAACACCCAATCAATTGCCTCTACAGTGTATTATTTACCATAGGAGAAGAACCTGCTTCTTCAAGATTAACTCCTGAAAGGAATGGAGTCTTGCTTGGCTTCCAATATTCCATGATGAAATTGGTGAGAAAATATGAATTATAATTGGACTTATGGCCCTTGATTCCATGCTAGGAATTGGTGTTGAGCAATTTTGAAACCCAAGTATTGGCTCAAAAATCCCAAATCTATTATAGAAAAGCAATGGATCATTGCATCCTTGAAGGAGGAAATTTATTTATTTAAACTTCATATAATCAGTAGGTAATCCACATAGAGAAAAATAATCATTAAATAAAAATGAATCAACTTCAGATATACATTAGGATCAGAATTGCATCGAACAAAATTTAGAGACGATAGAAATCCGTCAAGCTTGGCATACCAAGACCTCGGGGCTTGCTTGAGCCCATTCATTGATTTATTTAACCTTCACACTAAATATGGATTAGATACAAAACATTTTGGTTGTTGCATATAAATCTCTTCATTCATATCTCCATTTATAAAGGAGCACTTGACATCCATGTGATGTACCTCCCATTGCCTTGAAGCTGCAATGGCTAGAGCTAGCGTTATGGAGTCCATCTTTGCCACTGGTACAGAGGTCTATTTGTAATAAATACCATGTAAATGATATTATCCCTTGGATATTAATATTTATTTATATTTCAAAGGTCATCCATCAGCAGAAAAATAGTTTTAAATACCCACTTACACTTCACTAGCTCAAGGGAGATCATCCGGTTCCCATGTGTTGTTCTTCTGGAGTGAGATGAATTATTATTTCATGGTTGTTTTCCATATTATATCATGTAATACATTTTCATATTAATTTAGATTAGAAACTATCATCAAATAACACTTCTTAGCAAAGAGTGGATCTCTCACAGAAAGGGAACTCTCAAATTTAGATCTAGTTCTCCTAGTGTCGTTAGGATTTCCAGCTAGTTCCCCAGCTGCATGAATGATATTTTATGCATAATTTGGTATTGTATGGTTTTTAGGATCTAAAAATAATTAATCCTTATAATACATATCAATATCATAAAACTCATTAGTCTCTTCACTTACAATCAATGGTTGTGGTGGTGAAGAGGACTCTCCAATTTTAACTGTTGCTAAAGGCTCTTCTTCGAACTGAACACTTTTTTCAATGAAATATTTTCTAGTGCTCAATTTGATCATATTGTACCCTTTTTAATCTTTATAATACCCCAAAAATAGGAAACCTTAGATTTGGGGCTGCAAATCCTTCCTCTTTTCAGTTGGAATTCTAGTCCAAGCCTTTGAGCCACATCTAGCTTGTTCCCACTCCAAGATTCGAAAGGAGTCATACCATCAAGATTATTTTGTGGAAACCTTTCCAGATATAGCATGCATATTTGATATCCTCATCCCAAAAATTTGGTGGAAAATTTTTAGGCTCCATCATGCAAGTTGCCATCTCCTTCTGTGATTTGTTCTTTCTCTCGACAACACGATTTTGATGTGGTGTGTAAGGAATAGAATGATCTATATGGATACCTACATATTTGCAATATTGGATGAAATCAGACCTGAAATACTCACCACCATTGTCAAATCTGAGGATCTTGAGTTTCCTCCCAAACTGGTTTTCAACCAAGGCTCTAAAGACTTTGAAGACATCAAAAACTTCAGACGTATGCTTTAGGAAGTAAACCCAACAATATCTTGAAAATTCATATATGATGGTGAATGCATATTTGGATTTACTCATGGAAATATGAGGGAATGGACCAGTAATATCACTATGGATAAACTCAAGAGGTGTAGAGGTTCTCTCATGACTAGCTCTCTCATACTTGTGCTCTAGGTGTTTTCCTAGGATACAACCTTGAAAAACTACATTAGAAAAATTGATCTTGGGTAACCGTATGAACATATATTTGTCACTCAAATCAGTATTCTTAAGTTAATGTGGCCAAATATTTCATTCCAAATATTTCTTTCTTCATTAGCATGAGTAAGAAGAAAACAGGGGTTTGAGTAGGGTAGGAAATGGGAAAACTTGTATACCTTTGAAGTGTGATCAACAACACCTTTTGCTATGAATTTACCATTCAGAATCTTAGTGATAGAGAATTAATTGGGGGAGAAGATGAATTTATTTGGAGACTCAGTGTGAGTCATCTAATACACTAATAAGATATTAGAGGCAAGAAATGGAACATACAACAAATTATTAAAATTACCATGGTCAAGATCAATCCTATGCTTTCCCATACTGTCAGTCAGAGAGTTATGTCTGAAAACTATTGGAAGAACTTTTGACATGTCAAGAGAGGAAAAAATATCCCTTGTCTAAACCATATGTCTTGAATCTCCAGAATAAATGATGAATCTAGGTGAGCTTGAGTTGCCAACAACCAAGGCATGTACTCTCTCCTTGTCTTCTGAAGTTGATCCTCCTTCCCTCTTCTTTGAGAAATCAAGAAGGGAGATGTTGTTCTTCTCCTGGAGTTGGGTCAACATGTCAATTTTATTTTTCATACAAGAACTCTTAGGATTATAGCCCTTACTGTAGTATGCGCACTTGCTCATTTCTCCTTTGTTCTTCTTCTTTTGGGAGTTCTTCTTGGAGTCTGAGGACTCCTCTTGAGAATTTTCCTTGTCTCTTTTTTTCTCATGTGGATTTTTAGATTTTTTATTTCTTTTTTAATCCACCTTCAAATCTCCAGCAACAAAATCTTTGTCTTTGGAAGGTTTGACGGCGGCCATCATCACCAATTTATCTTTCTCCTGAGTGAGGGATTCCATGAACTTAACAAGCTTAGGCATACTCTAGGTTCGAGATATCAATTTAGTGGCATAGAAGGTTGAAACAAACATTGAATATTCAGTACCAATATTTGAGAGAATGGTCAAAACTAGTTTCTCCTCCTTTGTTTCAACCCCACATTGTTTTAAATTCAAAACAAGGGACTTAAACTTGGTAAAATAGGGTTGTAATGATTCGAAGATACTGGGACTCAAGGAGATCAATTAATTCTCAATTCGATGCCTTCTCATCTCATATTTATTTACAAAAATATCTTCAATATTCTCCCAAAAATCATTAGCATATTTCAATGAATCAAGATGGAAGAGGAGGTCTCTTTGAATACTTAGACACAAGAGACCATAGGCCTCATCCCTCCTATTGTGCCATTTTATTTTCTCTGTAGCTTCATTTTGCTCTACCTCAGTATCCATGTTACCCCTATAGATACATTTCACTCTAAACAATATCTCTATCTCATATTTCCATTCAAATAAATTTATTGGAGTCAATATGATCCTTTGAGATCGGCCCATATCTCAGATCCTGTGTTCAGTTAGCAGAATGTGCTCCCAGTCACTTATGTCTAAAATGCAATAGAAATTTGGAAGGATAAAAATTGATCTACAAAGTCTCTAATTCCATGCATAAATTGAACCCAATTTGTAGATCAATTACACTCACAAAGTTTCTAATCAAACAAGCGAAATTCACACAAAAGGAGAGTGGAATAGGAGCATAACTTAATCATGTATTGAATAAGTGTACATAAGTCAACCTTATGAAGTAATAGTTTTATCAAATATATAATTACATGATATATTTTAAATCACTATTTTTATATTCAAATTGGTCAAAAAGAAGGCTTACTAAATCAAGTCTAATACCCCATAGGTGCAAAAAGGAATTTCCAAATCTATGAATATCCTGAAAAATTAGATAAAGAAAGTGGGGAAGATAATAAGTGGTGGAAATATAGCTTATTCATGATTTTTTTTGGAGAAAAGGAAGGAGGATGATGTGGTCCAAAAATAAGGCAAGCTCCCCTAGACTAGCTTTTCCTTTATGCCTTAAAACTGTTGTAAAGCAAGGCAGCTTTCAAAAAAGTAGATATGTGCCTTAAGGAACCCGGAATAAAGTAGAATTGCTAAGTATGTTTGAAGGAAGATTCCAAATCATGCCATGGCCCATTTTAGCAAGTATTAGCTTCAAGGAACATGTGGAAGTCAACTAGCATAGAGAGGGAATCTATGATCTAATAATAAGACAAAAATGATTAAATTAATGTCAAATATGGGTGACTATAGGTTGATTATTGTAACACCCCCCCTTAAGCCTAAAGATATGAGTAAATATAAGAAAATTATAGGTCCTAGAAACAAGTGTTAGTCACCGTTTTACATAATGGATGTCCATACATGGAAGGAAAGAGGCAAAAACCTAGTGGGAAATATTGTTCTCAATCATTCTTCACCACATGATCGGAAATCCCCAGTAGTGATTTGAGATTATTAGAGGTCTTCTCACAGAATACGTTGGTGAAGATATCTGCTACTTGTTCTCAATATGCACAATAGAGTAGAACAGTGGTACCATCATGCACAAGCTCCCTAATATAGTGAATATGGATCTCAATGTTCTTGGTTCTTTGTATTTGAACTAGATTAGTTGATATTTGAATGGTTCTTTAGTTGTAACGATATATGACTATTGAAAAATCTGATTTAAAACCACATTCTCCAAGTATCCCATGTAACCATAAACATTAAGTAGCTACATTTACAAGTCCTCTACACTCTGCCTCTGTAGATGAGAGTGCTATGGCACTTTGCTTCTTACTTCACCAGCTAACTGGTCATTCTATAAGGATGAACACATATCCTGGGGTAGAATTTCGATCTATGTTTTCACCTGTAAATTTGAGCACATAGATATGTAGACAAATACACAACTCACAAAGTAGATCTCACAATTTACTCAACAATTGACGAATGAAACAGTGCAAAAAAGGCTTGCAGCTATGAATGATTTCATTAATAAAAAAGTAATCCAATAATCCAATGATAATTACAATAAAGTAAAATGGCTTTAATAGCCATATGAAATTAGAATCCACATGAGGAAATTCAAATTGATAGACTCTACATGACTATAGGTAACTAGGACCCTGTCTAAATCACTATCAGAGGACTCAGTAGTTAACTGACCTTGTCTAAACCATAACCAGAGTTCATCAAAGCTCTAAAACACAACTCAAGTGTGACATTCAGTGTTGAATAAGGTTAACTGACTGTGGTAGGTGATAAATGAGCCCCACATGTGTGCAATCAATTAAACCTAGCACTAACTAAATGTAGAGGACTAGAACTGAATGTAATTGACTCCTAACTTAGCTTGAATACTCATTAATTGAAGTGAACTATCCTTGGTTGGTTTCAACACTCCTGGTGACTTCCTAAATTGTATGGATTGGTATAGGAGGCTCCTAAACTGATGCAATAAAGTGCAATCAGTGGCAGTGAGCCTCAATTAGTGTTCCCCACACTTTAATAACTAAAACATGTGCCCTAATTAGGCCAAGTGGACCCAATGCTTTTAATGACTATAAATAGGCTCGATGGACTCTGAATTTAGAGATATGACCAAATTTGGAAAAGGGGGATTAATAATCCTAACACCCCCCGTGAACTCTAACTTGGACAAACTGTGGGCACTGGTAACTAAGACCATAGGTCACCCATTACATCAAGTAAACTAAAGTAAGTACTTTATACAAGGAGCTGGGGAAAAAACCACATGGAAAAAAATCCCTCCCTCTAGTTAAGCAGGTAGAATCGGGTCTCAAGTTTGAAAAACTTGAAAATATGTTTCCCCAGTCTTCATCTCTATGAGTTAGTGAATCAACATGCATGGTGTGCTGTGCACAGGTATTTTGGGGCCTAGCCTGTAGACTTCTCCTTCTTCTCAAAAAATGATGATGGGAGGAAGGAGGAATGTAACCTTTGTCTCTTGCTGAATGAAGAGGTGTATGATCATACCCATTCTTCTGAATGTAGTAAGAATGACCCATTTCCATATTGCATCTTGCAGGAAGTCTATTGCATCTCCCTGAAGGAGGTAAAATAGCATGACATAGTGCAAGAGTCTTTCCTTTATGAGTATTAGGTGAGTTTCCAGTCATCTTCCTAGCTTCCAATTTGGAAGTAGGGATTGAATCTAGATCTGAGTCACCCTGAATCTCAAGGTCATAAACTGATATAGATGGATATGCAATACTAGTAGAAGTTGTAAAAGAAGTAGATGCAATGATTCTACCTTTCCTTGTAGGTGGCTGCTGAGAGTGCACCGGTTCTGAAGTGGGCATGGAATGTGAGAACTCACATGCTTTTGAAGCATGATTTGTAGTACCCTTCGCTATGATGCTCCCAGCAGAGATATATATGATCTCCACTGAGTCAGGACCAAAAATCACTTTCTTTGGAGATCTACTATGGCTCATCTGATAGAAAAATAATAGGTTTAAAGCTAGGGAGGGAACAAATAGCACATCTTTGAACCTTCCATGTTCAAGTTGGATATAGCCCTTCCCCTTTGTTTTAACTTTACTGTTATTGCCCATCTAAATAGTAGGACCATCAAAGGACTTAAAAGAAGAGAATGATTCTCTGGATGCAACCATATGGTGACCATACTAAAATCTGAAACATGTCTCTACTAACAAATGTAATATGTCAGTAGAGTTATAAATAATAGGTGAGCAACAAAATAACAGGTGTGGATTTACCTCGCTTTACAATAATAAATTTCTGAATATTGAATGAGTATAGAAACAAAATTCTAGAGATGGAAACCTAGCTGTATACAGCCTATGATAATATTTACCACCCTAGGGAGTATTGAAGAGAATACAAACCCTAGCAGAATCTAGGTAGAACAATAATTGCATGGGGGTAGTAAATTAATTGGAAACATTCATCTAACATATTCATTATATAATCTAGAATATAGCATAGACATTCTAGGGTTATATTTTAAGAAATGTAACCCTAGGATATATGGAAAGAACCAATGAATTCTAGGGTTAATAATATATATAAAAGATTTTACATAAAGCAGACAACATTTAGCTTAGAAATTAACTTTGACATAGTAAGAACTTATACATGTAATTTATCCTCCTGAAGCTCCTAGAATGGTTGAATGTACACACTTTTTAAATAACCAACATTATGAATTTAAGACAAATCTGACCTCTGATTTTGATGACCAAATCACTTGGGAACTACCATGTTCCTCCCAACCATGACCTAGAACCATTCTTGGTTCTAATTTGGATCCCCTCAAGATGGAATCCAACATGCAAGTAGCTTAGAGCTCCTAAGGTAGGGTTTCCTAACTTGGAACCAGTTCTAAATCAATCCTCTTTTCCTTGTAGGAAAGTTCTCCAAGAAAACCCTTGAGAGCAAAAACAGGAAGAATAATAATTCTCCTAGATAAAAATCAGAACCCCCAAGAATTTACTTGGCTTGAGTATTTACAGACATACTTTTCAGTCAAAGGGGCAGTTAAATCAAGAAATCCATGATTTCTTCATTTAACCCTTTTTAATTTACTCGAGTAATTTTCAATTCTTAACCTACGAACTTTTAACTAGTTCCTAGTTAGTCTTTCATAGATATTTCACTATTTATTAATCCTTTAATAATAAATAATAATTGGTGGAGCTTTTCTTCTTTCTTTATTCAGTTATATAATTAATCATAATTAATTCTTTATACATACTAAGTATAAAATACATATTATTAAAATACTTGTTAACATTTGTCTTCAGGAATCATGTATCACGATCCCTAGACTTAATGACACTTATTTATGAAGGTGAGGTAGATAGATGGATTAGGTATAATAGGCTAGGAAACTCTAAACATCCTTCCATGTTGGATTTCCCTCATATAACGTGGTAGTTCTTTACTACTTGATGGGAATATAGAAATTCAAAATTTCATTTAATCACTTAAAATTAAGTATGATGAGATCAATATTATTCTCAAGTTGTTTTCACTTGGAGGTGATTTTAATCTTTTCGGTAACCCCTAGCGCTTACCAGAACCCATACTCAATGCTTATGGTAGGGAGTTACAAACATAGTGCAATTCCATAGCTCTCTCTCAACACTAAATGCTAGAATGTACTTGAATGATACACCTAAGGATACAATGGCCAAGGATCTGATGCTCTAGAGCTTATGCTCAACATCAACATGGAATGCTCCTGAGATTATGCCCAACATTTCCAATTATATTTTCATGTGTTCCAGAGCTTTATTCTCAACACAAATGTGAGTACTCATTTTCTCCAAAGCCTCTCGCTCAACACAAAACATCGCATTGATCATGTGCTTCAGGGTCCACGTCCAACACAAAACATTTTATCAATCATGTGCTTTAGGGTCCACGCCCAACGCAACCAACATATATATACATATATATCATAAACAATTAGCGTATGCCCAATATACAAAGGAAATCATCATGTTCATATGAAGTGGGATCTTTGACCATATATAAAAATAAAACATCAATATAATCATCATGATCAATAGGATCATGCCTATAAATGGTAGGTCCAATATTTGGGATATTACGTCACTCCCCGCTTAGCACAACACCATCCCTGGTGTTCCAGGGACTCTGACTGATATCATGAAACAAGGTGGGGTAAGCCTTTCTCGTGGTGGCCTCATTCTCCTAGGTAGCCTCATCTACCTCAAAGTGCTTCCACTACACTTTCAATTTGGCTATAGTGTGCTTCTGAAGCTGCACTTATCTCTTGTCCAATATATGCAAAGGCTCAAGGGAAAATTCCCCTTCAGGTTTGATCTGTAATAATGACCAATCAATGACATGCTTAGAGTCATAAGCATGTTTATTTTATAAGGATGCATGGAAAACATTATGAACTCTTACATGCGCAGGTAATGCTATTTCATAAGCCACTCGTCCTTTCTTGTCCAGAATTTCAAAAGGTCCACAAAATCTAGGTGCTAACTTACCACACCTACCCAAGCTTAATGAGCTCCGTTTTGCTTTCACTTTTAAGTACACATGCTCACCTACTTGATAGTCTTTATCTTTTCTTTTCTTATTTGCATAACTTTTCTGATGGTCTTGTGCCTCTTTAAGGTTTCCTTGAACCTTGCTAACTATCTGTTCCAAGTACAATAATAGGTCAGGCCCTAACATGAGCTGATCCACTGGACTATCCCAAGTAACTAGGGTCCTACACTTCAGTTTATAGAGTACCTAGAAAGGACTCATCTTGGCAAAATCTCGATACCCATTGTTATATGAAAACACTATAAGGTGTAGATAGTCCTCCCACTTATTGGAGTTGTTCATGACATATATTCAAAGCATGTCTTCAATAATTTGGCTTACTCTTTCAGTGTTCCCATCCGTCTGCAGGTGATAAGTAGTGCTAAATTTCAGTTGTGTCTCTAATCTAGAGAATAAAGATCTCTATAAGTTTCCTGTAAACTTAACATCTCGATCTGAGATAATTTATTTGGGTAGCCCATGCAATCTAAATATATCTTTTAGGAAGATATCAGGAATGTTCACGGCCTTGTAGGTTGATTCCATGGGGATGAAGTGTGCTTCCTTTGACAGCTTGTCAATGACTGTGAAGATGGAATCATTTTGCTTCTTGGTTTCTGATAAGCCAGTAATAAAATCCATACTGATAACCTCCCACTTCCATTCTGGAATGGGAAATGGCTATAGCAATCCTGAAGGATGTTGGTGCTAAGCTTTAACTGTTTGATTTTCATATGCTTAACTAAGACATCACTATTTCATATCATTTTCATAACAAAAGCATATAAACAGGATCACTAAAAGATAGAAAAGCACAACGATACAAATGGAACAAAAATATTTATTCTGGGAAAAACCTAGAAAAAGTTTCCTCAATATAGATTCCACAAAAATATAAAAGAAAAAATCAGCAAGGAGATGAAAGCCTAATCCTCCTCCTTCTCCAGCTACTTCTCTTCTCGACTAATGCGCTACACAAGTGAGAGTGTGTGCTCCAAATGAGGAGAGATACACGACTATTTATATTCATTCATTCACTTCAATTAACTCATCTGACATGTAGGCTCGAGTTAGTCATGTAGGCTCAAGTTACACATGTAGGCTCAAGTAACCACACTGGGGTGCTAATGACCCACCTTTACAATTAGAGGGGAAAACCTCATGACTCTTATTAGTTCTTCCGATTAGAAGCATCGGGGTACAACATAATACAAGCGGTTCTCCCGATAGGACCATCGAGGACCACAAAGGATACATATAGAATATTATTCGAAGTTACAATATTTGAACGCTCCCCCTTAACGAGAAGGGTATTCTACAACAACATCAACAACAACAATAGTAGGAGAGAGATAGAGGACATCATCAGCATCCTTAGGGTAACACATCTATAAATCATTGGAAGCTTTTAAACATTATGTAGTATTCATATTCAATCTTCAGTCTTCATCATCATTAATATTTTGACTGCTTTGATCAACAACATCTTCAGCACTTTGACCTTTCGATCAGCACCATCATCTTCAACACTTTGAAAACATCATCATCATCAAAACATCATTATTATCAAAACATCAACATCATCAAAACATCAACATCATCATCATTAAAACATAATTATTATCAAAACATCAACATCATCAAAACATCAACACGATCCTTCCTTTCGGAATTATGGGATCAACATGTCTGTGGTACTGAGACGATCCTTCCTGTCGAAATTACGGGATTTAGGTCTTTACAAAGTTACTAATGATCCTTCCTTTCAGAATTACGGGATTAACACATCTCTGGAACTCAGACAATCCTTCCTATTGGAATTATGGGATCAATTCAATGATCCTTCCTTTCGGAATTATGAGATTTAGGTCTTTACGGAGTTACTAATGATCCTTCCTTTTGGAATTATAGGATCAACATAGTTGTGGAACTTAAACAATCCTTCATATTGGAATTACGGGATCAAGTCTTTATGGAGCTACCAATGATCCTTCCTTTTGGAATTATGAGATTTAGGTATTTATGGAGTTACCAATGATCCTTCCTTTCAGAATTACGGGATCAACACATCTGTGGAACTCAAAAAAATCCTTCCTATTGGAATTATGGGATCAATTCAATGATCCTTCCTTTCGGAATTATGGGATTTGGGTCTTGATGGAGTTACTAATGATCCTTCCTTTTGTAATTATGGGATGAACACATATGTGGAACTCATACAATCCTTCCTCTAGGAATTACGGGATCAACACACATTCTCAAGTATCGAAGTCACTGGATCAGTTCTGAACCGAGGTTCAAGAATGATACAATCCTACCACATTCACGGGGACCGAGATCTCTAGATAAATTTTGAACTGAGGTTCAGGGATGATGCAATCCTACCACTTTCATGGGGGAGAAGACCTCCAGATACATTTTGAATCGAGCTTCAGGGATGATGCAATCCACCACTTTCATGGGGGCCGAGACCTCCAGATACATTTTGAACCGAGGTTCAGGGATGATGCAATCCACTACATTCTTGGGGACTGAAGCCTCCAAATACCATTCTAAATCAAAGTTCAAGGATGATGCAATCCTGCCACATTCTCAGGGACTGAAGCCTTCGGATACGATTCTGAACCAAAGTTCAAGGATGATGCAATCCTACCACATTATCAAATACCGAGGTCAACGAATCACTTTAGGGAAAATTCCTGGGGATGATACAATCCCACTACATTCTCGAGGACCGAAGTCACCAAATCTATTCGAGATAGATGTACTAGGATGATACAATCCCTCTTCATTCTCGATGATCGAGGTCACCAGATCACTTTTGGATAGATGTCCCAGGATGATACAATCCATCTTCATTATCGATGACCGAGGTCACCGGATCATTTTAGGGTAAGAGCCCAGGGATGATACAATACCACTGCAACATCACTACTCCCCCTTTCAAGGAAGGTCTTTCTGAACAACACCAAGCTTGTCTCGAAAGTATTCGAACTTTACCCGAGACAGAGGCTTCGTTAGTACATCATCATCCAAACCATCATCATCTACATCTTCAGTATGTGAATACTGAACTATCACCATCTGTATCTCCAGTATGTGAATACTGAAAGCATCATCATATATATATTCAGTATAGAAATATGGAATCACCATCATCTGCATCTCCAGTATGTAAATACTAAAACATCATCTATATCTTCAGTATAGAAATACTGAAACATCATCATCCGCATCTTATCTCGTATGTAGAAATACCGGATTTCTATGTGTTACAATGGAACACAGGATTCTCTATCATCACAAATCTGGTTATCACATAGAATCATTGTAGTATCCATCTTCAGGCCAAAGAGACCTGATATCATCTTTTGAAGCCATATGGCTTCACAACTTAGCATAGAAATATGCTATGTATTATGCTTCAGTCATGCTAAGAGAAACACTGGACTGTTTACTGCTAAACCATGAACTCATAGAAAACCCCAAACAAAAGAATCTTCCTAAATGAGATACTTCCAACTCAATCTGCATCTGTATAGTCATATAATCTATAGTCATGGTTACCATCATAGTATAGACCAAAGTCTATAGTCCCTTTCAAATATCTCATCACATGTTTTGCAGCTATTAAGTGAACCTGTCTTGGTTGAACTAGATATTGACTCAAGGTGTTCATAGCAAAACAAATGTCTGGTCCAATAATCTATCTATATTGATTCATGTTTCTGCCTTTCACACACCTGGGTCACGTGGCAGAAATATTCAAGCCACTCGGTGTGTCCTTGGGGGCAAGTCTCAAGTCAAGGCTGTCACCTTGTTCTTGACTCCTCCGTTTAGGCTCAATTCCTCACAAAGCCAAGGAGGGTAGACCCTATCAAGTTAGTAAGGATGATTACTCCGTGTTGTGATGTTTAAACTGACTGATTTATTTAGGAGTTTACAATTTAACTATATATAATCAAAGATGGAAAGATGCAAAATATGAACACACAAAAGCACAATACTGAGACACAATATATATATAAAGCAAGAAATTAACTAGTGCCTTAGAATGGAGTAAAAAATAGAATCAATATGCTTGCATGTGCTTGGAGTGAATGTTTTTTGATTGCCTATTTGTATATTTTAAGTTAAAATTGCAGTGTGAATTGATTAAAATTAGGCTAAGGGGGACTCCAGATATACCCGAGAGTACTTGGAGTATGTCCAAAACTAAACCTTCACGGCTACCCGCAAGGAATATCTGGGATGAAATGGAGTCTCTGGGCCTATTGTTCATAATGCACCTATTAGGGTGTGATAGAGATCGGTGCCCCAAGGTCACTTTTCAGAAGTTCCCGCTTCCTTTGGGTATTTTGCCACCGTGGAGGTTTGATCTAGGTGTTGTATTTTCTCCTGATGGTTTGTCAATTGGGGAGGGTGAGTCCTAATTATGCTAGTAACCCAAGTGCTTTTGATACAGCTTGACTAATCAGATGAACTGAATCCAAGTGCAGAGCATACACACTGGAGTGTTGTCGATTTTAGTAAGTTTTAAACTGGATGTTCTTGTTTAAAAAGAAAATCCTGCAAGAACCTATTTCGATCCAAGTGGATCTCAATCGAAGAATCAAGGAGGGGTTAATTTTATAGTTTTTGATAAACAAATCATAGGCAAAAGAAAACAAATACAGAAATCTAGTTTCTTAATTAATCCTACCACAAATCTCTTTCTCCTTTCGGGTCAATCGGGAAATCGTGGGGCAAGTATTATGATTACTTTGAAATGTAATATATGGAGTATGGAATTAATAATGAAATATATTATACTACCCTGTATATTATATCAATACTAGTTTGAAAATAAATGAGCAAAAGTAACAAAAAGGACACCGACGCGAGTTCCCCCAGGGGGGATGGGGAATGGGCTCGAAAGAGCCTATTCAAAGAATAATTTTATTAACAGTGGTTACAATATAATAGAACTGATATACCAGCATATTCTTGGTCCTTATACAGGCTGAAACCAAGATATTACAATTATACAAAAAATTTAATAACTTTGTGAAAAAAGGGAGATCCCTGGGGGGATTTCAATGCTCCAAAAGCCACTTCGGACAGTAGCTTTCTTTATTTTCTGTAATACCTGCTAAAGTAAAGTGAGAATGTTAGAATAAAATATTTCCAAAATCACTTTAAGAGTACCTTTGGATCAGACTACCTTATCTCAAAAAAAATGAAGTTAAGACTAGCTAAAACAAGCGACAGGGAACCAAGGAAAGCAAGCTTTCTTTGGGATCTCGGCTTGCCTTTTGTGCAGCCAATAAAAGTGCACTGATATTACAGAATATTAAATTTTATCGTACAGCAAATTAAACTACCTTAACAGCAAGCTATGAATTTTCACTAAATTGCGTGCGAAAATAAGGTACTTTTAGCTAGATCTCTTGAAATTGAACTTTATGTGCAAAACAAAACTAAGATCTAGAATTTGGAAGGGATATTACTAATTATATCTATGTGTATTTGTATTAATGACATAGATCAGAGTAATAAGAAACCTTTAAAGTAACCAGTTTGAGGAAAGTTTAAGAATTTTTTAAAGGAGAGAAAGGGAAAGTAAGGTGCTTCTTGTTGAAGGAGATCTGCAGAGAAAACTTGGTAGTGAAGAACCAAGGGGCACGATATTAGAAATATATGCTGAAAATCAATGGAGTCAAACCTGAACCATATATGTTCTAGTCACGGTAACCTTGCAAGCTACAACACAACTCTTGCAAACAGAACTATCAAATATGAAGATACATATGAGAAGGGGATGATACAACTTGCAAATAATCTTATTTAACATACAGGTATTAACTCATTCAAACATATGCAGAAAATGGAAGTAAGTAAGCCTACTTACAATGATCTATCCTTATGATCTCAATAACCATTCAGGCAGACAATAGTTAAGCGCAAAAAATTGGAAAAATAGTAGTTTCACCTCAAATGCAGCATGACAATGACAATCCACACATGAAAGGTAATCCACAATTAAGCCTCCAAAGCTTCTCTATATTTCAAGAAATGAATATCAGTACACAATTACAATGGAAAGCCCTTCATTCCAGCTCTAGCTAGCTTGGAAGAGGAGGTTGTGCCTGGATATATACAAAATACAAGAGATCCAACCCAGGGGGGGTGCAAATCCCAAGGAGACACATCAAATCAGCTGAAGGAGAGTCCATCAATGCCTGATCTATGTCTAGATGAGCCAGATCTAAGCCTCACTAAGTGCAACTGTCAATCGAGGGGCTGATCTAACTGACACCTCAGCCTGTTGACTGAAGAATCCACCAAAACTCATCCAGTTGAGCCAAAAACATGTGGAGGAGAGAGGGAGGGAGAAATTCCCCATAAAGGATGCTCAATATCAACTTTCGATCTCATTTGATCACCTCCTTTAGTCAAGGATTTGTCAAATCCAGCAATCTGCTTCAGATATGACTGATTTCAATCAAATCGACTGAGAATCCACTGATCTATGATTTTGGATTTGCTCCATTATTCATCAATTTATTAATTAAAATAATCAATAATTGATTTTTGGGGCTTTCTGACTCGAGTGATGGAAGATCACTCAAAACGTAGGAAAAAGTGGGTCCATGGGTTTACATGGTGCTCTTACTTATAAAATGAGCACCTACATGACTGAAATCGATTATTTGTCCCACTTTTATTACAAAATCAATTTTTCCAATTAAACTATTAAAAAATAGCCTAAGTTTTGGAAAAATTAAATTTTAATAAAAAACACTGAAAAAAATGAAAAATTGAAAAATTGAAAAACACCTAGGGGGACTTAGACATGTTCATATGACTCAAAAATGATGTCTAGCATGCTGATACATTGAAACATAGACTAACCTCAATAGGGCTAAATGCCAAGCCGACCACCCCAACTTTGGAGGTATGGAGTGAAAAACTCAGAAATTATCAGTCATTTATTCAACAACCAATAATAACCAAGGGAAAAATCACCCTGGGCTGATTGGA
Source organism: Pseudotsuga menziesii (assembly GCA_001517045.1). Classification (NCBI taxonomy): domain Eukaryota; kingdom Viridiplantae; phylum Streptophyta; class Pinopsida; order Pinales; family Pinaceae; genus Pseudotsuga; species Pseudotsuga menziesii. Next base: position 19,810 of record LPNX010890785.1, on the reverse strand, counting down.
TTGACAAATGAGGTTTAAGAGACCGAGTATTTTACAGACACTATCATGCTAGAACATTTATTACAATTCCCCCATGGGGTATGAACATGTGATGTGATATAACAAGCACTTCCCAAAATTATTTCCATAGGTCTTTTGAAGTCTGAACAAGTTAACCCTGTCCGGTTCACCAGCCTCACTTGATAAAAACCCACTAAGTACAACTTAGGTGGTAACATTCCGGCTCCAACTGTGGGACGTGTGCTCGATCTGGTCTTTAAGGAAAGGAGAGGATATGAGAACACCAGAATCTCTTGTTGATATACCCTGTAAAAACATCTCAACTTGATAAGAAAAATCTCCGTAGCACAAGTTTTATAAAAAACCAAACGAACCATTAAGCTGATTCATTTAAACAAAATAAATGTAACTAAATAAAAGAAGCAAAATTTTATTATAGCTAAGTATAGAAAATGCAGAATGTAAATGCTCTCTTTCAAGGAGCTTATTTTCCTACTCTAAGCATGATATAAAATGGGTCAAGTGTAATCAGAAATCCAATGTAACCACCTAAGAATTTTATTAACATAAAAAAAATTCCTTGTCTTTGGTTACCAGCCAAAGTAAGGATACTTTATTCAAAAAATGCAAACCTGCATGATGATCCAGAAGGGGTGGGATAGATGGGAAATCATAGGCATGAATAATGTCATCAAACTTCCTCCCAAACTGGTAAGTGCTTGCGCAGGCTGCTTCTATCAATGATTGGACAGGGTTGATGTACAAATCGGAATGATGAGGTAGATTGACTACATCATCATACTGATCATCAAGGCTTACCAGATGATGATTCACTGTATAATCCCCAAACGGCTCCAAGTCATGAGGAAACTCTATATGTGAATATGATAGTTGAGACTGATATTCTAATAACTGCATCAAATCTGTCTTTTCACAACACTGCTTCTCCATGTCTTCATTATTGATACCTTTGTGTGGATCTGCATGATATGACTCTGAATGATGATATGGGTAAACTGCATGGTCCTTTTTCATATCAAAGTTTCCCAAGGCCACATGCTCCATGCTCTCTCCTTTAGATATGCCATAGACAGAAAAATCAACAAAACCATCAAAAGTTTTTGGTTCATTATTTTCCTCTTTATTCATGTCATGGACTGGATTTTCCATGAATGTCCAGGACTCCTCATCAACATCCTTATCAGGGATAAGGGAGTCCTCGTCACTTGTATCATGCTCCAAGCTATACTTTCCCTCATCTTCATACTCATCTTCTTCAGAGAAAAGGTCACAAGGTAGTAAACCTTCTAGACTGTCATCATTATATGGAGAACACATAGGAGTCCCATCATGTATATTACGGTTTTCATCATAAGTTTCACTATAATATTCTGCAATGGTTTCATCCTTAGGCTTGTACTATTTATATGGTAACAAAGGGTAGGCCTGTCCTACCATGTATATATTATCAGGATCACTTGAATTTGTTTCCTGATTACTAACCTCGGGAAGTCAATGTTCCATGACTTGATTTGCAACATAACAAGTGCTTTCTTGGTGGAATTGTTCACAGGGTCTACACCATGGAATGTTGGATTTGCCTGAAGACTGCATATTCTTTTCTATTTTCTTGGCCAATTCCTGAGGAGTTTTTTGATCGGTCGGCTCTTTGTCCCTTAACTGGTACCTCAAATCACCAGTGAAATATTCGATGTAATATATGAGGATGGAGGCATCCCTTGGCTTGATTTCTCTAGGGAGTTTCGCAACCACACGCCTGAACTTAGTATTAAATTCATCAATGCTTTCATTCTCCGTCTTCTTTATGTTATGGAGGGCAGTAAGCATATGTCTTGGTTCTTTGTTTCCCCCCCACTTCTTCTTAAAACCCTCTAGGAATTCACTAAGAGTTTTATATGAATCATTATCTAGGTTGAAGTACCACTCTTTAGCATCATCTTCCAAGGATAAAGCAAAGAGCTTCATTTTGACATCATCATGGTCATCGACAGCATCATTGCAATAACTGGCCAGGTACTTTTCAAACTTTCAAAAGTGAGACTTGGCAGTGATGAAATTATTGCCCTGAAATATGGGGAGATTCTTGATTGCATCATTCAAAATGTAATGAGGACTACCTGCTATCTGAGAAAAGTCAACGAGTTTGTAAAATTCCATCATTTCTTGAGATTAGTGAACATGACTCTCTACAAATATGTGATGGATATAAGAGAGGGATTGGTCTCCTAAATCTTCAAGGTTTTTATGAGAAGTCTGGCTATTCAATATTTTCCTAATAAACCTTTCGGGATCAGCGAGAGGATTGAATAATTGTTGGCGGTTTCTTCGGGTAGAAATTCTTGAAGGGATTTTAGACAGTGGAGTCGCCAAATGGATCGAGTTTTAATTTTTATGTTTTTTAAAGACTAGATCAATCAAAAGTTTTTATCTTTTTAGTTGTTTAGAAAAAAGTTAAGATAAGTCGTACTCGAGAATAAAAATATTTATCCCCAGCAACGGTGCCAAAAGGTGTTGCCACCTTTCATACACCTGGGTCACGTGGCAGAAATATTCAAGCCACTCGGTGTGTCCTTGGGGGAAAGTCTTGAGTCAAGGCTGTCACCTTGTTCTTGACTCCTCCGGTTAGGCTCAACTCCTCACGAAGCCAAGGGGGGTGGACCCTATTAAGTTACTAAGGATGATTACTTAGTGTTGTGATGTTTAAACTGACTGAGTTATTTAGGAGTTTACAATTTAACTATAGATAATCAAAGATGGCAAGATCTAAAAGATGAACACACGAAAGCACAATACTGAGACACAATATATATATATATAAATCAAGAAATTAACCAGTGCCTTCGAATGGAGTCAAAAATAGAATCAATATGCTTGCATGTGCTTGGAGTGAATGTTTTGCGATTTCCTCTTGGTATATTTTAAGTTAAAATTGCAGTGTGAAATGATTAAAATTAGGCTAAGGGGGACTCCAAATATACCCGAGAGTACAAGGAGTATGTCCAAAACTAAACCTTCACGACTACCCGCAAGGAATATGTGGGATGAAATGGAGTCTCTGGGGCTATTGTTTGTAAAACATTTTAGGGTGTGATAGAGATTGGTGCCCTGAGGTCACTTTTCAGAAGTTCCCGCTTCCTTTGGGTATTTCGCCACCGTGGAGGTTTGATCTAGGTGTTGGATTTTCACATGATGGTTTGTCAATTGGGGAGGCTGAGTCCTAATTATGCTAGTCACCCAAGTGATTTTGATATAGCTTGACTGATCAGATTAACCACAGCCAAGTGTAGAGCATACAGACTAGAGTCTTGTCGATTTTAATAAGTTTTAAACTGCATGTTCTTGTTTAAAAAGAAAAGCCTCCAAGAACCTCTTTCGTTACAAGTGGATCTCAATTGGGGAATCGAGGAGGGGTTAGTTTTATAGTTGCTTATAAACAAATGATAGAAAAAATAAAATAGATACACAACTCTAGTTTCTTAATTAATCGTACCACGAATCTCTTTCCCCTTTTGGGTCAATCGGGAAATCATGGGGTAAGTATTACAATTACTTTGAAATGTAATATATGGAGTATGGAATTAATAATGAAATATATTACACTATCCTGTAGATTATATCAATACTAGCATGAAAATAAATGAGCAAAAGTAACAAAAAAGACACCGACGCGAATCCCCCCAGGGGGGGTGGGGAATGGGCTCGAAAGAGCCTATTCAAAGAATAATTTTATTAACAGCGGTTACAATATCAGAGAACTGATATATAAGAAGCTTCTTGGTCCTTATACAGGCTGAAACCAAGATCTTACAACTATACAAAAATTTTAAGAACTTTGTGAAAAAAGGGAGACCCCTGGGGGGAATTCAACGCTCCAAAAGCCACTTCGGACAGAAGCTTCCATTATTTTATGTCATACCTGCTAAGGGAAATAAATAATGTTAGAATAAAATATGACCAAAATCACTTTAAGAGTACCTTTGGATCAGCCTACCTTATCTCAGAAAAAATGAAGTTAAGACTAGCTAAAACAAGCGATAGGGAACCAAGGAAAGCAAGCTTTATTTGGGATCTTCGCTTGATTTTCATGAAGCCAATGAAAGTGCACTGATATTTCATAATATTAAAATTTATTGTACAGCAAATGAAACTATCTTAACAGCAATCTATGACTTTTCACTAAATTGCTTGCGAAAATAAGGTACTTTTAGCTAGATCTCTTGAAATTGAACTTTATGTGCAAAACAAAACTAAGATATAGAATTTGGAAGGGATATTACTAATTATATCTATGTGTATTTTTATTAATGAGATAGATCAGAGTAATAAGAAACCTTTAAAGTAACCAGTTTGAGGAAAGTTTAAGAATTTTTTAAAGGAGAGAAAGGGGAAGAAAGGTGCTTTTTGTTGAAGCAGATCTGCAGAGAAAACTTGGTAGTGAAGCACTGAGGGGCACAATATTAGAAATATCTGCTAGAAATCAATGGAATCAAACCTGAACCATAGATCTTCCAGTCACGGTAAACCTGTAAGCTACAACACAACTCCTGGAAATAGAACTATCAAATCTGAAGATACATATGAGAAGGGGATGACACAACATGCAAATAATATTATTTAACATAGAGGTATTAAATCATTCAAACATATGTAGAAAATATAAGTAATTAAGCCTACTTACAATGATCTATCCTTATGATCTCAATAACCATTCAGGCAGACAATAGTTAAGTGCAAAAAATTGGAAAAATAACAGTTTCACCTCGAATGCAGCATGATAATGACAATCCACACATGAAAGGTACTCCATGATTGAGCCTCCAAAGCTTCTCTTTATTTCAACAAATGAATATTAGTACACAGTTACAATGGAAAGCCCTTCATTCTAGATCTAACTAGCTTGGTAGAGGAGGCTGTGCCTGGATATATACAAAATACAAGAGATCCATCCCAGGGGGGGTGCAAATCCCAAGGAGACACATCAAATCATATGAAGGAGAGTTCATCAATGCCTGATCTATGTCTAACTGAGCCAAATTTGAGTCTCACTGAGTGCAACTATCAATCAGAGGGCTGATCTGACTGACACCTCAACCTGTTGACTGAAGAATCCACCAAAACTAATCCAGTTGAGCCAAAAACGTGTGGAGGAGATGGGGAGGGAAAAATTCCCCATAAAGGATGCTCAAGATCAACTCTAGATCTGATTTGATCACCTCCTTCAGTAAATTATTTGTCAGATCCAGTCAATCTGCTTCAGATCTGACTGATTTCAATCAAATCGGCTGAGAATCCACTGATCTATGATTTTGGATTTGCTCCATTATTCATCAATTTATTAATTAAAATAATCAATAATTAATTTTTGGGGCTTTTTGACCTAAGTGATGGAAGATCACTCAAAACTTAGGAAAAAGTGGGTCCATGGGTTTACATGGTGCTCTTAGTTTGAAAATGAGCACCTACATGACTAAAACCGATTATTTGGCCCACTTTTATTACAAAATCAAATTTTCCAATTAAACTATTAAAAAATAGCCTAAGTTTTGGAAAAATTAAATTTTAATAAAAGACACTGAAAAAATTGAAAAATTGAAAAATTGAAAAACACCTAGGGGGACTTAGACATGTTCGTATGACTCAAAAATCGATGTCTAGCATGTGTATACATTGACACATAGACTCAAATAACCTCAATAGGCCTAAATGCCAAGCCAACCACCCCAACTTTGGAGGTATGGAGTGAAAAACTCAGAAATTATCAGTCGTTTATTCAACAACCAATAATAACCAAGGGAAAAAACACCCTGGGCTGATCGGATTGAAAAATGAAGTCTAATAGACCGAGTCTTTTACAGACACTATCATGCTAGAACATTTATTACAATTCCCCCATGGGGTATGAACATGTGATATGATACAACAAGCACTTCCCAAAAGTACTTCCATAGGTCTTTTGAAGTCCGAATAAGTTAACCCTGTCCGGTTCACCAGGCTCACTTGATAAAAAACCACTAAGTACAACTTAGGTGGTAACAAGTCACATCCACTAACTCTGATGAGTCATCAGCTGATAGCTTCAGGTTGGAGTCCATGGGTGTGGCCATGACTTTTCCTTCCAACATATTGAATCTCTTCAATATCTCTACCGCATGCTTTCCCTGGTTCAGAAATATTCCTTCTGAACTTTTCCATACTTCCAGACCTAGGAATAATGCATTAACCCAAGGTATTTCATCTCAAATTCTTCTGCTAGTTTCTTCTTGCTTTCCATGATCTATTTCTCATTCTTTGTCAAGAATAATTCATCCACATATAATAACAGGATGACAGGTTCATCTTCTACAACCCTGAGATAAAGGTTACGGTCAACTTTACTCTTGGTGAAACCCATGTTCGACAGGAAACTATCTATTCTTCCATACCAAGTTCTAGAGGGCCTTCTTCATCTTGTATATGTGAGTCCATTTGTCTTCAACTTCAAATATTTGTGACTATTCGATGTAAAACTCTTCCTCAATCATAACATTAGGGAAGGCTTGTCTTTACTTCATCGTGGAAGAAACTACCATGATAGCTCTAATCGAAGTATACCCTACTACTGGGGAAAATGTCTCTTCATAACTAATTCCCTCTTTCCGATAGCCACAAGTCTTTCCTTACTTCTACCTGCAACATATTTTGTCTTGCAAATCCATTTGGAAGATACCACATCTTTGCGTTCTGGTTTGAGTACTATATCCCAAAGATCATTCTAGTATTCTTTCATCATAACATCTTCCATGAGTTTGTCTTGTCAGGTCATAAACATATCCCAGTCTTCTACATTCAGCCTTGAAGGTTGGATTCCACTTTACTCTTGGTAAAGTCTCGATCCATCAAAAGGTTGTCCAAAATGTCATACCATGTCAAACTCAGATATCTTCTATAGTCACTCCCCCTGAAGTGGAGTATCATCTTCCCTCTTTATTCTGTACAGGTGGTTCTATGCTTGATATATACTGGTCAATAGAGTATGTCTTGTCATAATCTATTCTTTTTGAGCAAATCACGAACCTTTCTTTATACACTTGTTCCTGTAGATCCATATGGAAGATACTATGTACTTCCCTTTATGTCTCGAAATCATATCGTACACATCATTCTCTATGATCAACTGTTATTCTTTGATCATAGTTTCTTTCATAGCATTCTTTTCTTCATCTTGAGTTATCTCTCGTACCCATGGTGGTATTCATCCTTCGAGGTGGATCAACTGCTCTTTGAAGCTATTTATTTCGTCATGGTGTCTCTTACCCTCGGAGCTTCAGATTCATGTTTATTGGAGTGAATCTTGAATTGTCATCACTTGTTCTTCTGAAACAAGTCTCCTCCTTCTTTTGTTGTAGGAGGTTGTACAGGACCTTTCCTACAATTCAAATGCACCAGTTGCATGGTTAGAACTATTTCATAAAACATATGCATAATGAAAAATTCTTATGCATCATGCACTGTTTAGCCAATACAACATTCATCCATATCTCACAGAAACTTTATAGATGCCTTCTACCATGACATCATTGAGATTGTGCACTAATCCAATATGACAGCAAAGAGCTTTCATTCTAGATAAGTAGAAACGGAGAGTTGTATAGCACCATGAGCTAGCTATGCATATTAGTAGTATACAATCTATCATGCAAACAATATATCATGCATAACACATCAACTGAATATAATCAAATGTATAACAAAATAATATCATGAAATGACAATTGAATACTTATCTTTTATTTGTTTCGTGGGTAGACTCCATCGTGATCATTCTGCTTTATCATCTTCTTCATTCATGAAATCATCATGTCTTATCCAAATGATAAGATGAATAAGAGGTTCTTCAAGAATTGAGTTCTTCATATTCCTCATCGCTTGAGGGATCTTCTTTGAATGGTGAGAGCTTGATCTTCAATTGCTCCCATATTCTTATTCTCTGCTTATGAGACGAGCTTCTTCTTCTTCTTCCTAGATTCTGTTGAAAGTAATTACTTCCTTTTGGCACACATTCCTTGAATGAATGAATTCTATGATCATGGGAGACCATTCAAGGTGGCTATCACCACTTCTGTATTCTTCGTTTCTTCTTCTACCGCTTCAAGATGTTCTGCATTATGGATATTCACATTCTTCAACTATTTTCTCAAAGCCATCTTCTGATTTATGTTCTTATCTTCAAATAGCTTGCTTAATGATTCAAAAATATTTGGTGTCTTTATGGGAGACACTTGTGGTACAAGTTGATATGTGATTGAATCAACAATGATATTCTTGGCCTTGATCAAGTTCTTCTTGTGTAAGGCTTTGAACCTTATCTCCTTCTGGAATTGGAACCTCTCTACTCATGAAGCTGTCCAATTCATTTTCTTTAGAGAGATCAAATACTTCCATGATTGGAATTTTTCAACTTCATCAAGCTTATCATCAAGCTTATGTGATATATTACTTTGAAATGAGAACCTCAAATGCAAATAGCAAAAGATTAGATCTTACCGATTTGACGTGTCCATCCTGCTTCCGGAGTTGGCCAATCTAGTATTTGTCAGAGAAACCCAAATTTTAAAAACTTGGAATCTTTCAGAGGTAATTGGATAGAAATATATATCTCTTAAAATGGAGCTGTCCAATGTACTCCTTTTCTAAAAAAAGTGGAGGGAAGCTCCCAGAACAGGAAGCCCTAGTTTTCCAATTTCTTCTGCAGAAATTCCTATCACTGTTTTTGTGATATCTCTAAAATTACGGCTCCTATATGTTTGAAATTTTTCACTAAGGTAACCTCACATTTTCCTGATACAACACAATAGGTTTAATTAGAATTGGGCTCACCAATTTGGATTTATGATCCTTTTCCCAAGGTGACCTGTTATAGGACTGTTCAAAACAATGAAGTTGTATAGCTTGCCACGTCTCACTTTTTCATCTTATGGTTCTGCAATTCAGACCACAGAAATTAATGTTTGTGATTTTTCAGGAAAATCTTTAGGAATTCCATTTGGATCTCTGTAGCCCAATCTAAAGCAGTTCTCCCCAGGTGTCCTCTTTAAGGATGAATTCTGGAAGAGGCTAGAACCCTAACTTGGAGGGATCATATCTCCACGAATATAGCGAATCAGAGGCTAAAGTTTAGACAAAGTTTACATCGAGATTGTATTTCGGCCTATACAATTTTTAGCTCCTGATCCTTGGCCAATATGAGAATATAGCGAAAGTACCAAAAATTAGCAGTTTTAGTATTTAGGGTTTTTCTAGCTCGGGGTCAAACTAGGGTTTGAATTTCCCGGAGTTTCACCCAACCAAAAATATTGATCCAGGTCTCTAAACTTCAATTTTGATGATGAGATAAATCCTATTCTGGGCTCACTCAAAAATTCTTCTTCTACAAGAAGCCCTAATTTCCCGCACCGAAAACTGAAAATGCTCAGAATCGAATTTCGCTTCGACATAAAGATGTGCCCTTCAATGGAGAGTCAGCCTAGCCTTCTTTTGTTGATCGATTGTAGAGAGAGAATAAAAAATTAAGAAGCCCTAGATTCTATAGCTGCACAATGTATTCTTTCAAGGTGGCTCTGATACCAAGTTTGATTTTCATATGCTTATCTAAGACATAAGTATTTCGTATCATTTTCATAACAAAAGCATATAAATAGGATCACTGAAAGCTAGACAAGCAGCACCATACAAAAGGAACAAAAATATTTATCTTGGGAAAACCCTAAAGGAAAAAACACAGCAAAAGCTTCCTCAATATAGATGCCCCAAAAAGATAAAAGATAAAATCAGCAAGGAGATCAAAGCCTAATACTCCTCCTTCTCCAGCTACTTCTCTTATCCACTAATGCGCTACACAAGTGAGAGTGTATGCTCCAAATGAGGAGATATACACCTCTATTTATGATCATTCGTTCACTTCAATTAACTCATTCGACATGTAGGCTCGAGTTAACCATGTAGGCTCGAGTTACACATGTAGGCTCAAGTAACTACACTGGGGTGCTAATGACGCACCTTTACAATTAGAGGGGACAACCTCATGACTCTTATTAGTTCTTCTGATTAGAAGCATCGGGGTATAAGATAATACAAGTGGTTCTCCCGATAGGACCATCGGGGACCACAAAGGATACATATAGAATATTCTTCAAAGTTACAATATTTCAAAATTAACTAGTTGTCATTCCTAACATTTCGCAATAAACATTACAATGTTAACCATTAACTTAGGCCAAAAAAAACATCTACAGATGGAATATATCATCCTTTGATATCTTGGGTGCCCCGAGTAGGGTTCCCTATGAAATTCTATGAGGATGCTGGACCGAATGTCCCCTCCATATGGAACATACAATCTATCCTTGGATCCTAGTAGTCTGGATTCATCCTCGTATTCCTTTTATTTTTGGAACAACTGGTCCTCTTGGACCTTCTTGAGGATTTTCGCATAGAACGGGTCAACATTGTTGGCCATTCTAATATTCTCATGCAAATCTACATCAATTTCACTTAGGGTCACCTTATATATCATATGAGTTCATCTACTCAAAGCATCGGTGACTTTGTTCTCTTTTCCCTTAATATGCTTTAGTTCAAGGTGATACTCACTCAGGAAATCCAACCATCTGGATTGCCTCGCATTTAGATCAGGTTGATTGAATAAATACTTTAGACTCATATTTTTAGTCTTTAGAATGAACTTCCTTCCCATGAGGTAGTGCCTCCACATCGTCAGAGCGTGGATAATGGCAGCTAGCTCAAGATCATGCGTGGGATAATTCTTCTCATGCTCTTTTAATTTCCATGGTTCATAATAGATCACATGATCATTTTGCAAGAGGAATCCTCCAAGTCCTTCCTTACTTGCATCCGTGCATACAACGAAATCCCCATCACGATCCACAATCCGCAACATTGGCATGGTCATCAAAAGCTGCTTAAGATTTTGAAAACTTTCTTCACATTTGTCGCTCCATAAGAACTTGTTCTCTTTCTTCTGCAAATCCATCATGGGGCAAGTGATTCACAAGAAGTTCTCAATGAACTTTCTATAATACCCGAATAAAGCAAAAAAGTACCTAATGTCAGTGACATTAGTCGGGGTAGGCCAATCCTTTATAGCTCAAATAATTTTTAGTTCCACAGCTATTCCTTCCTCGGATATGATGTGACTTAAGTACTTTATTTGTGGTTTGTAAAAAACACATTTACTAAACTTAGGGTAGAGCTGGTGTTATCTCAACACTCAAAGTACTATGTGAAGGTGTTCTTCACGTTCCTATTTATTCTTGGAATAAACCAGAATGTCGTCAATAAATACTAATATGAAATTATCCAGATATTGACTGAATATTCTATTAAACATAAACATAAAGTTTCTAGGTGCATTGGTCAACCAAAACAACATCACTATAAACTCATAGTGCCCGTAGCTCATACGAAAGGTGGTCATGGAATATCTTCATCTCGGATCCGTACCTGGTGATACCCAGATTGTAAGGCAATCTTGAAAAATATTTTGGCTCCTCCCACCTGGTCGAACAAATCATCAATCCTAGGGAGGGGGTAATGGTTCTTTATAGTCATTTTGTTCAACTGATGATAATCAATGCACATCTGCATCATACCATCCTTCTTCTTTATGGACAAAATAGGTGCTCCCCAAGGGGACACACTGAGTTGAATATACCCCTTCTTTATTAACTCCTGTAACTGCAGTTTGAGTTCCACCAATTCTGGTGCACTCATGCCATAAGGGGCTTTAGAGGCCGAAACTAATCCTAGGGTCAATTTGATGGAAAATTCTAGGTCTCGTTTCGGAGGTAATCCAGGTATTTTCTCGAGAAACACATCCTTGAATTCTTCAAGAATAGGGAAGTATTCTATGCATTGATCTCTATGAGACTCTACATATCATATGTTCACCACAAACAAAATGCATCCCTTCCTTACACACTTCTTCGCTTCTAAGGCATAGATTTGTCTTACATAAAATTTCTTTGGGATGCCTTGGTCCTTCACTTGGTTCCCATGGCTATTAGTACACAAGATAGAATTGTGTAGACAATCGAGTATGGAATGGTACTGTTCCAACCAGTCCATGCCAATAAGAATATCATATGGTCCTAAAGGTAGGATGTTCAGGTTTACCTTAGTAAGGAAACCATTCAGGTTTACTTCACATTCTTTAATAATTTTTTAAACCCTCTGTTTTGTATCGGTGGCTAACTATACAAGCCAAGGTTTAACATGATTTAGTTTTTTTAACTTGCATAAATCAATAATATTTGGTGCAACATAGCTCTGACAAGCACCAAGATCAATAACTATTGAAACAGAGGTGTTCAAGATTTTACCTTCAATCTCGACAATTGTAGCTTGAAGGTCCTCATTTCTGCCATCTAATGCTGCATATATTCACAGTGTTCCCTCTATATCCTAAATGATAGGTTCTTCTTCCAGGTTATTGAAAAATCCATTTTTCTTATTCTTACAATCTCGGTAATAATGAGGCCCGTTGCACTTCCAACACTTTGTTGATTTATTTGTAACTTTAGAATGTATTCACTTGTATGTTTTACGTATTGTACCTGGATTTTTATTCCAGGAATTATCTGTAATGTAATTGAGTCACGTCATTCCCCAATGTCCCGATCGAAAGATTCAATAATTTAAACAAGTCATGTAAAGTCATTATGGATAACCCTCCTATTGATAAAGGGTTAATGTCCCCACAGTTGTGGGGCCCTAGGGTTATTATACTCTCCTAGATAAGTCAGCCCTAGTGAGTTATTGTCAAGTCGGTTCATTAGTACCCTGGTTGTGGTTACTCGAGCCTACATAAATGAGTTAGGATTACCTGAACCTACATAAAAAAATTAAAGGTTAAGTGAATGAAAGAATATAAATAGAGAGTGAGAATATTTTTTTTATCACACACAAACTCACTCACTAGGGTGCATGAGTGAGAAAGAAGAAGTTAAGATCAAAGAGAGAGACTACTGCTATCGGGAGATCATCTTACTGCTTTGGGTTTTACCTTTGGTGCTGATTCTATCTTTGAGGAAGTTGCAACATTTTCTCCTTTATGGTTTCCTCGAAGAAAATATGTGCGTCTCTTGTCTCTTGTGTTTATTGTTGTGCATGTTATTCTATCATATAATAACCTAAGATTATATTGCTTAAATCATAAAAATCTAACATGGTATCAAATATAACCTGAGAAGAAGACATTGTGCAGCTACATAAGATAGGGATTCTTACTTTTTTTGTCTCTCTCTACAATCTATCAACAAAATTATGCTAGTATGACTCTCCATTGAAGGGCGCATCTTTCTGTAAAAGCGGAATTCGATTCTGGGCATTTCCAATTTTTGGTGCTGGAAATTAGGGCTTTTTATAGAAGAAGAATTTTTGAGTGAGCCCAGCATAGGATTTATATCCTCATCAAAATCAATTTTTAGAGACCTAGGTCAATATTTTTGGTTGGGTGTAACTCTAGGAAAGTCAAACCCTAGTTTGACCCTGAGCTAGTAAAACTATAAATACTAAAATGGATAATTTTTGGTAAATTCACTATATCTCAGGATTTCAGAAGCCTCATGAGCTAAACATTTCACAAGTCAAAGATAAAATACTTATGTACAGTGTTTCCAAGTTTCAGCCTCAGATTCACTATATTTGAGGAGATATGATTCCTCCAAGTTAGGGTTCCAGCCTCTTCCACAATTCATCCCTAAACAGGACACCTCGGGAGAATTACTATATCTCAGGATACAAAGGTCCAATTGAAATTTATGAAGATGTTCGAGAAAGTGAACGAAATTTAATTTCCTTGTTCAATGTTTCATACTCAGAAGATGAAACAATGACATGTGGTAGTCCATAGAACTTCGCTCTGCTGAAGAATCCTGAAACAGGTCACCTTGGGAAAACGTTTATAAGTCCCAATTGGTGAAATTAATTCTGATGAAACCTATGGTTTTGGAATAGGGAGAAATGGGGCTAGCTTAGTGCAAAATTTTAGACACAAAGGAGCAACACGTTTTGATATATTGCAGAAACAGTAATAGACATTTATGCAGAAGAAATTGGTAAACTAAGGCTTCCTATTCTGAGAGCTTCCCTCCACTGTTTTCAGAAAAGGAGTGCATTGGATAGCTCACGTTGAAAAGGTATATCTTTCTATCTGATCATATCTGAAATATTCCAAGTTTTTAAAATTAGGGTTTCTCTAAAAAACCCTAGATCATCGAGCTCGAGAACTAGGATGGACACCTCAAATCAGTAAGATCTAATCTTGTTCTATATTAATTTGAGGTTCTCATTTCAAAGTGATCTATCACATCATCTTGATGATAAGCTGGTGAATTTGACAACTTCCAAGAGTGGAAGTATATGATCTCTATGAAGAAAATGAATTGGAAACCTACATAAGTAGAGAGGTTCCAGTTGTAGAGGGAGGTGAGGCTAAAAGCCTTACACAAGAAGAAATTGGTTAAGCCCAAGACGATCATTGCTGTTTCAATCACAGATCACCTTATACCACAAGTGTATTCCTTAAGACACCAAAATATATGTTTGATTCCTTGACCAAGATATTTGAAGGAAAGAATATAAATCGAAATATGACCTTAAGAAACCAGTTGAAGAATGTGAATATCCAGAATGCAGAGACGATACAGTCATACTTTACAAGGGTCTCTCAAATCAAAGAACAACTTGAGGCGGTAGAAGAAGAAGTGGAGAATGAAAAAGTTGTGATAACCACCTTGAATGACCTCCCAAGATCATGGGTTTCATTCACTCAAGGAATGTGTGCCAAAAGGAAGTGATTACTTTCAGTAGACTCTAGGAAGAGCACACACAAGAACAAGCTCGACTCATAATAAGAGAAAAGAAAATGGGAGGAACTGAAGATCAAGATTTCACAATTAAAAGTAGATACCTCTAGCGATGAGGAATATGAAGAACTCAATTCTTGAATATCCTCTTATCCATATTGAGAATTTGGAAAATAAATGATGAAGCTGAGAGAAGGAGTCTACCCATGAAACAAATAAACATAAGTATTTAATTGCCATTTCATGATATTGTTTTTATTATGCATTTGTTTATATTCAGCTGATTTTTTACGCATAATAATTTTCCATTATGAATATGACTTAAGAAATGTTTCTAAACATACAACTAATGCATTTTACTTGTAGGAAAAATCATGTAAAAATCCCCTACAAGCAAAGAAGGATGAGACTTGTTTACAAGAACAAGCGACGATAGTTCAATATGAAGAATAATATGATGAATGCAGAAACATCATTGATGCAAAACCTTCCACATATGAAGAAGTAACCAAGAAGAAAGTGAAGATCAGTTCAAGAAGAATGATGTCTAGGATGAAATATTGATATGTGAAGGGAAGTTCTTAGTTCCATCATGCACTAGATGGAAACATCTTGGGATCCAAGGCAAGATTCATAGCACGAGGTTTCTCATGGAAAGAAGGTACATAGTATGATGAGACATTTGCATCCAATGGGAGGTGAGGCACATGACAGGAAAACTCATGTCTGCAAATTAAAGAAGACCTTATATGAGCTTAGAAGACACCCATGGGATAACACATACATGAGGAGCTTGATGGAGATATGAACCTTTGCTACAAGGTTGAAGATTAAAGTCTATAGAGGATGACAAGCTCATAGATGAGTGCGAGAAGAAATTTTGAAAAGGTTCAAGATAGAGGATATTGGTATCCAGTGACCCTAGATTGATACATAGAATATTAGTAGCAAAGGAAGCTACTTGTCACTTTGGTACATAATGTTTCAGTGCATAGAGTAGGAAAGACAGAGGGAGAATGATGCTTCTCTTCAGAGGGAGTGACTATAGAAGATCCCAAGGTTCGACCTAGTAAGACAGGATGGATAGCTTACTCATGACTCTAGGATTTACCTTTGCTTCAAGGTTGAAGGCAGAAGACTAGTGATGCTCCTATTATATGTCAATGAATTGTCTTAATAGAAAATAGGAACTCATTAAAGTTGCAAGAAAAAGACTTCTTGCTAAGTTTGAGATGAAGGATTTGGATATGATGCCCTAATTTCTAGGAATGGAGGTGTGGCATAATCTCCCTGGGAAAATGGAAGTATTCAATAGAGATCCTAAATAAGGCCAGGATAATTGACTGCAATGCCATGACCACACCTATGGCATCGAAACTAAATATATTGAGTGATGCTTCATCAGAGATAGTTGGTGCTATGATGTATCATGAGATTATGGGTCCTTGATGTACCTGGCGAATAGAAGACCAGATATTTGCTTTGTTGTGAACACATTCAGACCTGTTCACCTTATGGTTTCAATGCATGTAGTGAAGTACCTAAATGGTATAGTTGATTATGGGATAAAGTATGATTCTGACCAAAATATTAACCTGGAAGGTTATGTTGATTCAGATTGGGCAAGTAGTTCCATTGATAGAAAGAGCACTTCAGGATGTTGCTTCAGTATGGGATCAGCTGTGATCTCCTGGTTTAGAAAGAAGAAATCATGTGTGGCACTGAGTACAGCTGAAGTAGAGTATTATGTAGCTTCTTCAGCTAGTTGTGAGGCAATATGGATGAGGAATCTACACTCTGATTTATTTGATCTCCAGTTGGATGCAACTTGTATATATTGTGACAACTAGAGTAGTGTGAAGTTGTCTGAGAACCCAATGTTTCATGACAAGTCAAAGCATATAGAGATCAAATATCACTATATTAAGAATATGGTGCAGAGAGTTTTAGTGAAGCTCTAGTATGTTGCGACGAATGAACATATATCTTATGTGTTGACTAATCCATTGGCTAGAGTGAAGTTTGAATACTTCAAAGAGAAACTTGGTGTTCTCTAGATCAAGGTTCCCTCCAAGGGGAAGTGATGAGTCTATGAGCCATTCTGACATGGTGAGAGGATTGGTTCCTTCCATGGTTAGATCTAAGGGCTGATCCATTCTATCATGGTGAGAGGATTTGTTCCTTCCATGGAAGATGTGAGTGTTTATCCATTCTGAGGTGACTGTGGGATGTGTTCCCACATGATCAGATATAAGCATTGAATTCCATTTTCTACATGAATGGAGGTACCTGGTCAGTTACCAGGAATACCTAGTCTAGGACTGAGATACATTCTGATGCGATGTGTTCTTGTATGGTTAGATGTAAGTGTAGAGCCATTCTAGCGTGATGTGTTTACACATGGTCAAATGTAAGTGCAAATCCATTCTGGCATGATGTGTTTACACATGGTCAGATGTAAGTGTAGAGCCTTTTTGGCATGATGTGTGTACACATGGTCAGATGTAAGTGTAGATCCTTTCTAACAAGATGAGGTCAGATGTCAATGTTGGGCATTTTTGACATGGGTTTTGGATGTGTTCCTCCCATGGTCAGATGTGAGTGTTGGGAATTCCTTTCTAACATGGTTCTTGGATGATTAGATGTAAGTGCTGGGTAAGCCTTTCTAACATGGTTCATTCCATGGTTAGATGTAAGTATTAAAGAGGATAAATACCTACATGAAGGCTAGGCCTGCAACCATCATGAAAAAGGGATGGATTTGTATAACTTCCTGTGACGCAAAGAATCAAGAGATAGATCCAGTGATGATGATCCTACAATCACAATCCAGCAATGATGATCTAGATCAAGTGATGATCCAGATCCAGTGATGATGTTCCAAATAATGATGATTCAGATCGAGTGACGATCCAAATCCAGATAAATATGACTTAAAGACGAAGATGACTTGAAGATGAACATGACTTAAAGATGAAGATGATGAGAACTCGATGATAATCCAGATGATATAGAGAAGAACACCATTGGTGATAAATTGTGTCGAGAAAATATCTTCCTAGATAAGAGGGAGTGTTCATGTATTTGTAACTTCAGAATGTATTCACTTGTATATTTTATGTATTGCACCCCGATGTTTATTCCGAGAAGAATATGTAATGTAATTGAGTCATGTCATGCCTTGATGTTCCTATCGGGAGATTCAATAATGTAAACAAGTCATGTGAAGTCATTGTGGGTAACCCTTCTATTGATCAAGGGTTAAACCCCCCATAGTTCTGGGGCCCTAGGGTTATTAGAATATCCTAGAGAAGTCAGCCCTATTGAGTTATTGTCAAGTTGGGTCATTAGCACCCCATTTATGGTTACTCGATCCTACATAAGAGAGTCAGGGTTACTTGATGCTACATAACTGATTTAATGGTTAAGTGAACGAAGTAATATAAATAAAGAGTGAGACTCTCTATTTATCGCACACACACTCACTCACTGTGGTGCATGAGTGAGAGAGAAGAAATTGGGATCAAAGAGAGAGACTACTACTATCGGGAGATCATCTTACTATTTTGAGTTTTACTTTTGGTGTTGATTCTATCACTGAGAAAGATCTAGCATTTTCTCCTTTATGGTTTCCCCGAGGAAAATATTTGTGTCTCTTGTCTCTTGTGTTTATTTCTATGCATGTTATTCTCTTAGATAAGATCCTAAGATTATATTACTTAAATGATAAAAATATAACACACTTGATCACTAAATGGGTATTATTGGCTCCACTCGCCACTTGATTATTATCCTTAGGAGATGGTACATAAGGATTTGTACCAGTTTTTTTAAGTTTTTGTTCTCTTGAAAGCTATCATTTTGATTTTTGTAAGGTTGTGGGTTTGAACCAGGCTTGCGGTTATCAGAAAATTTTCTATACTTTTCTCTGTTTTGGTTCTGTTTTTCTTTCCATAACTTCCCATGCTCATAGTAGAGTCGGGCCTTGTCTAGTGCGGTTTCCATAGCCTTTGGCATGCCAAATTCAATCCTGTCCTAAAATTTGGGAGGAAGACATCCTAGGAATCGCTAGATATTCACGTTCTCTTCTTTGATATATGGTACATAATGCAGCAGATATAGAAATATGTTTATAAATGTGTCCATAGTCATGGACCCCATGGAGAGTTTATGGAACTCTTTTACCTTGCGGTCAAAGAACCTTTCTGGCATGTATTTTTCTTGGAAAATATTTTGAAAGTTTTCCAAGATTCTTTCTCGTATGTCATCTTTATTGGTGTGCTTTAAATGTCCCCACCATCTTGCGGCCTTACCGTTTAGGTTGTAAATGGAAATACTAGTATGCATCACACTTGAATAGTTATGAACCTAGAAATACTTACTCATACCCTGTAGCTAGGGTTTTCACCCTAGCTTGTGCTGATGAGCACCTACTAAGGAATCTGGAATCCTTAGTAGCAGTTCGATTAATCTAAAAACAAACTGGAAAGTAAAAAGCTAAGCTAAGACAGTAAAAGTAAATGACAGGAAGTAAAAATGACAAGAAGATGTATAAAAATGTTTTGTATTTGTATTACCTCCAATGTGGAGGTTGGTGGAGTCCGTTGCGCTGGTCCGATGTCGGTGGCTCCGAGCTCCGAGCTGGTCCTTCTCCTTCTCTGATGGTGGAAAATAGGCCAAAAGGGGTCTCAATGATGGAAGTAGCTTGATGGTAAGCTAGGGTTTCACGAGATGTTTTGGCAGAGTAAGGATGCTATGACTGTGGATGTGAAATGAGGGGGCTTCACCACTTATTTATAGTTTTTTAGTGGTGAAGTGCTTGCTCGTGGTTTTTGGAAACCATGTGGTTTAGGGCAGCTTGTTTAGGGTTTTTAGCCCTTTTAGGGTTTTTCTCCTTTTTCCTCATTATTTTTATTCCTTTTCTT
>LPNX010890764.1:1008-15612 GCA_001517045.1 Pseudotsuga menziesii | reverse complement strand
TCTCTGTGACAGAGATGGTGGTCTGTCACAGAGATAGGTAGGTGGAAAGGAAACTAATTAAACTAACCTCACAACAATCTCTGTTACAGAGATGATGGTATGTAACAGAGATAGGTGGGTGAACAAATAAAACAGTAAACAGAAATAAATAGTACACTAACCTCACTTCAATCTTTATGACAGAGATGGTGGTCTGTCACAAAGATAGGTGGGTAAAAGAAATAGAACTATTACAGAATAAAAATGCTTTACAAAGCTTCAGAAAATACCCCAAGAGACTCTCTTTGGGGCTTACAATAACAGAAAAGTTGAGAGTTTGGATCCCCCTTGAACTGGTTGAGGGTTGAGATATTTCTGTGCCCTTTTAGACAGCAAATCTCCTTTAAACCTGAACTGGTTGAGGGTTGAGATATTTCTGTGCCCTTTTGGACAGCAAATCCCCTTTAAACCTGCACTACCTGTCAAAAACCAGCGAACCATTTTCGCTGCAAATCACATGAAATAAATAAAAATCTACTGTTACAATATTAGTACAAAAATTACAATTTTTACATAAAAAACTGAGCGAAAGTATGACAGAAATATGAATAATATTTGTCAAAGAGGTATGCAATAAGTTAATCCCAAAGGAACTTGCGTTCGGCTCGAGCGATTCGGTAAACCAATTCAGACCGACTTCATTCACCGCAGATGCGGATCAATTGATACCACAAGTATTTGAGACAGAGCTATTTTTGCATAGAGCTCACAGACTGACTGGAAACTGAGTTTCCAGCCACCTAAATAATACTAAAACAGTAAATTTAAAGCCTTTAACTAATATATAACATATGGGGGCCCTAAAACAAGGGTTATATTCACCATACAGTGAATAAAACCCAGTTTCAGAACACAAAAACAGATATGGCCGAATTGAAATTCTGAAAAAACAGAGATGTTTAGAGGGCTGAAAACTGAGTTTTCAGCCACCTAAATAATGTTAGAACAGCAGAAAAATAAGTCTATACTAATATACCAAGGATTGGGGCTTTGAAACCAAGGTTTTTATCACTATACAGTGACAAAAACTGAGTTTTAAAACCCTTTTTTTCCAGAATGTGCGAAAATAAAAATCTGGGTTTTTAAACAAATGAAAGGGTGTTCCTTTGCTCTGGATCCCTGCAAATAGATCTATAATAGCTGCACAATGCAAGTTTAGAGGTGAGCACAAAAAAAAAGAGCCTACAAAATACTTTGTAAGATCCTATCAAGCTACTCACAAATGAAAGCAGAAAAACTTCTACTTGCAAATCTCTCCACAAAATACTTTGTGGAGAGCTATCTAAACTAATACAAATGTAGCTAAAACAAATACTAAACAGGTTACCTCACAAAGAAAATGGCATGTAGACAAGACACCAAAGCTTCCTCCAAAGATTCACTTGTATTATGGCCCAGCTAGGGCAAGAGCATTACAATGGCAAGAAGAAAATGAGACAAGAGTGAGTAGATATTCCGGCAGCATAACAATAGCATGAGAGAGCCCTCCAAATGAGGGAGTGAGGCCCTCATTTTATAGTTGAGGAAGACCCCCAACCCCTTGAAGATCAATGGCCAAGATTAGATCTAGATCTAGATTAGATCTCCACCACTAGATCTAGGTTTTTGACTTTTATTTCTCTCAACCATTCTCCACCCTTAGATTATTTTTTAATCAATGGCTAAGGAGCTTGATCCATGCCTTAGCCATTCCTCACCTTTAGATCTAGGGTTTTTGACTCAAGTGGGGGCCCCTTTGACTTAAATTTTAATTTTTTTTATTTTTAATTTTTATCTTTTGTTTTTTATCTTTTTATTCTTTTATTTTTTATCTTTTATCTTTTATTTTAATTTTAACTTTTAATCTTTTACTTTTTCGTTTTTATCTTTTTTAATTTTTAATTTTATCTTTAATTTTTAATCTTTCATATAATCTTTAATCTTTTATCTTTTTTAATCTTTAATCTTTTATTTTCAAGTTTTTATCTTTTTATTTTTAATTTTTAATTTTTAATCTTTTGATTTTTCTATTTAATATTTTATTTTTTAATTTTTAAAATTTTTGATCTTTTATTTTAAAAATTCTATCTTTTTATTCTTTTATTTTTTAATTACTATATTTTATTTTTAAGTTTTAATCTTATATTTTTATTTTTATTTTTTTTATTTTTAATGTTTTATTTTTTAATTTTTAACTTTTGATCTTTAATTTTTTAATCTTTTTATTTTATTAAGACAAAATGGACGTCCCACTTAGGAGATCTTCAGACATTTATTTTGACCATGGGGTGTTTATTTAAATGAAATTTTGGCTATGTTTAGCCATCCCCCAAACTTAATTACCATGGCCTTATTTGATTTTTTCCTTTAAAATCAAATAATTTAAATTTTTGACTTAGGAAAATTAAAAATTTCCCTAGGGGAGATAGACCCCTTCTGACCAAAATTGGTCTATCTCTTCAACCACTTATCAGAACGACATGGGACTCGAAGCAATGGCTTAGGGGGTTTCATAGCAATTTTATTTTGCATTCATATCCCCTATTACAAAATGCCATGCTTGAGCAATTACATTATTACATCAAAACTCAGTTAATTAACCACCAAGGGGTGGAATTAATTAACTGGAAAAAATTAATAAAATTTCAATAACATAACGAAACTCCGCAAGACTCTAGACAAATTTCTAGCATGGTCATGAATTACACTTTAAAGCCTTAGCCACCTCATGGACTTGACTGGTAGAACGCCTGTCACCACTTTGGAGGATTTTGACTGAAAACCAAACCGATTAAACTCGTTTGTTCAACAAGATCAATTGGAAAGGGAAAAACACTCGATGAGGGGACTTCCCTAACAATTAGTTCCATGGTGTGGCATCCGTATCATATGACCCACACTAGCACATCAAATTACATTAATTTTCCCACGCAGGGGAGCGGACATTTCGTTTTACAAAGGGGCAATAGCCCTGCAGAAGAGAAAAATCCTCAGATTTTCTAAGGTACAATAATGTACATCCTAATGTACATGGAGTTGCCACCTAGTTGAAATAGGTGGGCAACAAGACCTACTAGTGGTATCAGAGGCATCTGAAAGTACCAAAATCTCACCTATAAAAGAGGATCCTAGCCTGGAAAATTTAGTGGATGTAGAAAAGATTAATGCACTATTTGGAAACACCACAAAACTTGTAATTTCTCAGATAGTGTCCACTTTAAGTCCACCAGAAGATACTAAGGGAAATATATTCCCCCAAACCAGACCTAGGTGGGGTCTCTCATCATCACCCTCCAGAGAAGAAAAGTTAAGCTTTACCCTGTTCGATAACCCACTCACTATGGGATACCATGAGGAGGAAGTGGAACAGGAAACACGGACTGAGACAACCTTCGAATTTCCAATTTTGGATTGAATACAAAACGTTAACATGAAAAACATTCCCTTATATTCATTACCTGTCTTTCATGGCAACAATACTGAAGATCCCAATACATTTCTCTTTGAGTTCGACATATTGTGTCGAAGTTATAATTATCTCCAGGACGCCCAAAATTGAAGTTATTTCCTGCTACTCTTCAGGATGCAGCACTTTGATGGTTCATGGGGCTAGGAGAAAGTAGTATAACAACATGGGATGAAATGAAAGATGTCTTCCTAAAGAAATATCAGGATTACTGCAGGTCTAAAGATGCTCATCATGATATTTTCAAGATGTAGCAGCATGAAGAAGAAAGTCTGGAAGACTTTCTGGAAAGGTTCGACTACATTCTTCAAAAATCCAAATATAACACCCTTCAAGAAGATGTTGTAAGAACAGTCTTCCTGAAAGGACTTTTGGAGGAGTATGCTGAGAGTCTTAACCTCATGGCTGCAGGTGATATCTATCACAAGCCATTTGAAGAAATCTGTGAATTATGTAGAAAATACTCCCGTAGCAAGGATAAAATTGGAAGGTCTGTAAGGGATGGAATTTCTCAAGCCTCTAGGTCAATCAATACTACTGGGGTAACCAAAATGGAGTTGGGGAATCTGTTGGAAAATTTTAAAACAGATATCATGGGCACCCTAACTTCTCAATTTGATGCCCTGGAGACTAAGAAGAGGCAAGAGGAGGAGGATGCAACATTACAAATCTTTTGTCCCAAGTGTAGGAAAAGACATCCTCTCAAGGAATGTCCCCTTAACACCATTGTTGTTTGTGCATTATGCACTAAAAAACATTCCACGGAAAGTTGCCTTGCACTGCCTAAAATACAGCCTATATACAAGATAAGTACTGAAGCAAGTGAGCAATCTTATGCTCCAAAAAGACCATGGCCACCTCGTCCCCAAAATCAATACCCAGATTTTGCATACCAAAATCCAGCTTACTACTACCCAATGCAACCTACTTGGAACCCACAAGCTTGGCCAAACTGGAAAAATCAATCGGTACAGAACCAGCCTTGGAAACAGGGTTGAAGGGGACAGGGTTATAGTGGTATGCAGCCACAAGCACCACCACATATTCCTTCTTACTCTCCATATCCACCTAATGCCAAGCAGTTGTTACCCGGTTTCACACCCCCATCTCTACCAGCCCACAGACTCCTCAACAATACCATAATGTAAATCCCCCTCGACCAACCTTACTACCTGCCCAACCTATTCCAAACCCAAACAACAGGGTTCCTCAACCTCTTAACAATGTCGAGGTACCACATTCCCCAACATTTGCTATCAATGTAATACCAATCCACGATATACAACATAGGTCAGGGAGGACTGTAAATAGGGAAAACCCTACTGCTGTTATTCAACAAGAATTTGAGGAGGAAAATGGGGAGAGCCAGCCAGAAGAAGGAAATCCCAGTATCCTGGACAATACTCACACAACCGAAATACAACCTACACCTCAACTACATATATCAGGCATCCCGCCATATCAAGAAAGATTAGCCATTGAAAAACCTGTGGTAAGACCTCAATTTGATTTTGAAAATGAACTAAGGAATGTTTGCGTTCGAATCCCTTTGCTTCAAGCTATTAGGGACGTTCCCATTTACTCAAAGATGATCAGAGAACTATGTTTAAAGAAACCAAGGAGAAAACAGAAAGATCCACTAGCTATACATGTGGTAGGCCAACTATCTGATTATATATCAAATCAACCCCTACTTCCAAAATTTGCAAATCCTGGAAACCCTGTTTTAACTGTATCTATTAATAATGTTTCCATAGGAAATGCCTTAATTGATTTTGGATCAGCAATTAACATGATGTCCATATACCAATTGCAGGTATTACAGTTAAATAATATGCTCAAACCTACTCCAACAGTTTCGCAGCTAGCAAATAAAAGCACTGTAAAACCTGTGAAGGCGCTTGATGACATCATTGTTACTGTGGCTGACATCATTGTTACTGTGGCCTCCTGGGAATACCCAGTGGACTTTCTGGTTCTTCAGACAAAGAATCTGACCAAAGAGCATCCGATCATCTTAGGAAGACCTTGGCTTGCAACAGCTAATGCTTTGATAGGGTGTAGGGAAGGGATTTTAACAATATCAAATGGCCCTTCTTTGCAAAATCTTACTATGTATCCACCAGCCCAACCTGTGCCAGAAATGTTATGGTTGGAAAACCCATATGGAGATGAGGAAATTGAACAACCATTGCTATCTATTAGTCAATCTAGAGGGTTGGAAGATCAAACAGAGGATAATATTTTAGATCAATTTATTTCTGCCACCACTAGTGTTGATTTTCCTCACTCTTTTTCTAAATTTGACTATTTCCTCACAGAGAACTTTCAAGAACATTTTGACCCAATGAATATATCTACATCTGTAGTCCTTTTTGTGGATGAGAAAATGGAAGTTTTCACAATTCCAATTGAAGTTAGTCCTGGGAAGTCTTTAATAATTACTGCTAGATTAAGCCAAGATCAACAGGACCAGTTAGTCCATGTATTGCAGGCACAGTTGGGACCATTTGCCTAGACATATAAAGATATGAGAGGAATACATCCTGACACTTGTATTCATCACATTTACACTCAAGAGAATATCCAGCCGATAAGACAACCACAGAGGAGAATGAATCCTGCTTTAAAGGATATTGTGAAAGATGAACTACAGAAATTACTTGATGCAAATTTCATCTACCCCATTTCTGATAGTAAATGGGTTTCCCCTCTGGTAGTTGTCCCCAAAAAGGGAGGAAAATGGAGAATATGCGTAGATTTCCATGAGCTTAATAAAGCAACTTTGAGAGATTATTTTCCCCTTCCCTTTATGGATCGGGTTTTAGACACTTTGTCAAGCAAACAATATTTTTCATTTTTGGATGGATACAGTGGATACAATCAGATAAGGATAGCTCCCGAAGACCATGAGAAATCTACTTTTACCTACCCATGGGGGACATATGCCTACAAGGTATTACCCTTCGGACTATGCAATGCTCCTGCTACTTTTCAAAGAGCAGTCTTGGGAATTTTGTCTGACCTGATTCATGATTGTGTTGAAGTCTACATGGATGACTTTACAGTTTATGGAAACAGCTTCGAAGAATCCCTTCAAAATTTAGAGAAGGTTTTAATTAGATGTCAGGAAACAAATCTTGCCTTAAGTTATGAAAAGTGCAAAATGTTATTAACCGAAGGTATAGTTTTAGGACATCATATTTCTTATAAATGTATTAAGGTTGACCTTGCTAAAATTGAGATCATTACCAGCCTGACTCCCCCCAAAACACAAAAAGAAGTCAGGAGTTTTTAGGACAGGTTAGCTATTATCATAGATTTATCGCAAACTTTACTAAGATAGCAGCCCCCTTATTTAAATTACTAGTTAAAGATGTTGATTTTTGCTAGGATCAGTACTGTCAACTTGCTTTTGAAACTCTTAAAGCATAATTGTCTTCAACACCAGTTCTAAGAAGACCAAACTGGTCTTTGCCTTTTCACATATATAATGATGCATCTGATACTGCCTTAGGGGGGAGTCGTTGGACAAAAGGAGAATCAAGATTACTATGCCATCTATTTTATCAGCAAAAACTTAGCACCAACTGAGTTAAATTACACGATGACTGAAAAAGAATTCTTAGCAGCAGTTCATGCTATTAATAAATTTAGACACTACATTATTGGTTATGATGTTTTCATTCATACTGATCATTCTGCTATCAGGTTTTTAATGAATAAATCTGTAACTAGTAGCAGGGTGACAAGATGGCTTTTATTACTACAAGAATTTAATATTACAATTATTGATAAGCCTGGGAAAGAAAACCTAGCTGCAGATTTTATTTCCAGACTTACTCATGATGGTGAAAATATTCCTATAAATGATGATTTTCCTGACGAACACTTGTTTGTTGTTGCTGTTAAAATGCCTTGGTTTGCAGTCATAGCCAACTACTTGGCCACAAGTAAGATACCAGTTCATTTAGCAAAACACAAGAAGCGAAGAATTGTTCAACAAAATGCCAATTACTCATGGGCAGGTAATGATCTATTCCGAACAAGTCTAGATTTGATTATTTGAAAGTGCATAAGAGAAGATGAGATGTATGACATCCTCTAGGCCTGTCATGATGGGCCTTGTGGAGGTCATTTCTCAGATAAACGCGCAGCCTATAAGGTATTACATCAGGGCTATTATTGGCCCACACTCTTTAAAGATGCTGCAAGTATGTAAGGAGTTGTGATAGTTGCCAACGAATGGGGAGACCTACATCCTCTGATCAAATGCCTCTGCAAGCTCAAGTAATGATCGAACCATTTGAAAAATGGGGTTTAGATATTGTTGGACCAATCTCACCTATGTCACGAAAAAAGAAATATATCCCAGTTTGTACTAATTACGTGACCAAATGGGTTGAGGCAAAGGCTTTGTTGAGGGCCACTGAGAACTCAGTCATAGAATTTATTTATGAGGACATCTTTACTCGTTTTGGTGTCCCTCGTGAAATTGTGACTGATAATGGAGAACAGTTTGTTTCAAAATCTATGAAGGAACTAACAGAACAATATGGGATTAAACATTGTAAGTCCTCTCCATACCATCCCAAAGCTAATGGGCAAGTAGAATCAACAAATAAAGTTCTGGAGGCCACCCTTACAAAAACTATACAAATGCACCATAAGGACTGGGCTGATAGGCTCCCTGAGTCTTTATGGGCCTATAGAACTAAATGGAGAAATACAACAAGGCATACCCCATATGAGTTGGTTTATGGAAAACAAGTGTTACTTCCTATAGAATTCCAAGTAACGACTTTCCGAATTGTTGCACAGTTAGGACTAAATTTAGATAAGGTTCGGAAACAAAGGCTGAAACAATTAAATGAATTGGACGAGATCAGACAGGATGCTATACAAAGGACTATTTTGGTTCAAAATCAGAGAGTTAAGTGGCATGATAAGTTTTTAAAGCAGAAAACTTTTCAGGAGGGTGACTGGGCCCTGTTATTTGATTCAAGGTTCAATAATTTTAAAG
The DNA here is from genome assembly GCA_001517045.1 of Pseudotsuga menziesii. Lineage (NCBI taxonomy): Eukaryota > Viridiplantae > Streptophyta > Pinopsida > Pinales > Pinaceae > Pseudotsuga > Pseudotsuga menziesii. Next base: position 7,105 of record LPNX010890764.1, on the reverse strand, counting down.
GTAAGCTCACAACCAAATGGATGGGACCATATGAGATCATAACTGTCTTCGATAATGGTTCAGTGAAAATAAGACATGTGACGACGAACAGGTGACTTTTGTGGTGAATGGGCACTGCCTAAAGGTATATCATAAACCCATAACCAAGCAAGCATTTATTCAAGGTTTGGCCCACCAATTTGATTTAGAGTTAGTAGGTGAAGAAACAGTTTCTTCACCTCCTTCCTCCTGAGTAATGGTTGATTAAAATTTTCTCTATAAATATGTACAGGAGTGTTTTTATCTTGTTTTTTTAAGTTTTCTTTTTGCAGGCATCTTCCATCTTCAGGAACAAATCAGAGTATCTAAAAAAGGGGAAGTCATATTATTTTTATATATTCTGTGAAATGACTAAATTTTTTTGTCAAATTATATCTAGCTGTTAATTTATGCGGTATGATTGATGCTTGATGTTTTTGTGTGTACCCTTTTTATACTGAACTCATACCAATTAGTTCTACCTCAAGGTGTTTACCAATGAGACCATAAGTATACTAGAATACTTTGATTTGGCCTTACACTTGACTGAGCAAGTGCTTTTGCAAGTAGTAACTGATGAGGGATTTGAATTATTCTTTTGCAGACACCACAATAAATTCATAGGAAGATGATTGATTGAGGTTAAAAGCATCTTTTGGGTATTATCCGTTGGTGCCCTAATAACTATAACTATAGCCTTTCCATTGACTAGCACCATTATGAGAGTTAATTGTTCATGCAAACAAATCTTTACAAGCATTGTTCTAGAAAGATCTTCCAACTTAATACCATTTCGTTCCTGAAAAGGTTTTGAGAGCAGCTCCCCCATCTCATCTTTGTATAAGCAATTTACAAATCATATCTATAAGGTGACTTGGGACAAGAACCTCTAGAGGAAAAAAGGATGCAAGAGGTTAACCCGTCGGGATGCTGAACAAGTCTGTTGGCAGCAGGTACCGGCTTGTGGTATGACCAGGAAATCCTATCAAGGTATTGAACAGGCCTATTGGCAATGGGGCATTCTGCCTGGGGAAGAAACTTCTTGGCTATTATAGTTACCCCACCGAAGTTTTGAATAGGCTTGCCGACAGTGGGTTCTGACTGTAGTATCTATTATCATGCTTCATTTATCCTTGCTTGTATGAACAAGGTACTCTCGTAGGAGCTAAAAGATGTGTTAGGTGAAATTAAATGTAATAATATTTGTCTAACAGTCAGTGGATAATCGCCTTAAGATAATTTGACTCTCTACTTCTGAATCCTTACTATAAAGGAGAATTTTACCTCCAGAGTGTCTAACTGATCAATGATTCAATAAACTTGACAGTGAACCTTATCCTTATCACCCGCACATCCTTGTGTAATGCTGAACCATGTTGACTGGTATTTTTATGAATCTCAATATAAGAACTCTTGAACAAACAAAATACTGATTGGGTTTCTGTATAACAAAGGAAAATAAATCTGCTTTTGAATTGTGTTGATAGGAATTAGATTTCTTTTGAAGATTGTTTGAGGGAGATTTTAGTTTGTTGATTGGTGACTTTTTGTTTAGGACATGACAAGTAGATCTGTGTACCTTCTCACAGGTATCTTACTAATGCTATCACAGAAATTTGGGGATACTTAGAGTCTTAACAAATGAGGTACTGCATAAGGTACTGGAAGAGGTACTGGACGAGGTACTGGATGGAGTACTGTATGAACAAATACGAAGGTAAATAAATTGAATTTGGGATGATTGAATTGTTGAATTTGACACAGAATCTGTTTATAAAGGTTATTATTCAGGTATATATTGCTTTCACAAGAATTAGAGTGGGACCAATCATTTTTATTAATTCCATCTTCATATCAGAAAACAAAGAGAAATTCAGGTTTTTTTTTATGATCAATGTCCAAATCTCCGATTTGGACAATGATAAGAAAAACTTTGGTATTGAAACAATGTAATCTTAACCTTCGTTTTTTTTGTGCACAAATATTGATATGGTCAACTCATAAAATGCCTTTGATAAGGAATAAACTTTAATCCTTTAAATTATTCCATAATCGTTTCATTTATATTTCTCATGATACTTTAATATTTTCATTCATATGCATAAAGTTTATTCATAATACATTTCACTTCATTATGAAATGATTATGGCAAATGCTATACGTTAATATTTTCGTGAGTCAAGAATTATAAGGCGTAAGGTTTATTCATAACATACTCAGCATGCCTTCACTTCATTATGAAATGAATATGGCAAATGTCTTCCGCGTGGTCATGTACCCCTTGACAGATGGCTTGAAGTAGTCATTAATTTCTGGAAATTGGCACATTATGAGCCAACACTCACAACATCATTTTTTGGCATTCTTCCATCTCGTTAACCTTGGATCCATCAAAATGATCGCCCTGGTAATCATGGGTCGACGTTGGCAGAAAAATAGAAAGGGGGAACTGATTTTCAACTATTCATGTTTGTCTCCTTTCCCCCCTAGCGACCATTCTGCAATTTCTGATACTTCCACCATGATCAACTGCCATGAGCCAACATCCCTTTCAGAACTGTTGACCTTAATAGAATTTCGAGACTGTAGAGAAATTTTTATCCACGCTGGATGGAATCCATTCCTCACTGCTCTTTTCGGTTATGATGATGAAGTTTCATTGCAGTTTGTTGTAGGGTTCGATGGAAATCAAGCTCGAATTGGGCCACTTGTTTTCTCTGTGTCAGAGGAGTCAATCGCTCAAGCCATAGGGTTACCTCGGACCAACAAGTGGTGGTTCAAGAATTATAAGCTTTCTTGACAAAATTACGATTTTGTTTTCAAACCTGAGTTCCTAGCAGTAAAAGGAAACAAAGGGTTTGCTAAAAATTGGGTACGAGACAAATTCATCAGTCCCTTGCTGATTATCAACCGACTTGTCACCTGTGAAGGTAAGTTTTTTGTTTTTAAAACCTGCCATTTCCGATTGCTAGCACATTTTGAATTTGGAAAACTCATAAATTTTCCCTTCTATTTCTGGAAGAGTTTAAGATGGCCGCTCAGGTCAGAAAGAACACTGAAAATCCTTCTAGAAGCCTTTACCACCATGGTCTCATTAAGATATTGGTCTTGGTCGAGCTTCAGAAGATAAACTAGAGTTGGGAGTAGTTTCTCCTTATTCTTCCAAACCCTCATGTTGTTTTTCCTGTAGAAACTCCCCCGGTGTAGCCAACCCGATCAACATCTGCCCATGCAATTGGTAGTTCGGACAAAATCTCTGAATCTTGTGCTGATAGTCGTAGCCATAAGGGAAAAGCCAAAATTCAGTTGCAATAAACAAAGGCGGATCTTATACGAAAATAGAAAATGGATGGGTCACCAGGAGGTCCCCCTTTCACTGCCAAAATAGGACTAAAGGATGTAAAACTGTCCAAAGGGCATCCTCGACGTTTTATTCGCAGCATGGCTGCTAAGGATGCGGCTCAAGGAAAGGTTGAAGGAACCTTTGTTGACTCCAACCCTGTCCAAATTTCATCATTCCGCTCTTCATCATGAAAAGACCTGCCTCTATTTACTGCATCGAATCGTATGTCCTTAGTTCCTTTGTCCCCATTGCATTCTGTTAATGAATCCTCACTTCCCACGCAATCTGCATTTGCTGCTTTAGGAACACCAACACATATGACTTCAATTCAAAACCCCTCTATCCCTCCTTCTCAACTTTCAACAAATGACTATTTTCAGAAGAGAAACATCTAGCTAACAGGGGAAGTCCAGGAATATGCTCTCTCAATCAACATCTCACGAAGGAAAATGGAGTCCTCAAAGCTAAGGTTAACTCCTACAAAAATTAGTTGATGACATGACTGGCTCTAACACAAGTTTCAGAAAGCAGTTGAAAAAGAAAGAACAGTAGCTAAAGGAACTCACGGGCAGTCAATCAAAACTTGTTCCTTCTTCTCCACAGGTGCAGGTGCTGGTTAATGCCTCGGGAGTTTGAGTAGGTGGGTTCATCAGTTTTGCATTTTTTCTTCCTTGCATGAGGACATGCAAGACTTTTAGTGTGGGGGAGATGATGACCCTCTATTTTGTAGTATTTCATCTACGTGTTTGATCCAAGCTATAAGTCTTTTGTGTGTATTTTAACTTCTGAATTGTCACTTAGGCATCAATGGTGTGGGGTTTAATAGATATTCAGTGAAGGAGTGGCAAAAGGTATAAATCTTGTCATTTATATCATTTTAATTGCTTGGTTACAACATAAGTTTGAAGATTGTCTTTATTAATAAATGGTTTGCATTGTAGGTTCTTTCACAATCCCGTACTCGTTCCTGCACCTAACCCGGTACCTAGATCTGCACTCAATTCAGTACTCAATCTGGTACCTACATGAGCGCAATCAATGAAATATCAAATATTTCGAAGATAAAGAAAGGATTGAAATAAGGGTTTAGTTATCTAACGCCTGAGAAGAATGGTAGCTATGGCTAGTCGAATCCCTTGAGGAGCTGCGATTTCTTTATCAAGTGCATGATTGGAGACCGGAGATATGGGAGGATTTACTTAGGTTGGAATGTAACCAGTTTGAGAATAGATCTCTGTTGCGTTTATTTCTCTTTGGCTGTTATGGTCATTTAAAGGGCCGACCCTTTCAGTGATCGACCCATATGATGTAAACCTATATATATTTGACAGTAGCTTTAGCAGAGAGATACACAGACATAGATACAAAAACTCATTTTATGAAACCCTTTTTAGTTTAATTCTAAATACCGTCTTAAGCTTTTATTTGCAATCTGAAGCAACGTCTAGAGGGGGGCCCGCCTTCACATGCTATTGGTTTCGTGTTTATGCATTTTATTGTTACTGTAAGATTTTTTGTTTTCATTAATCGATTATTGTCGTTTCATATGCGTTTTCAGAAGTTATATAGGGTACGTTGTTCTTGAATAAAATACAGAGTGTGTTTGCGGTTAATGATATCACGTTTTCAGTTTGCTTCATTTTCTTATAAATTAAATCTGTTGAGATCTTAAAACAGAAAATTTTGAATGCTTGTTGTTCTTTTTCTACGTTGAATAGCTCATAGAAATGCTTCATAGTTAACCGGCCAGGAATTTCATATTTGGTATTTGAAGATTTCTTTTGGTAGAATGAATTAAGATTTCAAGTAATCATTTGCTGGTTTGAATGCAGTTACAGTTGGAGGAATTATAGAGTAATGTTTGAAGGATTTTGCAGTAATACTTAGTTTGATTTTCAGGTTAAGGATAACTGTTTTTTAATTAAGTCGAAGTCATAGCTTCAATTTCATTTAGACTAGTAAGCATCAGATTGTTAGGAAGTTTTGGTTTGTTAGTTGCTTTTGTTATTCCAATAGCAAGATTGTTCGACAAAGTAGGTTCAAGTTCCTTTTTTCTATGTTTACTTTTGGTTTAAAGACTTATCATTTAAAGTGAGATAGATAGTTGATTTAACCATGTTTTCTGCCCTACAAACATTTAATGAAAGGTTGATTGTTTCAGTACATATACATTTTATATTAACAAAGTGAATGATAGTTAGGTTGTTAATGATTCGGGAGTGAACAAAGTAAGTTTTACCTTCCATTTGCAAATTTATGACAGAATCTAGGGTAGTCTGTCTTACCTAGCACAGATAGTGTAACAACTCAAAGTTTACTAAGTTCGGTTGATAGTTTAATTAAGGGTGATATTATTTAACTGACAAGCATCTTCAAAACCCTCATAGCACCTTCAAAATTTTCACGGGCAGCCTTGATCTCTTCACGAGCAGCTTTCTTCCCTCACAGGCAGCCTCGATACCTTCACGGGCAGGTCGGATCTCTTCTCCGGGCAGCTCTCTCTGCCCTCTATCATCTACAGCAAGCCCTAGCAGGGCTTGGGAAAGGTGCCAGCACCCTCGAACAGCTACCACTAGCCGCGAGCAGCCATAGTCTGCCTGCTACAGATTTATGGTAGGCAACAGCAAGGCTTGGACAGACTGACAAGGGGTTCGGGCAGGCAAGCAGAGCTCGGGCAGGGTTCCAGACAGGCAGACAAGGCTCGGGCAGGCTTCCGAGCAAGAAGAACAAGGTCTC
>LPNX010890763.1:167051-231606 GCA_001517045.1 Pseudotsuga menziesii | reverse complement strand
TTTTTATTTTGGGCTGGGGGGAGGGTTGTGGGTCCCGGGGGGGTCGTTGTACGGTCCACAAGGGTGGACCGCGGGTTTCGACCGGGACAGCCGCAGTTTAGACCGTGAAAGTCAGTGCATACTCTAAGGGTGCGTTGCTTCTTGTTGACAGGAACAGGGTTTGAAACCCATGTGGATTAAGCGGATTAACCCTTGGTGGATTATATGTGGATTAACCCATGTGCCTTGCTTAAGTATTCACCATGTTGGCAGAAGAGGATTAAGTATTCACATACTAATGATATAGAAGATGATTCAGATGATTCCATATCCACATACTGATACTACTGTAGCTAGGGTTTTCACCCTAGCTTTTGCTAATGAGCACCTACTAAGGAATCTGGATTCCTTAGTAGCAGTTCGATTGAAGGAAGTAAAAACAAACTAAACTAAAACAGAAAAAGTAAATAACAGAAAATAAAAATGACAAGAAGATGTATAAATTTTTTTTGTATTTGTATTACCTCTGATGAAGAGGTTGGTGGAGTCCGTTGCGCTGGTCCGATGTCGGTGGCTCCGAGCTCCGAGCTGCTCCTTCTCCTTCTCCGATGGTGGAAAATAGGCCAAAGATGGGTTCTCAGCAGTGAAAATAGCTTGATGTTAAGCTAGGGTTTCATGAGACGTTTTGGCAGAGTAAGGGTGCTATGACTGTGGATTATGAAATGAGGGGGCTTCACCACTTATTTATAGTTTTTTAGTGGTGAAGTGCTTGCCCATGGTTTTTGGAAACCATGTGGTTTAGGGCAGCTTGTTTAGGGTTTTTGCTGTTTTAGGGTTTTCCTCCTTTTTCCTCATTATTTTTATTCATTTTCTTCCCTTTTGGGGATTTTTGCTATTTTTAGAGGAATTTTGGCTATTTTTGGAGGAAAAATGGGTTTTTGGGCCTTTTGGAGGCATTTTAGGCCTTTTGGAGGCTTTTTAGACGATTTTGTGGCCTTTTAGAGGCATTTTAGGCCTTTTGGAGGCTCTTTGTGGGATTTTCAGGGAAATATGGTAGGCAAATGGACAAATGAGCCATGTAGTGAGGTAGATGAGGTAGTTAACCATTTTTGGGTGTTAACAACTACAGAAGATGATTCAGTATTTATATATGGATAGGAGATGATTCAACATGTACATAATATGATTCAGTATTTACATACTAAGATTGCATAATATGATCCAGATGATATCGATGATGAAGATGTATAATGATGTTCCCAAAATTCCTATTACATATAGAGATTCACAAGTCAGTTGTACAGTTGTGATGATGGTTGTTGTTGATGTAGAATACCTTCATAGTTAAGAGGGAGTGTTAAAGTATTGTAACTTTGGAAGATATTCGATTGTACTTTTGTTGTATTCTCCTTTGGAGATGTTATTCCTCCATTTGGATATTTCCTTAATGTAATTGGTCATGTAAAAGTCATGAGGTAAACCCTCCATTGTAAGTCAAGGCAATTGCACCCACAAAAGTAATATATAAATTGTATTTTGAGTCTCCCAAGGTAAGTCAACCCTAATTAGGGAACCTGGCCGACCTAATTAGTTATTTGAGACACTCACCTAATGAATATAAATAGGTGAGGCACCTCTCTCATTATTACACATCTCACACACAAGTATTGCGCTGGAGAGAGAGAGAAATATTCTACTGTGGAAGATGAGAAACTATTCTTATTGCTAAGGATTTTACATTGTACTTGGTCGAATTATATACTGAAGAAGTTTTGTGGGATTTTCTCCCTTGTGGTTTCCCCAAGGAAAATATTTGTGTTCTCTTGTGTTGATGTACTTGTCTTTATTTCAGTGATCCTTTACTTATGGTTATGATATTATGATGCTAAATGTTTTAGATCTTGTATAACCAGTAAAAATATAACACTCCACTGATGTACTGATCCAAATCATTCTCTTCAAGGATCAGGGATATTTTGTACTTCCATGCTCAAAAGTTATCATATCCTCTAAGCTTGTCCTTAAACTGAGTACGGTGAGTCATATTTTCAAATGAGAACCTCAAATGGAAATAACAAAGATTCATATCTTACTGATTTGAAGTGTCTCACCTAGTTTCGGAGCTGACTGACCTAGGTTTTGTTAGAGAAACCATAATTTTCAAACTTGGAGTTTGGGAATTCTGTTTGGATAGAAATAAGCGCCTCCATGAGGTGAGTTTCTCAGCAAGGTCCTTTTTTCTAAAGACTAGGGTGGGAAGCCTTTAAAACTCGATGTCCTAGTTTCTCTTGGCACTAGTGTTAGGGTAAAAAATGAAACTTCTTCAAATATAATCATGCTTCCACCAAAATATGCACCCCTCTAGGGAGAAGTATCCTATCCCTCTTTTCTTGATGATCTATGGAGAGAAGACCTTGAACAAGGAATCCCTAGTTTCTGCTGCTACATAGTGTCTTCTTTCAGAGAGGTTATGTTACCATGTTATTTTTTCTAATATAATTATATTGATTAGGATCTTTATCTTAAAGAATAGCAAGTATAGAAATATACACAAGATATATTAGATACACAAGACACACAGATTTTCACCGGGGAAACCATAAAGGAGAAAACCCCACAAACTTCCTCAAAATAATTCCATCACAAAGAATGTATCAAAATATGACCAAACCCAATAATAAGAAGTTTTTGCAGCTATCTATCTCTTCTCATTGTCTCTTTCTCTATCCTCATGCGGACTTGAGTGAGTGAGTGTGTGCATAAATGAGGGAGGGTGCCTCCCTGTTTATACATTTCAAGTGATTGACCCAATACATGATTGGGGCCGACCTCTTACCCTAATAGGGTCGAATTCTCCTGGAGAGACTCCAAAAATACATTACATGATGTTACATTGAGGAATATTTCCATGAATTAAAACAGAGTTTGTACCTGAAGGTCCATACACAATAATGACATCTCGAAAGGAGGCAAACAAATCTCTGATGGGGTTACAACAACAAACAATGATACTATACATCGGAATATATTTCAAAGTTACAAATAAATCAACAGGATGTCTTGTAAATAATTCCCAACCAACTAATTGACATAAAATAAATCAAATTTAAACACTTGAATACTCAGTTGGAATATTTGGAAGGAGATGGCCAAATCGGGACAAATAGAATAACTAGTATCCAAGTGGACCCAAATAAACTAAGAGGAAAACGAATATGAATACCAATGATGTGTATTAGTACATATTTTTCATAAATAACATCATCAATTCAAAAAATAAAAAAACATTGATCATAAGACAATCTACTACAAAGGTTTTGAAAACTAGTCATAAAATCATTGAAATCCAAGCACAGTGTGAACATGAAGGAGAAGAGTAGATTTTTCTATAGAATTTTATTTAAAGACTAAAAGAAAAAATAGTAATAGGACCAAATACATCATGAGGACATTTTCATAATATCCATATATAACTTAGCATAGCACATCCTTCATTACAACAGAGAATTCAACGAAAGAGATAGGAAACTAGGAAATTCGAGCTCTCTTGGACATCAACACTTCTGATGAATTTCCAATGATAAGCAACAGAAAGTGGAGCTGAAATAAAACTCTATGATAATGTATGAATTCCAAAATCCTTAATTTCCATTTTAATATTCAACTAGCAGCATCAGGGGCACATCTCCCTACACAAGACAATGGGAACATCACCCAATTCAAAAGAAAGCTACATAGCTCTCAAGATCAATTCACAAATGAACAAAAAATGTGCTACTGGTGCACCCTCCTTAATTTATAAATTAGGTAGATTCTTAGGAAATATTTAATTCGTGCCTTGTGACCCTAACTCAACCATGCACCCTCATTGAATTATTTGGGAATTGCTTGCTTTGGGTTGCATTCCTGCTTTGTGATCTTTCCTTGATTTTATATGATTTTCCATTATTTTTGTTGGCTTTCTGCTTGTCCTATATTTTCTAGTATTTTTTCCAATTTCCTTCTTTTCTTTTCTTTTCCTACCTTTTGCTAGTTTTCTTCTTTTCTCTGCTTTTCATGCCTTTGTTCCCATTTCCTTCTTTCATTAATTTTCTTGCTTTGTGCTGCAATTTATAAATTGGTGCAAAGAAACTCGTGATCCCCAGCTTATCACTTATGTTCCCTCATGGTATCCTTTTTTTCTTTTTCCTTTTAAATTTATAAAATAAATAACATCAAATAATACAAAATACTAATTGCATCCTTTTTATTTGAATTTATCCCTGCAACTATAATAATAAATTATTCCTAGTTAATTAATTGTTTTGACTAGGAAATTCATAGGAAAACATTATTTCCTTCTACCATGGAATTGAATGGGTATCAACCTACTACCAAAATATAGGGACATTATAGTCCTCCCTTCCCAAATTTCATTGTCCTTAAGCAAATAAAATATGCATGATGAGAACAAGCACTCCCTCCAATATGTTGCTTCAATATTCCAATGAGTCTCCCTTCCATAGTGGATGAATATTTTGTAGAGACTTCCATCAATCTCCACTTGAGTCAAATTTTTCCTTAGACCATTTTTTTATCAAACTTGACCCAATATTGTCTCCTTTTGAGTATGGTCCCATGGGATGCACAAATTACTTGTATTCATCAATGTGATGTTCATCAAATCCAATCTTGTGCCTTCTTCGAAAGAATCATCCTCAAGCACAACTGATGAAGCAAAATTTAGGGAGGTCAACTTGGTGTAACACATCACCACTTACTTCATTCCTTTGAGAACCTTTCCTCAGTTCTAATCCCAACAAAAAACTCCTCTCCTAACTTGAAAAACCATATTTTCCCTCAAATAAAGAGATCCTCTACAAATTCCATCACAGCCAATGGATTTACTAAGCTTGGTCATAACTTGGGAAAAGGCCCAAACACAAGTAAGCTAATTCCTCCTTATGTAGGAACCCACATTGTCTAATTTAAGTTGAAGATCAATCTTTCTAACTTTACATTCAAGCAAAGTGTCATGCAATGACTATTCTACCCCAGAGAACACCGCAGCTCCCAAATTGAGACAATGACTCTCAAACATTGTATAATGCATCACAGCGCTACCCAAGGAATCAAATGAAAACTCACCAAATTACTTGTTTAATTCTCTACTCATGAAAGAGGGTAAAACCATAGGTGTGCTAGCTAGGCCAAAGTTCATGCATGCAAATATGAAATGAGCATATTAACAACAAAGAAATGTTTATTGCCAAAAATTTTCCTCCAAGAGAGTCTGATGGTGATGGAAAGAGTGGAAATCAATTTTGGAAGAATAATTACCCTTATGTACAATTTTATTCTTGACATGTTTTTCTGTCCCCAATACTACTACATAGTTCTTCTAGACAAGGAAGGCGAGACCAAGAATGATTCCTGGGTCCCAAATGAATATGAGATATGTATATTTTCTAAGGCATCCACACCAAAAAATACTAGGATCCCACAGTATTTGTTGGGATCCCTCATCCATCACTAACATATCCACCAATATGTCATTTTAAAGAGTGTCAATATCCCACTATATAGAGTGTATATTCCAAAAACGGATCTTTGTGAGTCTCTTGAATATAGCGTGAAACTCCTTATGCTCCTTGTGCAAACCAACACCGAGTTTCACATCATTTCCATCTACTTGACATAGGATACAATCCCATGTCCTGCAGGAATCATCTAGGAGCCATGGATTCCCATGAAATTGATTAGAAAATTTGTGTGAGGAACCATACTCATTTCCACTAATGTAATAAGAAAACTCACCTCTGGGGTTGCTCATTTCCAACATATCTACACTCATCCAATCAGTGGAGGAATACAAATCTAACTTATTGATCCAAATGGAAATCATGTTACTTCCCCATGTCTGGGGTTTGCTCTATCCCAAGAGATAATTTTTTTATCTTTGCTACCACTCAAATGAATCATGTGGACATCCCATGCATCACTATGCATGATGGAGACATCATATAGATGCCTCTGTTGTTTCTCAACAAATCGGTAAGGTACTGGTGTGCTCTTCAAACCCCAAGGTTTTATCATCAAGTCATCAATATAAGGAGAGCCTCCTACTCCTCATCTGACACCAATAGAAAGTATCCCCTTACCCAATATCATACCTATATGTCATGGCTTACATATGTATGTGGGATGATGAAAAGTGAACCAACCTTTGCCAACAACCATCCATTAGTCCTATGTATGGCTCAACTAAAATGAGATCAAGTGCCTCCTACAAAACTATGCAACAACCTACTAGAGGAAACTCATAACCTATTTGAAAATGTATAGGTAATTGGAATTCATATTTCTTGACTTCAAACTCTTCAAGAACATGTGAAACTGAATGTTCCTTGTGTTCCACCATCACATGAAGTTCCTCCTCTAGGTCACAAATGAAATCAGCCATATAAAAATGAATGTATGGAATGCAGGAGATGGAGGATGTATCTTGCAACTTCCCATGAAGCTTCTCATTATGATGTTCAAGCTCTTGAAGTGAACTAAGAGAACTCTTCAAATAATCCTAGGTGGATTCCAACTCACAAGTGATCTTGTTGATTTATTCTACATCAGTCAGATATGCACCATGATACATCTTCAGAAGCTCCATAAAATGATATCTATGTGAAAGAAAATGCAATAAGTTACCTTTGATAGTTGTCATTTCTTTCTAAAGGGATTCCAAATATTAAATAGAAGATTATTGTTCCATTTATGCAACTCTCCAACATGAATTTGACACCAATACCATAGTGTTATGCAGAATGTTCAAGGACTCATTAATATTCTTTTCTCTCACCTTCAAAGTCCATGCAAATGAGTGGGGCTCATGAGGAAAAACAATCCTCTTATACTTTCTTTGGATAAGATTTATGATGAATATAAAGTGGTGATTAAGGGGTTGATCCTTTTTCTTCTTCCATTGCTACAAAATATTTCTTTTCATGATCATGGTAAACTTCTTCTTCTCCTTCACTGCAAATACCTTTCAATGACTTGTGCTCCTCTTCATGGGTATTTGTTTATGGTTTCCCACTTGCAAGACTAGGTGGTTCATGGCTCTCCTCAATGATTATAGTAGGATTTGGTCACTCATTAATGTCAAAACCCTCCTCATTGTGACACAAGGGAACACATATATATTAATTGTGTTCATCCCTTTGCATGATTTCTTCCTCCAAAATATCTAGTTCACATCCAAATCATGTGGGATTATCTTCCACTTCATTATGGAGTTCAAAATATGTTTCCAAATCTGATCTATGTTATTATTTTGTATCTGATACAAAAGATGCCTTAAACCCATTGAAAACATCATCCTCCTTTGTAATGATTTTGATATCACCAACAAAGAAAGTGGAAGTGATTTTACTTCCCACACTGCCAACAACCAAATGTTGGATTGTTGGGTCTTCAGCTGCACATGGATCCCATTCATATTCTTCTTGGAGTAATGAGGCACAAGAAATATCTTCCTAGTCATCTTCTTTCAAGAAAATTGAGGCTTCTCAAAATTTTAATGGTATTGTGATCATCATTTGTGGATACTCTTCTTGAAGAGAAACCAAAGAACCTCAGAATGTTTGAATTTGAAAAGGACTCCGATAGATCTTTGTTGGTAGGATATATGAATGTACATGGTACGAAAGATGGAAATAGTGCATAAGGTGGATAAGTCGACAAGATTCATCTTGGTCATAGTTTTGTACTTATTGGTCCAAGTTAGTTAGAAAGTAGTTACAAGTGGAACATTTTGTAAAGGCGCAAGCCTATGTATAGAGTTAGAAATGTAGTAGGAGACCATCATGATATATTGGATTTTTTCTTAGGCAATATTTGTGACATACGTGGATGATCGATCTATGCAAACTATCTCTGTGATATGTCTTGCAAATTTGAGAATCTATTATGGGAAACTGTTTTGATGTGTGGAAGTAATATGACATGTGCAGAGGAAGTTGGAAACTCAATGTCTTGTGTTTTGCTGGTTTTGTGGTTTTAGTGATGCGATCTGAATGATTAACTGTCGTGATATGATTTTTATTCTTTCCGGATGCGATATATCTACATACTGGATGATTTCATGTTTTTCAATCTCTTTTGCGATGACTAAATCTAATATGAATGGTTCTTGATGCGATCAAGTATGAATGATTGATATTAAAACCCTTGTTTGCATCTTTGGTTAGTACTATGGTAGAGGGAAAATAGGTGCGCAAATCCTCGTGTTTACTACGGAATCTTGGTTCTTGTAGCTTTCCCTCAAACATCTTGGGTGAGACTTCATCTACTTTGCAGGTGTTGCTAGTGGACAGAGTCAAAACTATCTGGACCAGTGCTTAGGAAGATCGCGGTAAAAATGGGTGTCGACAATGTGTGGACCCCTATCGACATATTTGTTTCAACAAATGGCTTTGTTGTCGGGACCATAGTATGAGGAAGATGAGGATATGTTGTGGTATTCGACGAAACCAGAGATTCAATATTGGTTCGATCATAAGGATCAATAATTCGCAGCAGAAGAAAACCAAAGTTCTAGAATAACGACATAAGAGTGGTTAGGAAGGAATATCTATTATGATATCAACAAATATTTATTTGTTGAGTTTCCAATTATCTTGTACAAGCGGTTGACGCAACTGACCTATCGGAAGACAAATTTTCAAGGAGGGGAACCTAGTTGCTGGACCTCAGAGTTGTTCCAGCAGTTGAAGGAGCTAGAAAACAGAGCATCGAGGGTTGTCAAAGTGGGGATCGACAAAATTTTGGAAGGATGCATCACTAAGTTTGTGGTTGACACATTCAAGTCCTATAGCGATGCAGAAAGGGAATTATTCAAAGGACCAAGAGGTAGGTTTTTGTTGTCTTTGCTGTTAACCCAAAAATCCCCCACTCAGCTCTCAATGGCCTACACCACCGAAGGACACCATCTCACGACCCTCATATCACTCCATTAGTTGACCCCCACACCCTCAAAATAGCTAAAGGATGAAGAAAAGGGCTTAAAAACCCCAAAAAGGAGCCCAAAATAGTCCCCTAGGAGCTAAAACCCCCAAAAAGGGGCTAAAACCCTAAAAGGAGATAAAGTTAGGGTGGAAGGGGCTAAAGCCCTAACCAAGGGATTAAAACCCTAAAACCCATTGAAAAAGCTATAAAAGGAGAGTGGGGGGTCACTCTCAAACAACTTATCCCTTGCATATTGTTATGTTGCCCGTGGATGCCTTGAGACACCTTTGCCTCTCAAGCCACCCACACTCCCTCTGCTCCATTTCCATTGAGCCAAAGCTCCCCATCCAAGATAGGTGCTTCCACAAGCTAGGGCATGGTGGCCCATTTCCACTAGAGAAGGTATAGCTTTTCTTTCATGTCTTGTTTATTTGTTTTCTTTGCTTTCTAACCCTTGTTTCCATTTGCAGATTTTATGTTTAACATTGTTTTGCAGGTATTTGGAGGAGGAACCCTAACTTGTGTTTGCAGAGGGGTTCACCATTGCTTTTCTCTTATTTCTATTTGTAGCTTAGTTTACTGTTCTGTCCATTTCCATTTCTGTTTTTATTTTCTGCATTTACCCACTAGTAGGAACCTACCCTTCTGTCCTATAGATAGAAGGGAGCCATTCCTGCCCCTGTAGTAGGAAGAAATCCATGCTACATTTGCAATTGTGGATTAAGATGCTTATCTGTGAAAGGGGAATATTGAAAATGAACTCCGAGGAGTAGAGATCCGATGTGTAGAGGTTACGGGTACTATAGAGATAAGGGTTGGATGGAATTATTAGGGGTAGATGGATGGGAGTTATGACACAAATTTGAGGGAAGTCAAGGAAGAGTGTTGTATTCTGCGAAGTGGGGTGTTTCGACAAGAGAAGAGGTAGAGAACTAAGGAAAGTCATGCTGCCACCGGGAGAAGAAACTATGAGAGAATATCAAAAGGGACTAAGAGAACCTATAGCGACAAAGTAGATGAACAAGATATACTCGAGCCTGAGGAAGGACCAACCTAGAGAAACAACATACCTAAACCTCTATGCATTGCGCTTCTTAGTGTGTCATCAACACAATAACACTAGCAGGTCAACGAACATAAGAAGAAGACATAGGATGGAAGGAAACAATGTGAAATTACCTTTGTTCCATGGGAATGGGATCGAGGATCCCGAACAATATTGGTTTCTTTGCGAATTTCTATGGACTGTCAATCAAGTCCAAGACAAAGAAATTAAGAAGGGTTAGTTGGTGACAACTTTTTGAGGTCGCAGATTATATTGGTATATGAATTTTGTACAAGTTCTGACAGGGAACCAATAGAAGACTCTAGTGGAGATTAGAATCAGATTGATTGAAGAATTTAGAAAACCCAAATCTGAGTCGCATTACATTATGGAATTGAAGGAAATCAAGAAATATCCGAATGAATCAGTTTGGAATTTCGACCAACGATTCAAGACGCTGATGGAAAAATTTAGTTTCAGAATGAGCGATGTACAACACAAAGAATGGTTCATCGCAACATTAGTACCAAATATCCACATGCCATTAATTCAGCAGAAGATTGCGACATAGAGTGAGGCTTTGGAGATTGCAATGAATCTGGAAGCTTCACCAATTGGTGAAACTAGAGTTGGAATGAATTAGATCCAATCGCAACTGGATAATTTGACGATTCAACTACAAGATATAAAGAAAGGAAAATAAATTTGTGAAGAATTCTGGTGTACCCGATGTCACATGAAAGGACGTCACAAAGATCAATGGCCGGACTTCCACAATTACTTGTTGTCAGGAGATCCAAATCCACTAAGTCAAGGTGGATTACCATGGCGCCAAATCTATCAAACTCATGGACATTGACACGAGGAATGTGTGTATCTCCAGAATATGGTATCCAAGCATGTGAAATTGTTTAGTATTTTTTATCGTTATGGTGGCTATGAAGAGAAGGATTGTCTAGCATATGAAATTCTCCAATAAAGGAAAATGGATACGTACTATCTGAAGGGAGAAGAACATCAATCAGCAGAGAGTCTTCCACCGTAGAAACCACCACATTTTGTGCAAACGCAACCATAGTTTGCTCAGTCATAGTCATAGTATAATCATATGCAGTATGCTCCACAAAAGTCTCAGTATACTTAGCCACAGTACACTCAGCCACAGATTATTCCACCACAACCGAAGCCATCGCAACAACAATATTTTAATCAACCACAATATCAACAATAAGGAGGCTTTCATGGAGGCTTTCGAGGAGGATGAAATAGAGGTTTTGGTTGAAGAGGAGGACGAGGTCGAGGACCGGTGCAGTGCTACAATGGTTGAGTACTGGGGCATAATCAATGAGATTTACCAAACCTTCAGTCGTAATGTACCTACTATACCACCACAGTTCACACTATTGAATATTGTCCACTGCTGATCACAAAATGGCAAGTGAAAAATGTTCTTCCACTGCAAAATTAGAATCAGAATGTGAACTAGAATGTGGACCAACCTCTAAATCCACCAAAAAATCAGAACCATGTTCAAACAGTCGAGAATATTTCAAGAGAACCCAGGACTCAACTCGTTGGTGGTTGAGTCATTACTTGCAGAGGTATAACGACGGGGGATGATGTCCAATCCTACATGTTCGACCAGAGGCTTTAAAAAAGGCGCAATTCAATGTGGACAATAAAAGGGGTACGTTCTTTGACGCAAGAGACACTATGAAATGGGATATTGGTAAGTTTCCTATCTATGAAATGCCACGTGTTTTTTATTCAACACTCGTAGCAGAACCATAACAAAATCATGGCATGTTGCAAAGTTTCTTTGAAAGTTGTATGCCACTAGAGAAATATCCCAATGTGCTAGCCGATATTGCAAGTCTGTTAGATCAACCAGGGATAGGTTGATAGTACTCTGCTGTTAACTACTTACATAAGAAGAAAACTGAAAAGGAGATGAGGATGAATGTCTAAATCAGAGATTACGATGTGGATTCATTTACTCTAGATCTGGGCTCAGATGTCAACATTTTGACAAAGAAGACATGGGAGAATATGGGGAAACCACAATTGGTTTGGTCCTCTATACAACTGCGACTATCCCATTAGTCTAGGGTGTTGCCAATTGGGTGAGTACCATGCTTAATGGTGGAAGTCAAAGGAATGAAGACATATGCGGACTTTGATGTTATCGAAATCATTGATGAAGGAAGCTCATATCCCTCACTACTGGGGATTGGATGGGCTAATGATGACTTGGCAATGATTAACTTCAAGAAGCGGGTGATGAATTTGGAGAGCCGCAACATAAGAGTCATAGCCCCATTGTATCCGAGTGAAGGAAGAATATATGTCAATCTATTCAACGAAGAAGTTATAGGAGGATGGGACCATGCATACAACATTTTAGAGGTTTATGTCCATCCCACTGGAGACAGAGAGCTGGGCTGGAGAAGTTTGAGCTCTAGATCATCGGATTCTGACAATGCATTGGAAAATTGGCAGAATCAACTACATGAAGTATCCATCCGGAAGTGTGTAAGGGTCACACTATCACTGCGTTGGGTCACAATGAATATTGTTGAGCTACCAACATACAAAGGATTACCCAACTTGGTCGAGTTCATCAGTGAATTTGAAGACAAGGTTTCAGAGCCACAGAGACTGTTGGCATTGGAGGAAGAATTGAAGGTCACTCCAACATGATGCTGGGTCACACATAAGAAATTGATCGATGGATGGTCACTGTGTCACAGGTTGATGGAAGTTTGTTTCAGTGAAGAAGAGCACTATCAAGTCATGAAGTATGATGGATGAAATGATAATTTGATTACATGTCAGATTGCATGGGTGTCACGATCGAAGGATGAGTAGGTACATGCTTTCATACACACACTGGACGAAATGCCCTGACAATGGTATATATCAACAGAGCTCCAGAGAGAGATCACAACATGGGAAAACTTGACGATTTGTTTCAATCAGACTTTCAGCTTTGCAGATGCCGATCTAGTGATTCATAGTGCATTTAAGCATATCCACGATGTCGTATCGGAGATAATTCCTGTCACAGTTCCTGAGGAATCACATGAGATAGCAGTGATGAAGTAGATGATGGAATGTTACAATGTAACAGGAAGACCTGATGATGGGGATGATCCAAGGAATACCAATATTCCAGAATCTGAAGGAAGTCAGAATATTGCAACACCTGAGATGCCGAAAGACAAAGTTCAGTAGCCGTTGAATATTGACAAGGTCAACATTGTGACAGAAGAGGAATCAAAGTTTGCCAATATTGGATATTATTGGGATGAAGAGACTGTGGCAAAGACTACCAATTTTCTACGTGAGTTCCAAGACTTATTTTTGACCAATTTCTCTGAAATGAAAGTGATTTTAGGAGATCTAGGAGAAATGAAAATCCCACTAAATCTAGACACAAAGCCAGTGAAGCAGCATCTGTATCGCTTGAATATTTGATACAAGGAGCGAGTGAAGTTTGAACTTGAAAATATTTTGGATGTAGGAATCATCGAACCAGTTGAAGAATTGGAATGGACCATCCCAATGGTCATGGAAGATAAAAAGACATGTGAAGTCTGGATCTGTGTCTATCTCTGGAAGCTCAATGATGCATGCCTTCATGATCAGTTCTTGATGCCATTTACTGACAAAGTGCTAGAAGGAGTAGGTGGTTAGGAGATCTATTCATTCATAGATGTCTTTTCAGGCTATCATCAGATCAAAATTACGAAATAAGATCGACATGATATGAGTTTTATGACTAAATGGGGATGCTTTTAGTATACGGTAATCCCATTTGGACTCAAGAACGCACCTACGATATTCTCCAGGATCGTAGTTGTTGTGTTTAAGTAATTTATTCAAAAATTTATGGCGGTATACATGGATGATTAGACGGTGTATGGCTGGTAAAGGATCACGTTTCCAATCTGCGACTGATGTTGGAGCAGTGTCCACAACACTAGATCGCACTGAATTCACAAAAATGCATATTTTGTGCGCCATTCAGGATTTTCTTGGGGCACATTGTCTATAAGGAGGGGATGTTTGTTGATCTGGCTAAGACTACACTTATTGTTAATCCCTCCCCATAGATGAATGTGAAACAACTTAGAGCGATATTAGGACATATGGGATATTATCGAAAGTTCATTAGAAGATATGCAGTGATCATAGCTTCGATGGAAAAGTTGTTAAAGAAAGATGCGCAATTCGTATAGAGTCATGAGTGTCAAGGGAGTCTCGACACTCTAAAAGTAAATATGGTCACATCACCAACATTGGTCTTTCTGGACTGGATAAATGAATCTAATGTTCACGTCGATGCATCATCAGTTGCATTGGGTGCGGTTTTGGCGCAACCTTGTGAGGGGGATATCAACCATCCAATTGATTTTGCAAGCCAAAAATTGTCATCGATGGAATGAAACTATACCACGACGGAACATGAAGGCTTGGTGATGGTGTATGCACTGCAATTTTTTTTCATTATCTATTAGGAGGACATACTTGGTCAATAAGACTGTGTTTGGGGGAAATATATGTCGTTGGCTAATACTTTTCCAAAGGTTTGATTTTGAAATCATTGTGAAGCTGGTTCACTTGAATGGAGGACCTAATCATCTGTCATGGATTGAGATAGGAGAAGAACCAACCTACATTGAGGATGGGTTTCCCGATGCGTAGTTATTTAAGGTTGGAATGGTTGATGACCATTATGAGAAAATAATTTAGTTTTTTGCGACAGGAAAAGCCCTAGATGATTTCACCATGAGTCAGAAGAAGTAATTGGTTGTTAGAGCCATGGATTTTTAGCTAATTGCTTGAAAACTCTATAATATGAGGTCGGATGAGATCCTACAGCGATATGTTCTATTGCATGAACATGTGAGTATATTATTGAAAGCACATGATAGAGTGTTAGGAGGGCACTATGTAGGTCACACAATTTCCAGAAAGATACTTTGAGGTGGTCTTTGGTGGCCAACACTGCATAGTGATGCTAGAGATTATACCAAATGCTATGATGTATGTCAGCAAACGGGGAACCCATCACCCTGAGATGAGATGTCGTTAATACCTTAGGTAACACTGCAACCATTTGATAAATAGGAAGTGGATTTTGTGGGACCCATCAACCCACCAGGAAAAAGGACGGGTGCATAACATATCATCACAGTGACGGATTATCTCATGAGATGGGCGGAAGCAGCACCAGTGATGGATTGAAACCTTGCGACTGTAGCAAGGTTTTTTTCTGACAATGTTGTCACTTGGTTTGGTTGTCCAAAGATACCGATGAGCGACCAGGGGAGTCAATTCATCAATTGCACTATCTGTGTAATGATGGAGGAGTTCCAGATTCAACACAAGAAGAGCACTCCCTATCAATCACAAGCTAATGGAATAGTGGAAGAATTAAACAAGGTATTGGAAAATGCACTCACCAAGGTATGCAATACAAGCCTGGATGATTGGGACTTGAAAATCCCTGGG
The DNA here is from genome assembly GCA_001517045.1 of Pseudotsuga menziesii. NCBI lineage: Eukaryota > Viridiplantae > Streptophyta > Pinopsida > Pinales > Pinaceae > Pseudotsuga > Pseudotsuga menziesii. The sequence goes on along the minus strand of LPNX010890763.1, from coordinate 216,083 downwards.
ATATTATGGTCCTGTCAAACCACCTGCAACCGTTTGAAAGGGAATAAACCATTCAAGTTAGTATATGGTCAGGAAGCAGTAATGTTGATGGAGTATATTGTTCCAAGTCTACGCATTGCAGCAGAAACAAGTATAGATGATGAAGAAGCACTGCAAGAATGCTTGACACAGTTCTTGCAGCTCGAAGAAGATCGGTTCATCGCAGGATTTCATCAACGAGTTGAAAAATATTGTCAAAAGGAAATGCATGATTGACACATCAAGGCCAAGTACTTCCAACAAGGAGATATGGTGCTACTCTTTGACGATAAGTTAGTGAAACACCCAGGTAAGTTGCAAATCCATTGGTTAGGTCCTTACATGATCAATTTCATTACCGACGAAGGTGCAGTACATTTGCAGCAGCTAGATGGCATAATGTTTCCTAAGTTAGTGAATGGAAGCCGGCTAAATCCCTATCGGGATAGCTAGGCGCGATGCGATGTTTAAGGCATTGTGCATAAAAAAAACAAGATGTGTTACAAAGGATACTAGTGCACTGGAAGCCAATAGCGGCGAAAGGAAAATTGTTGAGGCCGCAGCATGAAAGAAGTTTGGCATCATCCGTGGGGATGCGATATGTTTAAATTAGGTAATTAATGAGGAAATTAAACCAGTCGGGAAATAACGCAATTGGATGGGATGCACAAATATGGGGAATTCGACCATTGGGTTTGCAGAATCGGTGACGGATTTGGTCATGATGATTAGCAATATTTTGCACAATTATTTCCATGCTATAAGAATTGGTGGGGTATGATTTGGATGAACCATTGTAATTTTTTAGTTGAGAAGAGCATAGAGAAATAGCAGAGCATAGTTGATAGGATGTGAGTGATTTGATTGTAGAAATGTCGCAGGTGATTTTGAGTGGCCATGTTCAATATTCTCCACCAATCATGACACCAATTATGGAGGATATGTTTGAGGTGTAGATAGAATCTCCATGGATTCCACATAAGAAGAGGGGAAAAAATAATCCCAAACCACCCTCGCAGAAGAAACGTACCACCAGAGGCTGGAACTTTGACAACCGAAGTTGAAGACTCCATGGTAGGAAAGGGGGCGATGACTGTGGACATCCCTGGTTTTAACCCCCCGTGCAAGCCTGGATCACCCCGGATTAAATTGACCAAGAACCAAAAATACCCCATTGGGATGTCGGAAATTCCGATGGGAATGCATTGCATGCTGAATATTGTGCCCTATTTGACAAGAATGAAATACAATGTTCATGAATTTTTTGTTATATTTTTATCATTCAAGCTAGCATTATGATCTTAGGATCTTTAACTGAGAGAATAACATGCACAACAATAAAACACAAGAGACAAGAGACATAAATAATTTTCCTTGGGGAAACGATAAAGGAGAAAACCCTGCAACTTCCTCAAAGATAGAATGAGCACCAATGGCAGCAGTAAAACCCAAAAACATAAATATGATCTCCACATCTTCTGTCTCTCTCTCTCTCTCTCACTGAGAGAGCTTCTCCTCTCTCACTCATGCGCCCCAATGAGTGAGTGTGTGTGTGATAAATAGAGAGGCTCACTCTCTATTTATATTCTTTCTCTCTATTTATATTCTTTCGTTCACTTGAAGCGCACTCCAACATGTCATCCTCACTTAACAATTACTTACTAGAGCCGACATCTCTAGGAGTGTCTAATAACCCTAGTGCCCCACAACTTGTGGGGACTTTTCCCTCTGCTCAACAAGGAGGATTAACCTTGAATTAGATGGTGGGGACTATTGCCCTGACTTACAATGACTCACCTAGGGTCAACTTCACTAAGATAGTCTAATAACCCTAAGGCCCCATAACTGTGGGAACTTTAACCCTTGACCAATAGGAGGGTTACCCACGACGACTTGACATGACTTTTACATTATATAAAATTCTCGATTGGAACATTAGGGCATGACATGACTCAAGTACATTACAGACACATCCTGGAATAAACATCGGGGTAAAATACATAAGAAATACAAGTGAATACAATCCAAAGTTACAATTACATCAACACTCCCTCTTATCAGGAAGGTATTCCCTTGACACAATTTATCAACACAAGTCTTCTTCTCTGTATCATCAGGATCATCATCGAGTTCTCTTCATCTTCAAGTCATCTTGATCTTCAGGTCATCTTCATCTTCAAGTCATCTTCATCTTCAGGTTATCTTCATATTCAAGTCATCTTCATCTAGATCTGGATCATCATCACTAGATCTAGATCATCACTTGATCTAGATCATCATCATTGGATCTAGATCATCACTTGATCTGGATCATCACTGCTGGATCATCATCAAGTCTAGATCATCACTTGATCTGGATCATCACTTGATCTAGATCATCATCAAGTCTGGATCATCACTTGATCTGGATCATCATGACTGGATCATCATCAAGTCTAGATCATCACTTGATCAGGATCATCACTACTGGATCATTATCAAGTCTGGATAATCACTTGATCAGGATCGTCACTACTAGATCATCATCAAGTTTGGATCGTCACTTGATCTAGATCATCATCGAAGCTAGATCATCACTGAATCATCATCATCATTACTGCTTCTGCTGTCTCAATCAAATGGTGCTATCTTCTTCATTCTTCTCATCACAGGAAGTTGTAAAGAGTCAATCCTGTAGGCCTACCTTTCATGTAGGTCTTCATCAGTGCTTATATCTGACACTTAAGTCAGAATGGCCCACCCAACTCTTACATCTAACCTCATCTTGTCAGAAAGGCACACCCAACACTCACATTTGACCTCATCTTGTTAGAAAGGCCCAGCACTCACATCTGACCATGTGTAAACACATCGCGCCAGAATGGCTCAGCACTTATATTCGATCATGTGAAAGCACATCGCATCGGAAAGGATTTGCACTTACATCCAACCCCATCTTTTCAGAAAGGCACAGCACTCACATCTGACCATGTGTAAACACATTGTGCCAGAATGGCTCAACACTTATATCCGACCTCATCCTGTCAGAAAGGCTCTGCACTTACATTTGACCATGTGTAAACACATCGCATCGAAAGGGCATGCACTCACATCTGATCATGGAGGAACTAATCCTACCATCGCATCAGAATGACCCCCAGTCCCAGACTGAGCTACTTGGTAACTAACCAGGTGCCTCCATTCCCAGAATGGCATTTTCCCTTACATCTGACCTACTCGTTAGAATGGCCAACACTCACATCTGACATGGGAGGAACCTAATCCTTTAGCCATGATAGAATGGTTTAGCCCTTACATCTAATCAAGTGGGAACACATCCCTCTCTCATATCAGAATGGCTTCTCAGTCCTAGACTTATTTTTCCTGGTAACTGACCAGGCACCTCCATTCCCATAATGGAAACAACCCTTATATCTGATCACTTAGGAACCAATCCTATAGTCGCATCAGAATGGCTCAACACTCATATCTGACATGTAAGGAACCAGATCCTCTCACCATGACAGAATGGATCAACCCTTACATCTGACCATGGAAGGAACTTAATCCTCTCCCATGTCAGAATGGCTATCAGTCTCATCATTTCCCCTTGGAGGCAACCTCGATCTCAAGACTACCAAGCTTCTCCCTAAAGTACTCAAACTTCACTTTGGCCATTTCTAGCATAGAATCACACCAAGGTTGATTACGTCCAAGGATGACCTGCGAGCTTCACCGAGACCGATTACATCCGAGGGAAACCTGTCTCATCAGCTATGCTAGAAATACTTCTTTCAAGAGATCTTGGTCTGGATCACTGCTCCTCTCTACATCATCCAACAAAATGCAAGTCAGATCAACCAAATCAAATAGTAGTTTTCAAAAGAAACATACTAGCTCCCAAATAGCAAGTGGCAACATCTTTTGCCTCAGCTGTACTCAGCCCCATATAGGAATCCATCCTACCAAACCAAGAGATCACACTTGATCCCATATTGAAGTAGCACCTCAAAGTGCTCTTCCTATCAATGGCACTGCCTACCCAATATGAATCCACATAATATTTTGATTCACCTCATACTTGAGCCCATAATCAATTGTACACTTCAGGTACCTCACTGCATGATTTGCAACCATCAGGTGAACATGTCTCAATGTGTTCACAGGAAAGCAAATTTCAGGCACATCAAGGAACCAATCATATGCCGATACATCGTAGAACCAATCATATGCCGATACATCGTAGCATCAACCGCTTCTGATGAAGCATCACTCAACAGCTTCATGTTTGATGCCATAGGTGTTGCCATGGCCTTGCAGTCCATCATCCTGAACCTCTTCGGGATCTCTACTGCATACTTCCCTTGTCCACATCTCCATGCCTAGAATGTAGTGCATCGACACATAACAGGATCATCACTGATCTTCTACCTCCAACCTTGAAGCAAAGGTTGGAATCCGCTTTACTCTCAGCAAAGCCTAGAGTCATCAGTAATCTATCCATCCTGTCGTACCATGTCGAACCTTATGATCTTCTGTAGTCACTCCCTCTGAAGTAGAGCATCATTCTCCCTCTATCTTTCATACTCTATGCACTGAAACATTCTGTACCGGAGTGACAAGTAGTATCCATCTAGGATCATTGGATACCAAGATCCTCTATCTTGAACTTTTTCAAAAGTTCTTCTCACACTCATCTATGAGCTTGTCATCCTCTATCAACCTTGTAGCATAGGTTCAGATATTCATCAAGCTCATTATGTATGTGTTATCCCATGATGTTTTTATCTACTGCATGATGGAACTATGAACTTCTCTTCAGGTCTCGATATTGCATCCTAGACATCGTTCTTCTTGAATTGGTCTTCCGTTTCTTCTTGATTACTTCTTCATAGCTGGAAGGTTCTTTATTAATGATGTTGCTGCATCGTCATATTTATTCTTCATCTTGAACTGTCGTCACTTGTTCTTTGGAACAAGTCTTATCCTTCTTTGCTTGTAGACAATTATGTATACGATCTTTCCTACAAGTCAAATGCATTTGTATGGTTAGAAACATCTAATAAAGAATATTCATACTAGCAATTTCTTATGCATAAATATATGATCATGCAACTAATTTAGCCAATAGAACATTCATCCATATCTCACTGAAACTTTCTAGATGCCTTCCATCTCTACCAGGACAACATTGAGATTGTGCATTAATCCAATATCTCAGCAAAGAGGTTTCATTCTAGATAAGTAGCAATGGAGAGTTGTATAGCACCACGATATACTTACCCATCACAAGCATATTAGTAGTATACTGTCATTAATGCAAACATCCTATCACGCATAATACATCAACTGAATATAAACAAATGCATAACAAAACAATATCATGAAATGACAATTGAATACTTATCTTTATTTGTTTCGTGGGTCGACTCCTTCTTGAGCCTTCAGCTTCATCATCTTCTTCATTCATCATAGCATCATTTATTATCCAAATGATAAGATGGATAAGAGGTTCTTCAAGAGTTGAGTTCTTCATATTCCTCATCGATTGAGGGATCTTCTTTGGATGGTGAGAGCTTGATCTTCAGTTGCTCCCATCTTCTCTTCTCTTCTTATGAGTCGAGCTTCTTCTTCTTGTGTGTGCTCTTCCCAGAGTCTGCTGAAAGTAATCACTTCCTTCTGGCACACATTCCTTGCATGAATGAATCCCATGATCGTGGGAGGCCATTCAAGGTGGCTAGCACCACTTCTGCATTCTCCACTTCTTCTTCTACCGCTTCAAGTTGTTATGTATTATGGATCTTCACATTCTTCAACTGTTTTCTCAAATACATCTTCTGATTTATGTTCTTCCCTTCAAATAGCTTGGTCAAGGAATTAAACATCTTCGGTGTCTTTAGGGAAGACACTTGTGGTACAAGCTGATCCGTGATTGAATCAGCAATGATCTTCTTGGTCTTGACCAAGTTCTTCTTGTGTAAGGCTTTGAGCCTCATCTCCCTCTGGAACTGGAACCTCTGTACTCATATAGGTGTCCAATTCATTTTCTTTAGGGAGATCATATGCTTCCATGCTTGGAATTTGTCAAATTCATCAAGCTTATCATCAAGCTGATGTGATAGATCACTTTGAAATGAGAACCTCAAATGAAAATAACAAAAGATTAGATCTTACCGATTTGAGGTGTCCGTCCTGGTTCTAGAGCTGGCTGATCTAAGGTTTGTCAAAGAAACCCTAATTTTAAAAACATGGAATATTTCAGATCTGATTGGATAGAAAGATAGATCTCTTCAAGGTGAGCTGTCCAATGTACTCCTTTTATGAAAACAGTGGAGGGAAGCTCTCGAAACAGGAAGCCCTAGTTTTCCAATTTCTCCTACAGAAATTCCTGTTACTGTTTCTACGGTATCTCTAAAATTACTGATCCTCTATGTCTACAAATTTTCACTAATGTAGCGTCGTATGTCCCTGTTCCAAAACCATAGGTTTCATCATAATTTGTTTCACCAATTGGGACTTATGATCATTTTCCCAAGGTGACCTGTTACAGGACTATTGAGAATAGCGAAGTTGTACGAACCTTTACATGTCACTGATTCCTCTTCTAAGTCTAAATCTTAGAACACATAAATTACATTCTGTTCCCTTTTTGGAACATCTTCAAGAATTTCGTTTGGACCTCTGTAGCTCAAGATATAGCAATTCTCCCCAGGTGTCCTGTTTATGGATGAATTCTGGAAGAGGAAAGAACCCTAACTTGGAGGGATCATATCTCCCAGAATATAGGGAATATGAGGCTGAATTTTGGAAACAGTGTAAATAAAGATTTTTTCTTTGTCCTTTACAATTTTAAGCTCCCGATCCATCAGCAATCGTGGGATATAGCGAATGTACCAAAACTTAGCAGTTTTAGTATTTATGGTTTTTCTAGCTCGGGGTCAAACTAGGGTTTGACTTTCCTGGGGTTTCACCCAACCAAAAATCTTGATCCAGGTCTCTAAACTTCGATTTTGATGAGGAGAGCAATCCTATGTAGGGATCACTCAAAAATTCCTCTTCTGTAAAAAGCCCTAATTTTCTGCACCAAAACTGAAAATGCTCGGAATCAAATTCCGCTTTGACAGAAAGATGCGCCTTTCAATGGAGAGTCATCCTAGCATACTTTTGCTGATGGATTGTGGAGAGAGACCCAAAAAGTAAGAAGCCCTAGCTTTTGTATCTGCACAATGTCTTCTTCTCAGGTTAGCTCTGATACCATGTTATATTTTTATCATTCAAGCTAGCATTATGATCTTAGGATCTTTAACTGAGAGAATAACATGCACAACAATAAAACACAAGAGACAAGAGACACAAAGAATTTTCCTCGAGGAAACCATAAAGGAGAAAAACCTGTAACTTCCTCAAAGATAGAATGAGCACCAATGGCAGCAGTAAAACCCAAAAACATAAAGATGATCTCCACATATTTTGTCACTCTCTCTCACACTGAGAGAACTTATCCTCTCTCACTCATGTGCCCCAATGAGTGAGTGTGTGTGTGATAAATAGAGAGGCTCACTCTCTATTTATATTCTTTCGTTCACTTGAGGTGCACTCCAACATGTCATCCTCACTTAACAATTACTTACTAGAGCCGACATCTCTAGGAGTGTCTAATAACCCTAGTTCCCCACAACTTGTGGGACTTTTCCCTCTGCTCAACAAGGAGGGTTAACCTTGAATTAGATGGTGGGGACTATTGCCCCGACTTACAATAACTCACCTAGGGTCGACTTCACTAGTATAGTCTAATAACCCTAGGGCCCCATAACTGTGGGGAGTTTAACCCTTTAGCAATAGGAGGGTTACCCACAATGACTTGACATGAATTTTACATTATAGAAACTTCCCGATCGAAACATCAGGGCATGACATGACTCAAGTACATTACAGACACATCCCGGAATAAACATCAGGTAAAATACATAAGAAATACAAGTGAATACATTCCAAAGTTACAATTACATCAACATTTTTGGTGTATATCGAATGCACAGCTGAGCCATTTGAGTCACAAGGTTAGAAGGATTGAGGATTGGTTGTTCGTACACCACAGCTGTGGGTGATGGGACTACAAAGGTCAGGGATATTAGGCCTCATGCACATGCCGCACTTTGGCCATCCAGTGGAATACAATGCATGTAGAAATCTGTTGTTGGCATGTTTTCATGGAGGTTAATTGTGGTTGGATACTATGTTACCAGTCACTGTGGAATTAATTTCACAAATAATTGGGTTTCCTATGAAGGGACCTAATCCATCGCAATAATTTCACGGAAAGGATAATGACAAGCAGTTGACCACTCAATTGAAGAATAAATATGGAGTGGACCGCAACAACAGAGCTTATGTTGTCAATACAATAAATGATAGTGCAGTTCAAGTTGTGGCCAAGATATTGGCTATCAAATTAGTAAGGAAAAATCAATCGAACCAGTGTACATCTAGAGTGAGAGCGTGTGCCGAGAAGTGCGCTAAGGGAGTACAAATGAACTGGTCGCTCTTTTTGTTGAATCAATTGATAGAGAATGTGATGCTCATATAGGAAGGTAAGAGGCCCTTCACTTACTCTTGGTTATTGATATTGATTGTGCTAGTTGGATGGATGGATCCCTAGTATTATGAGGGCATGGAAGTCAAGGTCTCCCAGGTCTGTAAGGGTGTAAGGTATCAAAACTTATGGTATATAAACTAGAAGGCTCATTTGGTTGATTACGCAATCCAAATCTATCTCTATTGGGTTGCATTGAGGATTGCGGCAGAAAAGGTTTCGCGCCTTCTTGAAGAGGCAGCGACGAATTATGAGTGGATCACAATATTTGTCATGGATCCCCATGCAATTCACATTCAAGCACAAAAAGATAGGGATAAGCAGTGGCATACCACCCTGTACAAGTTGAAAGATGAGGAACTCGACAATATAATAGATGAATATGCTATTGAGTGGAGAGTCCCAGTAAGCAGCGAAGAATTGTCGAATACTGAGCCCGGTCCCCCACTTAATGCCCTTGTAGACCAGACACAAGCATCGAAGAAGAAGGTAGAATGAAGCGAAGGTACAAGCAGGTTGAATCTAGCAGCGCCCCAATAATGACAGGCAACCAGGTGACTTGCATTCTCACCGTGATCACCACGGTGACCACTGCGAGTGAGGTGCAGTTAAAACAACACTCGATATAATTTTTTCAGAAGGTAAAGAATCAATTGCAAGATTTTACTAACAAGATTTTAAAAAAGGTGTCACAAGCAAACGTGTTGTAGAGAGATACATAATTGAGCACATGAAAGAGAACCTAAATTGTGCAGATTCCACCACAGGCATTGGATACAAGCAAAGAGGACATTGATGGGACAATGCAATAGTTTCATACAATTGTGCTTGATGTTAATGAGTTTCCATCCCACACTCTAGTACGGCTCCAAAAGGTTGCAAGACAGGAGATCATCGATAGGGAGGGAATTATTGGCAACCATTTGCTGAAGTCGCAAGAGAAAGAGGCACTGGCGAAGGAAGAGATAGAGCACCTGAAGAAGGCACAAGACACAGAGATGATGGAAAAATCAAAGATCTGGGATGATAAGGCACGGCTAGAGAAATCCATTGCATTTGCTTGTAAGGAAATATCGGACATTACAGAGGATATATTTGTGGAGGCTAAAGTCTTGCGACTAGGATAGGTTATCGCAGATCTGAGAAGAAAAAATGAAGAATTTCAAGAATGCACACTTTCGAGCACACTACAGGAATAGGTTGCAGAACTCAAGGTGAAATTTGAAGATGTGGAAACACAATTGGAAGAGAGTGAGAAGGAATCCAAGAGAGTTACAAATGAAACCACACAATTTTGGATAAGTATGGTTCAGGATGAGTAGCTGCAACAATTAAGATGCAACTACATGAGGCCAAGACAGATTTAACAAGAATGTGGGAATCCCTCAAAACAAAGCCCCCCGTAGTGTAGGTGACTAAGGAGGCACAATTGAAACCGCTGCAATAGAGAGCGCTATCAATGCCGCACAACCGTAGCTAGATGAATTCCAGGACATAGGTGAGAAGCTGGAACTCAAGGAAATTAATTTGCTTTAATCTACAAGGAGAGTTGCAAGCAAGTGATTGAGAAAATTGTAGAGCATCCGACATAGTAAGATGCAGAAGAATGCGTAGAGATCAACATGAAGGTAAAGGCCGCAGTTGATGAAGTTAAAGAACAATATGAGGACTTCAAGATCAAGATCTACGAATACACAATATTCAGTTGATGTGGATCAAGGATGAGACACAAGTTTGTGTTGGGGGCCTATTGGCAGGAGATATGAATGCTCATGGTGCGAAAGACAAAAAATAGTGCGCAAGGCAAAGATGTCAACAAGAGTTGACTTGGTCATAGTTCTGTACTTATTGGTCCAAGTTAGTTAGAAAGTAGTTACAAGTGGACCATTTTTTAAAGGCGAAATCCTATATATAGAGTTAGAAATGTAGTAGGAGATCATCATGATATCTTGGATTTTGTCTTAGACCATATTTGTAACATCTGTGGATGATCGATCTGTGCGAACTATATTTGTGATCTATCTTGCAAATCTGAGAATGTATTGTGGGAACCTGTTTTGATCTGTGAAAGTAATATGACATGTGCAGAGGATGTTGGCAACTCTATTTCTTGTGTTTTGCTAGTTTTGTGGTTTTAATGATGCGATTTGAATGATAATTGTTGTGATATGGTTTATATTCTTGAATGATGTGATGTTTCTACATACTGGATTATTTCATATTTTTCTATATCTTTTGTGATGACTAAATCTAATATGAATGGTTCTTGATGCAATAAAATATGAATCATTGTTGTTAAAACACTCATCTGGATCTATGGTTAGTACTGTGATAGAGGGAGAATATATGCACAAATACTCCTCCTTACTATGGAAGCTTGGTTCCTTTAGATCTCGCTCGAACATATCGGGTGAAACTTCATCTGCTTTGCAGGTGTTGTTAGACAGGGTAAAACCTATCTGGGTCGGTGCTCAGGGAGATCGCGGTGAAAAGGGGTGCCGACACTGTGTGGACCCTTGTCGACAGATTTGTGTCAAAAGGCTTCACCTTTGGTTATTTATTCTTATTCTCTTCTTAATGAGGTGGAACAATATCTCTAAAATGATCTCTAATCCACATATTGTGGCCTAAATTCATGTTGGCATTGAAATTAAAATTGGAAGGGTGGATTCTTGTGAATATCTTCCCTCAAACAGAGATATTCTACATAGTGACGAGACATTTTGCTCACATCTTTTTTCCTCCTTGCTAAATAAAATATTGATCTATCCTTTGTTTATTCAGACCACTAATATTGATTGTGCATTGGGTCACCAAGGTAATCATCTTCATCTCTTGGTAATCCTCCATCAACATAGATAGCTTCTTCATCAGCATTGCATGCTTCAACATCTTCCCATTCGAATTCATCACTAACTGGTGCTATCATGGCTGCAAATTTATTCAAGATAAGATATCACTTTCCATGGGAGTAGAGAAATTTTCTCTAATATCACTGCAATATCCCCAATTATTATTATTATATATTATTTTAAACACACATAACAGGATCAGAAAAATCGCAACTAGGAACTAGTTTGGAAACTAGAATTAACATAGCTAGTTACTGTTAATGTTAAACCCTCCCAAAATTTGAAAATATGGAATTGAAACTATGATGTGACTAAGGATATGCGTTCAATATCATATACAATAAATCTTAGTATAACATCAAGAATACTTTGCATAATGTATTGGGACCGTTCATGTTTCAAAATCAGCTACTGTTGAAGTCTAGTCCAAGGCTTCCTGGGTACAACAACATATTTAAACTAGATCCTTTCGACAAGATTAAGGAGAAATAAGAAGTTGTATGGCATGAAAATAAGTGCCAACCAACTAATTGACACAAAATAAATCAAATCTGAACACTCGAATACTCAGTTGGAATATTTAGAAGGAGATGGCCAAAGCAGGACAACTAGACTAGCTAGTATCCAAGTCGACCCAAATAGAATAAGAGGGTCATGATTATAAATACCAATGGTGTGTATCAGTATGTATTTTTCTTAACTACCATCATCAACTCAAAAAATAAAAAAAATCACTGAGCATAAGACAGTCTACTGCAAAGATTCTGAAAACTAGTCATGAAATCATTGAAACCCAAGTACGGCATGAACATGGAGAAGAGTAGAATTTTCTATAAAATATTATTTTAGGACTGAAATAAAATACATTATAGGACCAAATACATCATGATTATTCTTTCATTACGTCCATATACAACTTATTATAGCGCATCCTTCACTACAATAGAGAATTCCTCGAAAGATATAGGAAACTAAGAAATTTGAGCTCTCTGGGACATCAAATCTTCTGATGATTTTCCAGTGATCAGCAGCAGAAAGTGGACCTGCAATAAAACTCTATTAGAGTGGCTCAATTCCAGACTCCTTAATGTCCAGCTAAAGATATAACTAGTAGTTGCAGGGGCACATCACCCAAGTCAAAAGAAAGCTACACAACTCTCAATATCAATTCACAAATAAACAAAAAATGTGCTAGTGGTGTGCCCTCCTTCATTTATAACTTAGGTATCTTCTTAGGAAATATTTAATTTATTTCTTGTGGCATGTAGCTAAACCATGCACCCTCATTGATTGATTTAGGAATTGCTTACTTCTGCTTTGTAATCTTTCCTTACTTGGATATGCTTTTCCATTATTTGTGTTGGATTTCTTCTTTTCCTAGATTTTCTATGCTTTTTTCCAGTTTTCTTCTTTTCTTTTCTTTTCCTACCTTTTTCCAGTTTCCTTCTTTTCTTTGCTTTTCCTTCCTTTATGCTAGTTTCTTTCTTTCAATGATTTTCTTGCTTTGTGCTGCAGTTTCTAAATTTGTGCAAGGAAACCTTTGAGGCCCACCTTATCACAAATGCACCCTCATGGTGTCCTTTTTTTCTTTGGCCCTTTAAATTTATAAAATAAATAACATCAAATAATAAAATATACCAATTGTATCCTTTTTATTTTAATTTATCCTCGCAACTATAATAAAAAATTCTTCCTAGTTAATTATTGTTTTCACTAGGATATTCATAGGCCAACATTATTTCCTCCTACCCTTGGAACCGAATGGGTATCAACCTACTACCAAAATTTGGGGGCATTACAAGAATCCTTCCCATCAAAACAACTTAGGAAAACAAAATTATTTCTTTAAATTATTTTACACTTCCTATACAAGTAGGCCACTTTAGTTCCATGTTGCAACAACTTAGAGAAATGGTGCACATAAGCATGATAGTTGTAGTGCGTTATTTCTATTAATTAGATAAATTACAATGCATGTATTCAATTATGCATATATCAAGATGTTTCATTGACGTGTGATAAACATATCAATGCTGTGGATTGAACGTCAATAACATAACTCTAACATCAATTACTTACAGATTAATTGACGTTCATTCAAAGGTTATTGGACTTCACTTCCACGCTTGTTTTTTTTCAAGACATTTATAAACATGGTTTATTAGATGTCTAACCGAAGTTTATTAAATATCTTTCTAACCCCATTTAAAAAATTCATCTAGTCATTTCCAAAACAAATATGAAGCATTCAAATAGGAAGTGGTATCTACAAATATTTATATTGGTTAAAATATTAAAATGGTGGCTCTATATAGGGATTTAAATATTCTCAAACAAGGATATTCAATATAATAAATATAAGGAAACAAAACATTAAAGAGAAACTATAAACAACACAAAATATAAAAGAATTTTTCCAAATCATTGTACATTTTATCTGTAACGTACCCAATGCTCTGGTACCACAATGTCATGTGCCCAATGCCCTGATAAGGTTTGGAGGCTATGGAGAGTCCATATTGTTATGATATTTTTGAAAGTTTGCAATCGAATAATTTTTTCTTTTTTAAATACACAAAATAAGTGTTAATGTCTAGATGATTTTTCACAAGTGGCGAAGTATGAATCCCATCTCATGCATGACATACTACTCTTCCAATGATGACTATTCATATGTAACTAACATGGAGAACATCTATAAAGTGAGAATACAATAGATAAATAAATCCTTTGACACAAGGATCATTTTAAAAGATAAGGTAACCATTCAACACCTCTCTACCCACCCCACCCCACCCCACCCCACCCTCAACCACTACAAAAAAATTTGCATATTCTAATTAAAGAGTTACTCCATAAATTTGAATCTCTCAACCAAATGACTGTTCATCGAAAGGATAGCTACAAATGGTTTTTTATGGGAGCCAAACATTTCCATGCTTTGAATTTGTTTTCACCCATTTTTTATATTACATATTTTAATTTGAAGCCCTTCCTACACAAGTCTCCTCCACAAAAAAATAAAAAAAGACATTATTGGTGATTAGGATCCCATAAAGGCTCTTAAGGTTCGAAAATATATTAGGTATCAAATCTTAATTATACTAGAATATTCTCATTAGGAAAGGAGAGGGGGGAACAATTTTAGAAACATAATCATTTTGTAAGGTTCTCCCTCTCATTTGGTCTAGTTATTTAATCAATGAAGAGTCTAGAGGCTACTTTACTTTTGAGAGCTAATTGTATAGTGTTTTGATAGAGTACACACCTTGTGCACCTTGTATCCACCAATTGTATATTAATGACAACTCATATGATTTCCCTAATTTATTAATTTGATGTGCTCGTTGCAGCTTCTATTTATGTCTGTCATAGGGTATGCATATACTTGTTAATTTTGATTAGTAGTCGTATTGTGCTTGAGCTAAGGGAAAATGATTAGCTTATTCCCGTGTCGGGTAATATCCATATATGTTTGTTTATTTCCTTGTTAATAATTCCTTGAGATGGATTTATGTAGTAAAATTTCTAAATCAGGATTTAAAATCATATGTATGCACCAAGGCCCAAAGTTGGCAATCAAAGATATTTTTTTTAATACACAAAAAGTGTCAATGTAGTGATGCAAAAATACTTGGTCATTTCTTTCTGGGAAAAAATATTTTGTCACTATAGAGATGATACTATGTCGCTTTTATAGAAAATTCATCGCTATGTGCATGATTGGTCGTTTCTCTAGGGACGATTGGTTGGTGCTGCAGTGACACAAGTACGTTGCTCTAGCGACGAAGGAGTGTCTCTATAATGACATGGTAATGTTTCTATAGTGACAAAGAAACATGTCTATAGTGATAATTATCGTCGTTAGAGCATCGAATAAGGTTTTTTTAAGCAGTGTCCACTCATGCCATGTGCAATATCTTTAATGTCACCATAGCGATGAAATGTTTGAAGTGTTGCTACAACGTTGAGATTTTTTCCACAAAATTTTGGGCTCATGTTCATCTCTATAGTGACAAAAAAGTGTTGCTATAGTGGCTATTTGTCGTGGGAAAATTTTTCACATCTTCTAGTGTTGAAAGCAATCTTCCATATATCATGTTTAGAAGTTATAACTTGATGGTAACTGCTACGCAAGTCTAACTTAGAAAAATAAATTGCATGTTTTAATTGATCAAGTAGATCATCAATACATGAAAGTTGATACCTATTCTTTATTGTGATATTATTCAAATCCTGGTAGTCGATGCACATTCTCCAAGATCCATCTTTATTTGGCACCAACACATTTGGTGAACCCATGGTGAAGTGCTAGGAATGATAATTCCTATTCCAACCAATTCTTGAATATGCTTCTCTATCTTCTCACTCTGCATCATATATATATGGTACATGCCAATGTTTAGAAGCAACACATCTTGTTGCAACTGGATTTCATGTTGCATCCCTCTTTTGGGCGGTAATCTTGCTAGTTCTTCAAATAATTCATCATATTCAAAAATTATTTTAAACATTCATATTTATACTTTGGATCTCTCCCTACAAAGGATTTGTATGCATCATCATTATTCTCTTTGACCTTAATCATCATCAAGACAAGATTCTATATATCATTCACTAACCTTTTCATTTGACCTGCAAAGATTACTGACAGGATTATTTTCATATGATGTGCACGTATAACATATTCAATACCATCATAAAAATATTATATTTATTTTTATCCCTATAGAATATAGCCTTACAATCATACAAATAAGGGATACCAAGTAAAATGCCACATATATCTAGTGGTACTACATCAAGCTCTACCTCATCCCTAAACTTATCTAAAATTGGAAACATTAGGATACACTTCTTGGTTAATTGCAATTGTGCATCATTAGTAACCCATCCTAGTGGATATGGTTTTTCATGAGGTATAGTAGCTAAAACTAGTTTCTTTATCACTTATTCATAAACTAAATTGACTTGAGACCCGCTATCAAATAATGTATCAATTTTTGTATGTTTTCTAATGACTCTAACATGAAAGAGTTAACCTCTTTCTTTTCATACTGACAAGAAGAAGAATGTACATTTTCACTTTTTCTTGAATGACAAGAAAGAGATATACCTTTATCCTTACTTTGGACTATAATAACTGATACATTGTACTCATCACCAAAGTATGATCCTATCCTTGTACCCTCCATACTTATTTGATCTTAATTTTGGATGTAACTTCCATCATTGTGAAAAATCATGTCCCTTGTTGCAATGGGAACATGTGGTCTTCTCACCTTCCTTCTTAATGGTGGTTTTCTACTCCCCTTTCCCCTTTCCTTTGATATTTCTTTCATCTGGATTGAAAGGCTTCTTAGAATAGTGATCAACAAATCTATTCCCCTTATATTCAATATGGGTGGAATAGAAGCATTCTTCATCCAAATTTTTAGGATTAATTAACATCAAAATAGTATGCCTTAAGTATCCATGTAAACCACCTATATATTTAAGAAGGGTTTTCTGGGTATAAATAGGAATTCCCAACACTAAATCCCTTTTCCTAAACTCTTGAGTGTAATCTTGAACACTTTGTCGTTTTCCCCGCTGAAATATTTTCCAATTCATCATAGCCTGTAACATATACCCAAATGGATAATTTTTTTTTTCAATGCCAAAACAAACTCTTACCATGAGGAAATCACCTTACCTTTAGTAAGAAATTCCTTTTGAATTTTTCTCTCCCACCATACAAGAGGGGTGCCTCCAAGTCATAATGAGGCCAACTAAATTTTGGGTTCATCTCTTGATAGCTTATGGATTCGACAATAAAATTCTATTTTCATAACCCATTCATCCAATTTTTCAGCATCATTTTCTCCATTAAACATAGGTAAATTATACTTGATGTCAAGCTTTAACAATGGGATTTTCATATCAATATTCTTAGTGTTTTTTTATGTTCATTTGATGAAGTATTGGAAGAACTAATATTAGAATAAGATGATGATGATGAATATGATGGAGAAGGTGGAGTACAAGGAGGATCTCCTCCATCACCTTTGTTTCCAAAAGTAATCTCTGCTACTTTTATCTGCTTCCTTATCTTATTCTCCAATCTTCTTTCATAATATGAACAAAGCTTCTCTACCCTGTCGGCCATCTGGTAGAAAGATTTATAGAAATCCTTTTCATCCTCTGTTCCATAATCTTATTTCATTTTCCTTCTTGGATGCAGAGGTCCAATTTTTGTATTAAACGGCTCTAATTCTCCTTTACCAGCATGAATCTTGGCCCTAGTTAGCATTCATAGACTCACAATTATTGGGTTAACAGATACGAAAATGCCAGTATATTTATAGTTAACCAAGCAAGAAAATAAATGTGAACTATGCCAAATTTTGAATTAATGAATGGAATAAAAATGTTGAATTAACAAGATTTAACAATCTTAAGGAGAATGATTCAATAAAGAATTGAAAACACAAAATGGAAGATAGGAAATTGATAACATAATTCATCAAAATGTCTATGTATCCAGGTCCACTTTCAGTGCAACCAATTGATTATTTCTTCAAATGCAAAGGTTACAATGAATTTGAGAATTTACAGAGACAAGACTGTACTTAAGAACACCAATTTAGCCAATGTCATACCTCAAGAATTCATGTGCAACGCAACATCCTCAAGCATGGAAACCACAATCCGTCCATAGTCTGAACGAAGTATGACCAATTCTCTCTCTCTCTCTATCTGTATGATCTTCTCATTCTATTCCTCTCTTCTTTATTTCTGTCTCAACCAACCATGTCTGTAGCGTTTAAATAAAAGGAATCATCGATAGAGATCTATGGATAATCTGCCAATCTTGGAACAAAATCAATCTCAATGTCAAAGATAACCTGAAGGATAAGAATCCATACGCAAATCAAGATTAAAATGCAATGAATAGTGCATCAAATCCAAAGATCATCGTCTAAAAATATTTGCAAATACAGAAAACCAAATCCACACTCAAAATCTCAAGATTAAACCAAAATCCTTGATCAAATATGTCGTCGATCAATCTAGATCATTGATCTTTAACGCTCTGACTCACTCCAATGTTGACTGACTAATGCCAAAATTTCATGTCGTCGACTGTCCACTGCTGAACTGCAAGGATTTTGACTAATATGCTACCAACTCTAACTGGTCGACGTAGGTGGTCGGTAATCAATGATGTCGAATCCACAACCAATAATGTTATCGAGCATCGACCCCTGACCTTTCCCCTGTTTAGTCATTCGAGAGTAGGAAGTCATCACTAACAACACAACAATTCCATTTAAACCTGCCAACTTTCTGCTCCCGACTATCCAATATCGGGGATCGGTAGTCAGCGCTACCAACAAAATTCCAACCAAACCATAGAGAATCCTGACACCCAACTAATCCAATTCCAAAACTTCAAAGTGTTGTGACTTTGTGATTTGAAGTCCAAATTTGAAAAAATTGGTATCATCGGAAAGCTATAGAGGAATACTATGCAACTGTAACATTCCATTAATCAATTGAAGAATAATAAAATAGATCAAATGGTATATCCTCCTGGATCATATACTAAGAGGGGGGGGGGTGAATCAATATACTATAGACAATATTCACTTTTTACTTCAATACTTTAACTTACACAATTTTAAGCAATCTTCAGTAATAGTAGAAATCCAAATTGTGATAAAACAATGAATAAATGTATTTATAAAAAAAAAAAATTGTAGGCACCAACCTACAGAGAACAACAATTCTCAAGTTGAGAACCAACGTAGCTAAATAAATTTTGTAGGATCCAACCTATAGGAACATCAATTCCTGAAATCAACACCAACTTAGTGAAACAAAAATTGTAGGTGCCTATAAGGAACACCAATCCCAAAGTATCAAATTTTAACAATGACTAAATATGATTTTGAAATATGTCTTCAATATAGCCTTTATATACTCTTTTAATAGATCTTTAACAATGCATTCACTCCATCAAACCTGCCCTTAAAATGTGCCAGTAAGATCATCCAATACCGTTTCTTCTTCCTCTTCTATAATTCTCTTTCAGTTGTACCTATGCTTTGAACTCAGGTAGGAGTTTGCCTTAATCAGTGGTCCAAAATAGATCCCTTCAACTACTTACAAGACACAATCTATCCCTAATTTTATGTTTATATTTTTTATGCCATACCTACACACCAGTACCAATGAATAAACCAGACACCAGACTGTCTTTTATTTCAGATGGTCAATGAAATGTTGATTCCTTGATTTTATCTAGAAACATTGAGAGTGTCATATTCTATATTTATAGTCATTTTTCATTTGAATTATGTCAAGGCCAACCTATAGGTATCAATTCCACCCTTTTATAATAATAGGGTTGGACTTGCCTATTTTATGTGTCCCTTCAAAAAAAATTAAAAAATGGAATTTAGGCTTTTAGGATAAGTGAAGAAGAGTCGAATTTGTCCTTATGGTATTTAATCATGATTTGCGTACATATTTCTAGTGTTACAGGGATATACATTTATCAATCTGGCTGTATTTCATAGGGTTTGTAGGAATTTTAGAACTTCATCATGATTAGTGGGAATATTTATAAATTATATGAAAATTTTAATTATTATGGTGGGAATTTCTCACATACTATGGGAATTTCCCTTGGCCTACGTGAATTTTCACTCGTTTGGCAGGAATTTCTCACAACCTGCATGAATTTTCCTTGTCTTGAGGGATTTTCGGTGAATTAATAGGATTTTTCTTGTGTCGGAAAGTCTAGAGGGAATTTTATTTTCCTTGATATACTATTGAACTCTTATGTTCCCTGAATATGGGTGGAGTTTCCACTCAAAATGCCGGACTCTAGAATATGCACACACTTATAGCTTGAAATTAAATAGCAATAATTCATAATGTTGGTGGGAATTTTATCCACTTGACTAGTAATTCCTGTAGGTTCACTCTAATTCTTGTAGATGCACTCTTCTTATTGTATGTCATATCATCACATCTATATTGACATTCATCTATGTTTCCATCAATGACAACTATTGACTGACAGATTGGCATGCTTTCCTGGACAACAAGGTTGGGTTTAAGGTGAGGTTAATATGTTGGATTTCATTTTTTAAAAAGAATTAAAAAGATTTATATGAACATATGAGCATATTTATTTCATCATTAAGTAAACTCATGTTACTTAGACATATGGTTATTGGCGTTCCCTTGGATTTAATGCGCTTCTTTTGATTATTGAATTTAATAATGCAATAATCAAATGTGCCATTCTTCCATCATTGATGAAGAATTTCAATTTTTGTTAAAGATTCAAGAAAAGGATTTAATTTTTTCGAATGGACAACTTTGGACACTGATTGATTTGAACAACTTACTCAATATTCAATAATCCAAATTAGGAATTTCAATATGCCAGATTAAACCCTCCTCTTGAACAAATTAAATCTCATTATAACTAGTTGTGAATTATGCTCATTTCTCTTGTAAAACATGCATATGAAAAATAATTAATATTAAGTTCATCTAAATAAAAAGGGTTTATAACTTTTGACACCAGTGAATTCATCAATGGTATTTTTATTGTCATAAATTTCTGATAACTTATGATTTCTCAAAGAGTTGTTTTTTAAACCAATTAAAAATAATCTTGATACTAGTATTTTAGAGAGTATGATCTATTGATTTGGAATATATGTATGGATTATAAATTTGAGTGGGTGATTAGTATTTCTAATCTTGTTTTAATAACTTGTTTATGTTCATCCACAAGGTTTTTCTATTCCAAAAGAAAAGCAACAAAAAGTTGTGAATTTTACATACAATAGTGCACTTGTTGAACTAAGACATGGTAATGTTATTATAGCAGCTATCACCAACTACACAAATGAATTAAATCCTAATTCCATGATCGTGTTTGTCCTTGTTGCAAAGAAAGCGTGTGATGTAGTTCTAGAGGTATGGATCTCTACTATTATAGAAAATGGTAATTTCCTTATGATGTTGAGAGTTAGTTCATTATTTTAAAAAAAGAAAGCATGATAAATACATTCACGTACTTTGAAAGAAAAAGGTGCAATAGTCCATTCTAATAAATTTTATGATGGATCAAGTCTAGTCACTAAGAGGGAGGGGGGGCATGAATTGGTGACAAAAATTAACACATAATTTATTTTATTTAGCAAATGTAAGAACAAATTTGGACACAATGATTTATCTTGGAACCTAATAAGGTAAACCACCAATATGTTTCTATTATCTGCAAAACTTTGTTTTTAAAATTACAATAGTTATTTGCAAGCACCCACTTGTTGGAGACCACAATCCCCAAGTTTTTCAACCACTATTGAAGGATGCACCCACACCCTGAATTATTCCTGCACCTACAGACAAGGATGCACCAATACCCTTATTCTCCAGCCAATACTTGAAGGAGGCTAATCCCTCCTTGCATGCATGTAGCCTTCCCTAGCACCACCCTACCACCCTTATTTGTTATTATTAAACTTCTAGATCTTCTTAAAAACAATGTCACTTGTTACTCTTCTTTGGTCTCTGTCTTATGCTTTGGATGACAAAGACACTTTACTTACCTTTTGATCTTCTGTTTATATATCCTTCAATCATCTCTTCAAACCAATCTCACACCCTTTCAAATTCTCATTCCCTTTAAGGTCTCTCTCATGAATCTATAATTTAATTTGTTCTAATTAATTAATTATTAAATTATATATTTGTCTATGAGCTTTAATTTCTTCCAGGTTTTACTAGATTTATTATCTCTGGCTGCGAGCTTGTTGGCTTCATCATCTTTGGTTGTTAGGTATGTTTCTTTATCAAAATGTGGGATCCTTCATCTTCAAACCTGCAAACTTCTCTCATGTCTTCAGCGGGATTCATAGTATTGAAAAATGTGATCTTATGCTCTCTCTGGTTCGAGGGCACCTCTAAATCAAATCCTGTGAGCTTCATCTCTTTCAAAAGTGCGGGCTTGATCTTTCATGTCCAAAATTCAGGCCTGCGGGATTTCCTCACACCCTATGGAGGCTCGTTTAAACCCCTGTGGGCATCCTTCTTTACTGCGGGCATGTTTCTGCCTTTTTTGCTTCTGCAATGGCTTTCCTGTAGTTGGAATTCCGCACCAATCATTTCGCAATGCCCTTCCCACATTCCTTCTTTTCCGCCCTGCGGACTGCGGAAGTCGAAAACTCCATGTTCCCAAAAACAAGCTTATGCTCTTCCACTTTCCAGGCTTTCATTTTCATATCTCCCTTTCCATACCATGGAATCCGAAATTCCAAAACTCAACTTTTCATGACTTCGAATTATAGCTTTCTGTGGTTCCATTTTCTGGACTTTTTTTTCCGCACTGCGGAATGAGGAAGTCAGAAACTCAACTTTCACGACTTCTACTTATAAATTTTTGTGGTTTTGCTTTCTGGAATTTCCTTTTTGCACTTCCTTTTCTGCACTGCAGAATGCAGAATTCGGAAACTCAACTTTCACAACTTCAACTTATAGCTTTCCGCGTTTTCACTTTCTAGATTTTCCTTTTTTGCACGACAGAATGTGGAAGTCAGAAACTCAACTTTTCACGATTTTGACTTATTGCTTTCCGCAATTTCACTTTTCGGACTTGCCTTTCCACAATGTGGAAGGCAAAAGTCAGAAACTCAAATTTTCCAGTACTTCAACCTTTCGATTTTCGTGATTCCGGACCCGCACTTTTGTTCCCGCAGCGCTTTTTCCGGACCGTCTATATTCTTGCAGAACTATTCTCAGTCATACGATCTTTGATCCTTTGTAGAAATTCACCTTTTCCTCCTTTTATTTGTGGAATTGAACTGTAAGTGTTGGATCTCGTGTAGGATGCTTTCTGACCGTCGGATCTATGACCCTTTTCGGAACTCGTCTTCATTCACTATTTCTTTGTTTTAACACTTAGCCAATTTTAATCTCAACATGCAAACTAACATTTGTCTTAGTTTTGATAGGTTGATAATCCGCTAGTGTAAGAACCAAATGAGAATCTAATTCCATGGTTGGATAGCCTATTCACCAGGGAGTAGGATCATGTCATCTTTTTAGATCTTACTGACAACATCTTCTTGAGAACATTTGAAAATAATCTTCCAACCTTTTGTTATGACACTTGGACAAATTTCTTAGTTTGATCCAATCTTCCTAAAACACTGTTTTGGAAGGTCCATAACTTCTTCCTCGGTTGTTTCCAATACAATATGAAGACATGGTCAGACAGAGAAAACACAAGTCTACAAGACCTGTATGTTTTGTAGGTATTTACTCTAGCCCATGATTTAGGTCGGTCATTGTCTTAGATCCTCTTAGACTAGTTTTGACTATTTATCCATTCTTATTCAATTTCCTAATTTTTACCAATTGCCATATTTCTCCAGAATGATGTCACATGATATTCATTGTCATCATAGGAAATTTCTCTTACCGATTTTCCATAAATTATGTTATTCTATGTCATCATATATTCCTTTTCATTATGCATTCCAAGTCATCACTACCTTTGTCTTTCCTTTTTCTTTCATTGAGTTCACTCTTCCATCATGTCCTTGGTTATTCCTTTGTCATCACTGAACTTATTTTTACATCAATGACAACTATAATCCATATTGCCAACATTGTATTCTCTTTGTTTTTCACTATTGATGGTTTTCTTTCATATTTAGTTGTGTCAATTGTGTTGTCTAGAAACATAAATTTTGAAGGACATGTTAATCCTTTGACTCGATAAAACTACCTTGTTTCTCCTCCACTTGTCGTTGCATATGCTCTTACTGGAATTGTAAGTTTTGACCGCATATATTTTTTTGGTTTACTACTAGAACAATAATTGGTGTTTACACATTGGAAACGTGGTCCCTTAATCTAGGATATGAATGCCCATGCTATTGTTAATTTTCTAGGTTGACATTAATTTCAAGATGGATCCTATTGGTACTATAAGGATAGGAAGAAAGTATACTATATAGATATTTGGCCTTTGATTGAAGAGAGTAAATATTAGGAGGATTCACTTTATGAATGTAATGATTTAATGAATTGGTCAACTAATTTAATGAAATGATCAACTATCAGACACATGAGCTGATTTTTCTAACAATAAAATCCTAAATCCAATACTTGTGTAATTTTGTGAAATTAATTTCTTATCTTCAATAGTTCACCATCATGGAAACTAAAGAAAATAAAATTACTTGAAGGTTTGAATCCCTTTGAGATACAAATAATTGGTTTAGGCCAAATGAAAATATCATACAATTTTGATAGAATAGTACCCTTGTAATGACAACTTAGTTAAAGGGAAGTGCATGTTTTCAATGGTCTCCCCCTCCCTACAAAAATAAAGTGGTAATAATGTTTCTCACTAGTTAAATGGAAATGGTTGTGTTCAACTGTTTATCCATCATTGCACATGCATACCATTCATAATTCCTTGCCACTAGCTAATCAAAATTTATCGTGTTTAATGGTTCAGCATCATGGTAATGTAACCAAATGTGACATATTATCCAAGCATAAGGGGGAATATTCATTTATTTTTCCCACCCTGCGTGAGCTAGGCACTTGTAGTTCCCTAATTGTGACAACTTAGGTAAACAAAATTTTTTGTGTTTAAGGGTTCATATTCATGGAAACTTAACCAAACATAGGTGTTTGTGTAGAATTGTAATATCCCCAATCAGAATTAGTATATATTAGTTTAAACACGCAAAATATGATAATAAAAATTGCAACTAGGAACTAGTTTTGAAACTAGAATTGACACAACTAGTTACTGTCACTATTAAACCCTCCCAAAATTTGAAAAGATGGAATTGAAAATATGATGTGACTGACGATTTGTGTGCATTGGAATATATTAAAGGTATTAATATAGAATCAAGAATCCTTTGCAAAATGTAATGGGACCATTTTTTTAGAATTTATAATCCTCCCTTGACCATACTATCTATTAGATTATTTAGCCTAACTTAGGAGTTTTATTTAATTATTGGGTCCACTTGGCCTAATGGGGCCATATGTACCAATCACTAGAGTGTGTTAACACCGATAGAGGCTAACTGCCATTAAATGCACTTGCATACATTAGTTTAGGCACCTCCTAGGCCATTCTCTACATTTTAGGAGCCACTGGGAGTCCCGACACCAACCTCCTTCAGTCAGTTAGAGTTGGAACTAGTTAAGCTTAGTTATTTTCCAATTACTTTTAGTTAGATCACAATCAACTCAGTTAGCACCGGTTAGACATGACTGCACGTGGATAAGGTGATTTTCCTCACCTACCACTTCATTTATACTGAGTTAACTTATTATTACTAATTGTGTGACTTGATTAGACATCTGGAGTTAACCATTTGGAATCCTATAGTGATTGAGACATCCTTAGTTAGCTAGTCAATCAGATACAATCACATCTAGCTGGGAGATTCAAATTCATCCCTAATGATTCAAATTTTTTTCCTATGTAACACTATTGTAACACCAGATATTGTAATTAACACGATACTGTAATTATCTGATCTATACTCATCTATTTCCTGTGAGATTTGATTTTTTTAGTGTGTATTGTCATTCCTCTTTTACTGCATAGATAATTCCAGACTCATTGCTTGATGATCTAAATGGAACAACAATTCTAACATGGTATCAGAGCCATTCAAGCAAGATTCATGTCTATATACTCTCCATTGAACACCAAAAGTGACTGGGTTTCCACAAAAGTCCCACAAAGAGTGCCTTGCTTCCTTTGAATTTATTCAGAGTGGCGGTGCATGCGTGATGGACACTGAGAAAGTGTTCATGTTGAGAGAGAAGGAATCATTCTAACATAGTTAGAATGTTTTAGTGTTTTGCAATGAAATTCTACAGGTTCTACATATCTTTTGTGAATATATTATCTTTTCTAGCTGAAGAATTAAGGATTCTCAATCTCCTACACATCGGATCCTAACACCCTTAAATTATGTTTATTGGAGGGCATATATGCAGCTGGCCTTGCACAAGCATGGATACTTAAAGATAATACTTGGTAGGGAGGTGGAGCCCCATCATCTAGTTGAGAGAAACAAGTTTCTGAATCGCTTAGATAAATATTTTGGTCATCTATATACTCACATATATAGAGATATCCTCTTCCACCTTGAAGGTTTGAGGACTCCCAGAGAATCTTGGAGAGGCTTGAAAACTTGTTTGGAAACTAAGATCAGCTTCAGGGACACATTCTGGAGAACGCATTGGTAGCCTTACATCACAACAGTTTTGAGATGGTGCAACAATTATTTACTAAATTCAAGTTTCTTGGACTACAATGTTGTTATCAGCCAAAATGGCACTTATCCATCCGAGTGTTGACATGCATTATGTCGACACACAAAAGGAAAATTAGGATTGAAGTGGCCAAAAAACTATAGATGTGCATGACCATTGATACATGATCTTAAAACCAGCTTGATATATTTTTATTCTGAGTCTAGGGTTGCACACACGACTATGTGAATTGCAACTCGCGTGTCACACGCGACTATGTGCATTGCAACCCGCGTGTACCTTGCACACGCGACTTACCTTCGAGAAACAAGCGTGTCATATGCACCTTGATTAAAAAATACTCACGTGTACCTTATTTCGACCTTAAAAAATATAAATCGTGATTATATGATATTAGTTGGGTCTTAATCCATAACTATCAGAAATGTCTCAACCATCCTAATCTTTGAAACCTCTCTATTTCCCAATGTATAAATAGAGTCCTTGGGATGGGGCTAATGAATGAATTT
This sequence comes from Pseudotsuga menziesii, assembly GCA_001517045.1. NCBI lineage: Eukaryota > Viridiplantae > Streptophyta > Pinopsida > Pinales > Pinaceae > Pseudotsuga > Pseudotsuga menziesii. The sequence continues at coordinate 188,802 of LPNX010890763.1, read as the reverse complement.
TGGAAGAGAAAAGTTATGCTGGTGGTATACCTTCAGAGTCTTGGAGCAGCAAAAATTAGAGCCCTTGGTTGCAGAGGAGTCCTTGTGTCAGAAGCTGGTTTGTATTCTCACCTATTCACTGTTTTTCAATAAAGAGAATTCTTCTTCCAATCTTTGTGTTGTGATTTTCTCATGTATATTGGTTAATGAATAATGTTATTTATTTTATTGATATGTATTTCATCTAACCTATGATATATATATGTATGAGATATTGCTTGAAGAATTGGCTCTTTGCAGGTGAAGAGAAGCATCCCTAGAAGCTTTGGAGAAGATTGAAGCGAGAGAAGATTAATCCTGGATCAACAGTTATAAATCGGGTAAGCCAAACTCTCTTCTTATTATCCTTTCATTTTCAGTAAAAGATAATTTTCTGCAAGTATAATAGTAATTTGGTAACCCCGGACCCTAGGTTACAAGGGTGTATTGTCCTATACAACAGAACTGGAAACTCTGTTGGGGAGTCCAGCCTGCTGTGGGTTCATCCTGTAGGTTCCCTTTACTAGTCTTTGTTCTGATTCTTATTCTGAGTGTGGTCCTTTTTATCTTGATTTTTCTTTATAGTAGAGTGTGCCTAGAAGTCTGTGCTAGTATTTTTTCTTTGAAAAACTTTTAGTAGTACACATGAGTTGCTGTATAAGACAGTCGCGTATATGACCTTATACACGCGGGTTGCTGTATAATATAGTCGCGTGTCGTATGTGGGTTTCCTGAATACACAAGCACATGTGTCCTGTAGCATTCTAAAAGTTTGATAGGGTTTGCTTGTCCTTGTCTCCATGGATTTTTTATTTGTTTCAAAGTCTTCTGTTTATGGCATGGTTCTGTGAGTCTGAAGACTGTGTTTCACACCTTTTGCTTGTTTTTTCAAGCCTTTGAGTTTTGTTTGATTTTCTTGCATCTTGTGAAGTGTAGGTGGCCCCCCTGCTTGGTTTTTAAGTTCAAGTGCTTGTGTCTAGGTTAGTGATCAAGGCCTTGGATGCTTTATACTATGTACTGCATTTTTTAGTGTCAGTTTGTCACTTGTTCTTTTGTGAATCTAGTGGACTCTTTGGTTTCAATAGTTTCTCCAAGTCAGGTTTTTTCCAAGTCTTCTTCCTGATTGGTTGAATTAGGTCATTTTGGGTCCTTTATACCTCATTTCACTTTTTATATGATTTTATTATTCAAACTTTCTCAAAACTCGCATTCAATTGCATAATAGTTTTTGAAAATTTTGAAAAAAGTAAAGAAAAACATGTTATACTTTTGCATTTAGTCGTTTCTTTTTAGTATTTTTCAAATAAAATTCAAAAATTATAAAAAGAAGTATTAGTTTTCTCACATTTAGTTTTAAATTAATTAGTTTCTATTTTTCAAAAAGAAAAGAAATTTGGTTTAACTATTTAAAATTTACTTTATACATCATTTTGCTTTTTCTTATCAAGTCTATAACACCACATTGTTTCATGCCATTTACCTCAGACTAAAAACAACCTTATAAAATGAACGATATAATTTAAAAATTATTAGTAAGTTTTATTTTATAGGCTCCTACACCAACTAGCTTAGGTTAGACTTGTGGAATAGGGAGTTTTAACTCTCCACAAGTGTTTAAATTCAGACATAGTGGGCCAATCAATAGGTAAATCTTATTCTATGTTGATCGTATCTGGGAATATTCTATCAAACGGGAGTTAAGCACAAGGCCACGTGGAGGCTTAGACTGAGGATATAACCCTTTGATTCCTTTTCAAAGTGTAGACCAAGGTTTTCGTGCATCTGGGGACTTCTGTCAATACCACCGTTTAGGCCCCGTGCAGTGCCGGTGTTGACAGGGTTTCGGGATTTGCTACCCTGCCCATCTGTATGAACCAGGATTGTGACTGTCCCCCCATACTTTCAGTATAGTTGCGGTAGACTTTAGTCTCTTTGACATCTAGGGTTCATACACAGGTACACCAGAAGGCTATTTCTGGTTTACCTTCGACGGGCTTGGAAAGTAACCTCGGTAGAAGGTGTGGGAGGGAGGTGGGTGATTCCTCCACTTGTGCCTAAGAACATCTACATGGATGCCAAGTAACTGTCTCTCAGATTTATTTTGGAAAACATATCTTATACCCTTTTCATCTGTTTTGGATTTAGGAAATTTTGTAGTGATTGCTGTGTGGTTTGTTTGTGTTTAGTCTACCCTAGGGTGTGTGAAGAGTCAATTTTCAATTGTGGAGGAACAATCTCTTAGAAGATCAAGAAGGTTGTAAAAACTTCCTCCAGATGCTAGAGTGGATCCTTCATCACCCCCTCAAAGGCGGAGATTAGATACATGTGGTTATTTTGAACCGGTAGGAATCAGTGAAGTTCCAGGTGAACCAAAACTTAGGACAAACCAGGCTAATACAACTGTAGTAGAGATAGAAGACTTGTAGGCTGACAAGTTTACAAGAAAATTTAATTCACCTCTTACTAAATTAAATGATCCTGTGATCGTCCAAGTTCGTCCGTTTGATTCACCTATGATTGGTGTTCCCGTGAGCAAACTTATGGCTAGCTCAAGAGAGGGTCCATCTACCACCATTTTAGCCATTCCGGCTGAAGGACTGCCGCCTCCCTTGGTTTATACTCCTAGAAAAAATACACCTACTATTCCATTAACTCCATCTAGTCGGGTGGTTCAACCACCGAATTCCACAAATGTAGTAGGCTCTTCTAGTGGGGTGGTCACTGGGATTCCCAATGCACCTTTTGCTTCACCCTCTTTTGCACACACTGCTCAGAGTGGTCCTGTTGTATCCTCTTCATTTTTCCAGGGTTTCCTGTGGAATGGGGGGCACATTCCCCCATCCACTCCTTATGTAGGTCCTACACTTGCATATGTGGGGATGTAGTTTAGAAATACTAACTATTATCGTTAAGGTTTCCAAACGTCAGTTTTGGCTCCATTCATGAGCTCTCCCTTTTCTCTTTTTAGCGAAGGGATACCTGCTCCTGTTTTCTAGATTCCAGTCTCAATTGGAGAGGCTCAAACCACATATACTGCACCACACATGAAAAATCCACTGGATTATGGGTGGAATCCATTTCAAAGTGGTCCAACTACTTCACAATCGGTAGTTGGGGGAAACCCCGCCTTTACATTATTAGAATATTTAGACACTTAGGAGTTAGTTAAGATCAACTTATGTAATATGTCCGTTAGGTAAAGTGTGTTTTCTTAGTATGCATTAGTATGCATTTGTAAATATTCTAATCTGACGGTCACAATATACTCTAGACATAAAGTGATCTGATGGTTGAACTTCTCTTAGATCATACCTACCATTGATTCATGGATTAACACCTGATTGGTCCATGATCTCTATTTAAAGAGCATGGAGGGTCCTTGGCCAGTTGATCGATTATGAGAAGCTCATGTAACTTTCTTTCTTTTGCATAATAAATTGCTCCAAGTAGCTATTTGGCTAGGGCTGTGGATTGTTTCCCTCTCGAGGGTTTTAACCACATGATAAACATCGATGTATTGATCTATGATATTTTATGTGAAGTGGCTTCTCTAGGTGTTCAATATTTTGGGAGTACCCTATGTACCCGAACATGGTATCAGATCGTTTATGAAGATCCACTTTTGGTTTTGATCAAGATCTGGAACCGATGTTGCCAAAAATTTGAAAGGGTTTTTGGTTCTAGAGTTTCTATGCATTTGTGTCCCATGGGAGCTATTCCATTGCATCTGGAGCATCATTTCCATTGGGAAATAGTTTTTGTTTCATCGAAAACCATTTCCATTTGATCCAGAAACACCCATTTCGGCAAATCTGAAAGTATAATGTTATAGTGATGGATTTGTTTAATTCTTTTTTTAAATCTCTCATATTTTTCAGTTTTATTATTAAATATTTATTGTTTTAGTCTCGAAGTGTTTCCTTCCCTGGCTGCATATGCTCTTTGCTGTGCACCGTGTGCGATCGTGGCGAATCAGAAACAGAAAGGGAAAGTTTTTTTTTCTTTTCTTCTTGGCTACGTATGATCTTTGCCGTGCACCTTGTGCGATCAAGGAAAATCAGAAACAACGTGAAAACTTGGAAACATAGAATTTTCGGGTAGGCTAACCAAGATCTAACCCCATTGTGTGGAAAAAGTTTTTTTGTTTTTTTTGTGATTTGCAAGGAAAAGAGGCAAGCACGGAGAACGAGAGAGAAGATTTGAAAAAAAATCCCCCTTCATTTTTCCATTCTTTTACGTACCTTTTAAACTTAGCTCACTTGGTCCAAAGTTTTGTTATTCCTTAATAGGTCTTGAGTTCAAGTCTTATTAATCTACTTTTTAGTACATGCAATTTATATTTTCAAGTTACTTTATTGTAAAAGTGCATCTCACTTAAATAAAATAAAATAAAAAGTGAGTCACTTAAGTCTTTTAATTTATTGTTGCACTATTTAAAGTAACATTATTGTAAAAGTGAACATCACTTATTCTACAAAAGTGATTCACTTAAAAACAACTTTATTGTAAAGTGATTGTTAAAGGTTGATCTTGGGAAGAGGGGGGTTCTTTTTTTAGTTGGTCAAGTTAATCTCTGCCACGTTACTATTGAGGACATATTCAACATTTTCTTTGATAAAGCATAACTTCATCATCCATAATCAATTTTCAGAACTGTTTTTTTAAAACCGCATATTTTTTCGAGCTCTTTGCATTTAGACAGTTAGTTTCTGTTCTTTCAGTCATTATTTTATAGTATGGCCACCCATTGTGATATTATACTTACAAGTTCTAACTATTTCTCATGGAAATCTTGTATGAAGGATGTTCTGCGAAGTAGGGGACTTTTCAGAATAACCTCAAGGAAAGAAACAGAACCCACTGATGATGATAAGAAAATTAAATGGGAAAATAGATGTGATGAATCTCATGGATTGATTGGTATGTCAATCTCTACTGATTTGCGATTCCATATATCTGGAATTGATGAACCTGATAAAGCTTGGGAAAAGTTGGAATCTGTGTTTGGTAAACACAATGAAATTCGGGGTCAGCAACTTGAGAATGAGTTGATTTCCTTGAATCCAAATGATTTTTCATGCATTCAAGACTATTTATCTAAGTATAAAACTCTTAGACTCTTATGTGCAGAATGCAATAATAAGAAAGAAGACAAACAATGCATTTATCATATTCTTTCCAAACTTGACCTGCATATTTTGTTTTTGTATCTACATTATACTCCATAAAAGAATCCTTGACTGCAGCTAGCTATCAAGACCCTAGTCTTGAATCCTTTTGTGATTTCTTAATTAGAGAGCAAGATAAGCATTCATCTTGGAATAATTAACAATGCAGATACATCTGGGAAATCCTTATTGTCCCAACAGAAAGAAAAGTTCAAGCCTCCCAAGAAACAGAATTTTCGCAATAATAAGCCAAACAACAAGGGTCCCAAACCCTCTCAGTCAGCTCCTTATTTGAAAAATGACAAAGGATCCAAGCCAAAAGGAAAGAAGACTGAGCGTCATTGCAATTTTTGTGGGAAAGATAATCATGATGAATCTAAGTGTTTCAGGAAGATGGTAGCCTTGGAAGCAGTAATGAATAAGCACCACATCAACCTAGATTCATCTCCAGAATCTACCTCTCATGGACATGCACTTTTTGCTTATGGTTACTCTTATACTGCATCTTTTTTTTCTACTTCAATTGAATGGCTCATTGATTCTGGAGCATCTTACCATATGGCTAAGGATCAAGCCATCTTTTCTACTATGCATGAATGTAACACCAAACAAATATTTGTTGGTGATGATAGATCTCTAAGTGTTGTAGGATCTGGAACAGTTCCAGTAGAAAATGGTCATTTCAGTGATGTACTATGTGTTCCAAAAATTTCCTGCAATTTGTTATCAGTCTATCAAATTTATCATTCAGGTGAAGGTAAAACTATGATGTTTACACCTCACCAAGTTGTAATCATCAAAATGTCCTTGCTACTGGAACTGTTGATGATATTACCAAGTTGTACAAATTTAACAACTTTGGGTCATCACCTTTTCCTTCAGGTTTTGTTGCTCATAGTGATAACTTGATCAAACTTTGGCATGAGCGATTTGGTCACTTAAATTATCGCTCATTGCAACAACTATGTAAACACAATATGGTGACTAGCCTTCTGATGGTATCTTGCAAGGATGGTGTTTGTTCTAGTTGTGTACTAGGAAAACATCAGCGGGACAATTTTGACAAACGTGCCTCGTGGCACACCTTGTTTCCCTTGGAGCTTGTGCATAGTGACTTATGTCGCCCTCTTCCATATGCATCCTTTTATGGTTTCAAATATTTCTTAACTTTCATTGATGACTACTCCAGACGCACTTGGATTTACTTCCAAAAACTTAAGAGCGAAGTATTTAACATGTTCTTGGCCTACAAGGCCCTTGTTGAAAAACAATCTAGTCATCAAATTATTAAGTTAAGATCCGACAATGGAGGATAATATGTTAACAACAAGTTCAATACTTTCTACACTAAACAAGGAATCCAACAACAACACACTGTTCCATATACACCACAACAAAATGGTGTAGCTAAACGTAAGAACCACACTTTAAAAGAAATGGTTAATTGTATGATCCAATCTAAGGGACTAAGTCTTCAATATTGGGTTGAGGCCATAAATCGTGCAAATTACATAGTTAATCGCATACCCACTAAAGTTTTACAAGGTATAACACTGGAAGAAGCATGGAGTAAAATTAAACTAGGTGTAAGTCACTTTCGTGTGTTTGGTTGTGAAGCATGGCTTCACATTCCGGATGAAAAACGGAAAGCATTGCAGCCTAAAAGTGAAAAGTGCATTTTTTTGGATATTCTAAAGATGCAAAAGGTTATAGAATTCTTCAGCCCCATTCACATGATATAATCATTAGAAGAGATGTTAAATTTGATGAAAATCTCTTGGCCTACGAGCCTAACTTGGTGGGTGTGCCATCTTTGGCCTGCGAGCCTGATTCGACGATTGTGCCTTCTTCTTATTCTTCTTCCAACTTCCTTGACATGTTTCCAACTCTAGTTTCTGATGATGACAGTGAGGATGAAAATCCACCTTCACTTGCTCATGTTCCTCCAATTTCCCCAGCACCAATGCTTCCTCGATGGGTCCGTTCAACATGTGAAGCAACTGGTGATCTTGCCGGTGATCCTAGAGATCAACGTCAAACACGTTCTCAGTTTTAGCGAGCCTCTTCTATTTTGGCTCAAGTTTTCGAGAATCATGATCCAGAAACTTTTGTAGAAGCTTCAGAAAATATAGATTGGGATGCAGCTATGGATGAAGAATATCGTTCCTTAATGGCAAACGATACTTGGGATCTTGTTCCTCTTCCAAAAGGAAGAAAACTTGTCAGATGTAAATGGGTCTACAGAACTAAGTATGCATCAGATGGAAGTGTTGAAAGACTTAAGGCAAGGTTAGTTGCCAAAGGTTTTTCCCAAGTTGAAGGGATTGACTACAATGAAACCTTTGCTCCTGTCGCAAAAATGAATTCCATCCACCTTGTTCTTTCCCTTGCAGCCTTACATAACTGGGAATTCCATCAAATGGATGTCAAGTCTGCCTTTTTACATGGTGATTTACAAGAGGAAATTACATGGAACAACCTCCTGGATATGTTCAGGATAACTCTAGCCTTGTCTGTCTCCTTAATAAATCCTTATATGGCCTTAAGCAAGCTCATAGAGCTTGGTATGCCAAAATGGATAGCTTTCTCCTTGAAACTAGCTTTTCTAGATGCCATTCTGACCCCAATGTCTATATCAAGAAAGTGGGAAATCATCTCATCATACTTTTTGTTTATGTTGATGATCTTATCCTTACTGGTAGCGACCCTAAACTTATAACCCATGTGAAATCTAGTCTTAAGAAAAATTTTGAAATGTCAGACTTAGGACATTTGCATTATTTTCTTGGTCTCCAGGTCTTGCAAACCAAATAAGGAATCTTTCTTTCCTAGTCTAAGTATGATTGTGACCTTCTTCGTCGCTTCCACATGGAAGATTGTAAACCAGCCCCTTCTCCCTTCCAGTCTGGAGTCAAACTTTCTGCCACTTGTACTTCCCCTGAAGTAGATGCTACCTTGTATTGTCAGCTTGTTGGTAGTCTTTTATACTTGACACATTCCTGTCCTAACCTTTCCTTTTCCGTTGGTGGTGTTTTCCGTTATATGCAAACTCCTCATGAAAGTCACTAGAAAGAAGAAAAAAGAATACTTTGATATATTTGAGGTACAATTCAGTTTGGGATTCATTACAGTACAGGGGGGGAACCTTTGTTGGTTGGTTTCACTGATTCAGATTGGGCTGATGATCCTGATGATCGAAAGTCTACTATAGGTTATGTTTTTAGTATGAGATCTGGACCTGTCACTTGGGCTTGTAAGAAACAACAAGTTCTTTCTCTTTCTTCAGTAGAAGCATAATATTGAGTTGCAGTTAATGCCAGTCAGGAAGCTTTATGGCTTCAGCAGATCCTTTCAGAGTTTGTATTCTAGCAACAACAACCTACTCCACTTTGGTGCAACAATCCAAGTGCCATCAAGCTTGCCAAAGATCCAATTCTACATCAATGCAGCAAACACTTTGAGCTACACATGCACTTCATCATAAATCTTGTTCATGATTGTGTTCTTGAAATGCTCTATTGCCTTACAGATGATCAAGTTGCAGACATCTTCACCAAGTCTCTTACATAAGTGAAGTTTTATAAACTTCGATCTATGTTAGGAGTTCAAGAATGTGTCCTTAAGGGGGGATAGGCTCTAATGCCTCCTTCCTTCTCCTAATAGTGTCACTTTTGTAAATCCTTCAATCCTATCCCAAGTTGTTCTTAAGGGGTGATGTTAGGATATTTAGACACTTAGGAGTTAGTTAAGATCAACTTGTGTAATATATCCATTAGGTAAAGTGTGTTTCTTTAGTATGCATTTGTAAATATTCTAATCCGACGGTCACGATATGCTCTAGACATAAAGTGATCCAACGGTTCAACTTCTTTTAGATCATACCTACCATTGATCCATGGCTTAACACCCGATTGGTCCATGATCTCTATTTAAAGAGCATGGAGGGTCCTTGGCTAGTTGATTGATTATGAGAAGCTCATGTAAATTTCTTTCTTTTACATAATACATTTCTCCAAGTAGCTATTTGGCTGGGGCCATGGACTGTTTCCCTCTCGAGGGTTTTAACCACGTGACAAACATCGATGTATTGATCTGTGATCCTTTTGTGTGAAGTGGTTGCTCTAGGTGTTCGGTATTTTGGGAGTACCCTATGTACCTGAACATACATTTGGAAACCAGGGGGGAATTCCTTCTCCTTCCCAAGCTCGTACTTTTCAGGCTCCGGTTAGGCCCAAACATCCGATCCTATCAACTTTAAACTTGCCATATTTGTCTAAGTTAATGAATGACCGGGTGAAGCATGATGGCACTTGGCCACCTGTCCTTACTAAGATACCTTTGGACATCCCAAAATTTGAAGGAAATGTTTGTGAAGAACCAGGGGATCATATCACCACCTTTCACTTGTGGTGCTCTTCCAACTCACTGAACGATGACACCATTTGGTTGAGGTTGTTCCAAAGAAATATGACTAGAGCTGCAGCAAAGTGGTACATCGAATTACCCTCTGCCGCATTTGACAGTTTTTGGGAATTAGCCAATGTGTTCCTTAACCACTTCCAACTTCCTGTCCGGTATGACGACGGTACAGATCTATTGTCCAGCTTTTGGCAGGATAAAGCCACTCACATTTTAGGTCACATCCAAGAGTAGCGAAGGTGGAAGAGGCTCATTAAGGCTACTATCCCTCCCGAGTTTTTGTTAGAATGGTTCCTTAAGTCTTTATTGCCATATATATCTAAGGATTTATCCACCTCGGGAGTAACTAATGAGGAAGAGGCTATCCTTAGGGCTCAATAGCTAGATTTGATATACTCTCAGTCTAGGATACTATATGAAATCATCCATGATGCACTGCGGCCAACACAAAGTGTTGAGAAACCTAAGCTTGACCCCATGCTGATGATGTGGTTGGTTTAGTTAAATCTCCCACTGTAGAGTCTTTGGAAAAAAAAACTCCATGAGTTGTCTATTAAATAGTCTACAATGGAGGCAGCAAAGGCTGCCCCCTCACCCAAAAACCTGAATGTTTTTGCTCAATCCTCCCAAAAGGGAAATCAACATCCCGGTGGGAGAAATAAAAAGGGGAAGAAAGGTGAGGGAAACCAAAACAAGACAAAACCCATAAGTAATGCTGATGGGGGAAAAAAAGAGAAGAAGAAGGTGAAATTTCCCTGTAAGTTGTGCTAGGAAGATCATGTGACTCATCAATGACCTCTTATAGATCAAGCTTAGAAGCTGTTAAAAATTCAACAATTGGCTGTCCTAAAGGATCCATTTCCCCAAGGACAGAATACAGCTTCAGTTTCTAACGTAGCTGGGGGCACTTCTAATTCCCTTGACAAAAACTATATCAATATGGTTCAATCCCAGACCTTTCTCCAGACTAGGAACAAGAACTATGAGATGAAGGCTTTTGAGAAGGGTAAGTCTATAGGTGAAACTTCTAACCCTCTCACAATCAAAAAACCTGCCGAACCTATGCCTAAGATACCAAAAGGTGTCTTTAAGAAAGAATTTCATAATCCCAACACAAGGGTTGTAGCCAATTACTCTTTAGTTGAAGATTTATCCCAAACCCCTTGTGCGATGTCATCTTTAGAGGTGCTATAGAGTTTTATTGCTCAACGAGATGCACTCTTAGCAGCCTTAGGTAGTATGGATTCGTCGAGCCTTATGGCAAAGTTTAATTTGTTCGATGTCAAAATTCGCCTGCCATATCATGTGGCTTTGTCAATAGATGTCATCCATGGTGAAAAAACCATTGGAAGGTCAGTTGTTGATGAGGGTGCTTACACACGTGTCATGTCTTTGTCTTGCTGGAAGGCTCTTGGATCTCCAGAACTAATTCCATCGAACACCCTACTTACTGCTTTCGACGGAAGGTCATTTCGTCCACATGGTATCCTACTAGATTTTGAGATTAAGCTAGCAGGGAAGGTAGTGTCTATTGAAGTAGAGGTGATTGATGCCCCATTGGAGTATAACTTTCTTATGGGGAGAAGTTGGACTTATACTATGTGTGCAATTTCCTTGGCCGTTCTTTGAGTAGTAGTGTTTCCAAACGAAGGAAAGTTGGTTACTGTTAACCAAATTAGTTTCACTCGGAAGGGCCATGTGGAAACTAATGATTCCACCATGCCATTGGTTGATCAAGTCAAACCTATGTCAAAGAGCTTAGGGGATGGAATGTATTCATCGTTAATGGGAACATTCGATATCCCAGCCCTGATAAACTACTTAGGTTCTACTAGTTCAGGGAAATCTATTGCAATGGTTGTCGATAGAACGAATCCTTGGGTCCTTCCTTCCCATCATGAACCTAAAGTGCCCTTATCGACAGTGGAAGTATCCTATCAAGCTATTGTTAACACCATTGTTGATCCCATTCTAGTTCCTCCTATAGTCTCAGAGGAGCCAGAAGAAGCCTATCTGCCTGCTTGGGTAGAGAACTCTTTGTATACTGATGATTCCTTATACATGGTTTTTCCTTCAGAAAAAGCCATTTTGGAAGCTATGTGTGGGTGAGATACGATTTGCGAATATATTCACTAGAGATCCTACTTTATTCTAGAGTTAAGTAGAATTGAAAATCAAGAGTTCCATATGAGACTGGTAGGTGATGCTGATATACCAATCAATCCCTTACCAAGAGAAGGAATATTTGCCGAGGGGAATATGGAAAAAATTTCCATTACCATCCCTATAAACATCTTTGTGAACCCTAATGTTATGGAAAATGTATATATTGGGGCAAAAATGCTCTTAGAAGGAGATTGCTATCTATACAACCTTATTTAAGGAATTCGACGATGTGTTTTCCTGGTCATATAAGGAGATTCTAGGCATAGATCCATAAATATTCGAACATGAAATCTGAACGTATCCTGATGCCAAACTAGTTCAACAAAAACTTAGACCTGTCTATCCATGTAAAGCGGCAGCCGTTAAGGCTGAAGTTGAAAAGTTGCTGAAAGATGGTTTTATTTACTCGATCACTTTGACAAAAATGGGTATCCAATCCTGTTCCTGTTGATAAAAATCAAGGTAAAATACATGTATGTACTGACTTTCATGATTTAAACAAATATTGTCCTAAGGATAACTACCCCACACCATTCATTGATCAAATCATTGATGCTTGTGTAGGGAGTGAGGTTTTTTAATTTATGGATGGTTTTTCCAGGTACAATCAGATTCAAATCAAGCTGAAAAACCAACATAAAATGACTTTCATTTGTCCTTGGGGTACATTTGCGTACAAAAAAATGCCTTTTGGATTGAAAAATGCAGGGGCTACCTATCAATGAGTAATGAATTTTTCCTTCCATGAAATCAAGTCTATTGTCGAACCCTACCTAGATGATCTCCCTACACATTCTCGTAAGAGGATCGATCATCCAGATCACTTGCACTTAATTTTTGAACGATGCAGGCATTACAAAATATGCTTGAATCCCCACAAGTGTGTTTTCTGTGTCGATTCAGGTAGGTTTCTTGGGTTCATAGTTTCTAACAAAGGTATTTAGGTGGATCCTTTGAAAGTTGAGGCCATTGTAAATCTTCCTCCTGCTCGTTCCATCAGGAAACTTCAGAGCCTGCAAGGAAAGTCTAAATTTCTTCAACGTTTTATCATGAATTATGCCAAGATCACCACAAGTTTCATGCACCTGTTGAAGCAAGACACCCCATTTGTATGGGATGAAATTGCACAACTTGCATTCAAGGCATTAAAGAAAGCTTTGTTGTCAACCCCTTTGTTGCGTCCGCCAGATTAATCTCGTGATTTTATATTTTATTTGGCCGCATCTGAGTCGACCATTAGGGTAGTGCTAGTTCAGGAAGATGATAAGATCCAAGAACATGTCATCTATTACCTTAGCCATGCTTTATCTGGCTTCGGTACTCCCACGTTGAAAATTTGGATTTAACAACTGTGTATGATGTTCAGAGGTTACATCACTACATCTTACTGAACATTACGACAGTAGTGGCAGATGTCAATTCTTTTCAGTATGTTTTGTCCCAACACATAGTTGGATCCAAATTCAACAAATGGATAGTCATTCTCTAGGAGTTTGACTTGGATTTTCAATCCACCAAAATCGAAGAAATCCTTATTTTTTGCAGAGCTTATTGCATAATTTCCGGTAGAAGAAGATGTAGCAATTGAAGAAGACTCATTCCCAGATGAGCACATTTTTCTATTTTCCACCTCTAACCCTTGGTATGGAGATATACTTGTATATCTATAGACTTTGAAGTGTCCTGCAACCTTTTTGCAGGAAGAATGACGCAAACTATGCGTACATGTAAAAAACTACCTCATCATCGGGGATAATTTATACTGCAGAGGGGTAGACTCTGTTTTGCGTCAGTGCCTCACCCATGAAGAGGTCGAGAGTGTCCTAAATGATTCCCATAGCGGAGCATGTGGGGGTCATTTATCTAGGTTAGCAACGGCCCAGAATATTTTGCGCGCCGGTTATTTCTGGCCTACAATCTTTAAAGATTGTGTGGAAGCCATGAAGTGTTGTCATCCTTGTTAGCTTTACACTGAAAAGATGCGGTTGGGACAGTGGGCCCCTTCACCAAGTGGGGGATAGATTACGTGACATGTAATCCAGTCTCAGTTGGAGGGCACAAATACATCATTGTCGCTGTGGATTACTTTACAAAATGGGTAGAGGAAATTCCCACCTTCAAGGCAGACGGGGAAACTACAACGTTTTTTGTTTTCAACCAGATTATAGCACGTTTCAGTATTCCTAAAGAGATTGTCACTGACCATGGTAGTCATTTCCAAAACAACATGATGACCGAATTGGATACTATGCTAGGGTTTAAACAAGAACATTCATCTTCTTTCTACCCACAAGCGAATGGTCAAGTCAAGGAAATCAATAAGACCTTGAAGACTATTCTCAAGCGTACTATCAATCGAGCCTGGTCAAATTGGAACATCATGCTATATCCTGCACTTTAGGCTTATCGAACCAATGTGAAAACTGCCACGGGGTTCTCACCTTTCCAACTCGTTCACGGGGTGGAAGCAGTAACCCCGGTTGAATGCAAAATCCCATCGTTAAAAATTTCCATTCATGTGTTACCTGATACGACTGAACAGGAAGAAAGTTTGCTACATTTAGAACATCTAGACGAATGATGTAGAGATGCGTTGACAGCAAACAAGACTCATAAAAATAGGGTTAAAAATCAATATGATAAATTGGTCAAACTTAGGGTTTTTTCTGAAGGGGAACTTGTCTTGCTCTAGGATTAGGACAAAGAACCCCTGGGGGAAGGAAAATTTAGATCTATGTGGTTAGGACCCTATATCATGTCAAAATTTTTGAATAAAGGGGTATATGAATTAACCAATTTTGAAGGGAATAAGCTGCTGGAGCCTAGAAATGGGCTCTACCCGAAGAAGTACTATGCTTAGGCTTACCACTTTTTCTTGTATGTAAATTTATGTACAATAGTTAGCTGGTTTGTGTTCTTATATCATATGTTGGTTGTTATAGATGTCTTTCGAGTGGTTCATAGGTTTTGCAGATGGCGCTAGTTGTCACACTTGCAACTTGGCTTTAGCCGCATGGGTTATTTACTCACCCTTAGGATAACTAGTTTCCTCTAGAGGCGCTTACCTAGGTCTTGCCACCAATAATGTAGCCGAATATAGGGCTTTCATTGAGATTTTATGGGATGCCTTGTCACGTGGCATCACCCAGTTGCAANTATATATGTGAATATCTATCCATAAGATAGGTAGAGTTTTGATCCTCAGATCCAGTCATACATGAGTACATATACAAAAATATACAAAATTTGGATCGCAATCCATAAAATGCCCCTAGAGCTAATCCTGACCACCCTGGTCACCTTGGTCATCCTAGTCACCCTAATCACTGTCCTCCTCATCTTCTTCAGTTGCATCAGCCTCCGTAGCCTATATGTAGACAAGTACAACCCTAGCTACCCTTCTCATAAGGTGTATCCAGGTGGGTGGAATCTTGACAACAAGTTCCTGCATAATGGCAGGGATCTGCTCAATGCGTATGGTTGGGACTCTATGGGTAAGACTGGCCAGTTTCCCCTCAAGTATCCTAATCAAACCCTGATCTTCCCCTTCCACCGGTCATACATACATCCTAGGATTCCCATTAGTACAGACAGGTCCAATATTTGCATTTTAAACATTAAGTGGATTAAAAAACTCTTATACATATGTATATATCTTTATGATAAAAATTCATAAAAATTTAAAAACTTGAAAAACCAAAATACCTGACGCTCCCCATACTCCTCCAGGAGGGAGGACAAGGTCATTGTCACCTCGAAAGTCCAAACCAACATATGGAAACTACTCCAGTGATGGAAGCTATTGCCCCCACCATAAGTAGAAATTATCGTCATATACGCTCTGCACCGATCTGCCATCGCTCTAGCGAAGGAAAATATCTCCCCACCTAGTTAGTCTAGGCTGGTGAGGAGAGAAGGATGGAATTGGTACCATAGGGTTGATTGCAGGCACTCTCTCAAAGAAGAAGGCCACCAATACGCTAGAATACCCAAAATTTTTCCGCCATCCTCTCTTGCAGTTAGAGAGTTGTTTCTTCATTATCAGGATTACTCTCGAGTACCAGTCAAACAAAGCTCCCTATAGGAACTCTACAACAATTCTCATCTGGTTCCGAGTAGAAATATGAAGCGATGATGATCCTGCAACCCTCACTATAGTACTTAATAGAACTTGCAGCGGGAAGTTACTAATATGTACAATAGGGATGCATGATCCCTTTTTCTGACTACTGAGCATGCAGTAAGTGTTGATGTAATCCTGAACACTCATGGGGTCGCCACCCCTACCATTTCCCTCTAGGTTGACAGGATTCCCCTTTATAGACAATCCCGTAATGAAGTATATGTATTCTAGTGCCACCTCTAAGATTTCACCCTGAAGGTCAAAGGCCCCAAGGTCATGGTTCCTGTAGTCAATCAAAAACTCTAGAAAATAGACATTGGCCCATGTAGGTGAAGTACAAAATAACTTCAATAACCCACTTTACCGCAACACGTGCACAGTGGGGGAATTTTGGAGTGCCTCTCGGTCCATATCTTCATGTTCCCACTCCCTCCACTCCAACACCATGTTTTAACCTGCCCATAAAACCATTACCAAACATTAAAATTCATCAAAAAATTTGATTTTGGCCTTAACCATCTTTTTCCTATGTCGCGCAATACACGTGATTGTATTTTAGACAGGTCATGTATGACATACTAGTTGCCTTCGGGAAAGTCACGTATAAAACATGTGTACACGACTGTGTAAGTTGCTTATCCTCATGTACTGCGCGACCCCCCTAAGACAGGCTTAAAACATCCAAATTTGCACAAAATTGAAAATGTAAGCGATGGAAATGGAAGAGAATGAAGAGCTAGCTTACCTGGCACTTGCGGTATCAAAAATTGTCCACTGGTTTGTCCACACCGAGCAATTGAAGTCAGAGGTAAAAATTGTGTATATTGGGTAGAAATATTAAATGGTATGTTTTGATTTCTATTTTGGACTATATATAGAAATAATTTAAAATTATGGGTTTTTAAACTGTAATTTTCAAAATTGTATTATGATCAAACTAATGCCATGTCATGTTTTCCTAATGCAACAGGTTCAAGGTCACTTAAAGTGGTTATTCACTCATATAGGATAGGATTTTGGTCATTCATATGCATTTTTGCATCTATACCTAATCCATTTTAACCCTAGGATCACTACTTTGACCACGAAATATGGTGTTTAAACCATTATTACCTTGTTTATACCATTGTTCTTCCATGGATAGGGCCTTCCTTCCACGAGTAAACTAGTTTAGAACACATTGTTGTATTTTGGTACTCATGCTGCATTTTTCATAGGTTTAGGGGATCCTTCTTAGATATTTTTCATGCCAAATTGAGCCTCATTTTGGTCTCTTTTTACAAGCTATCCCCTTTACAAGGCTCCCCGCCCTTAAGGAGTTTCGATAGGCCCAAGTCTAACTCCTAAAAACAGACTTGACTGTCGAGTAAACTTTTCCATTCAGGCTCATTAAGAATATGTGAATGGGAATCCACATTGGTGGTAGGTTATCACTTTCTTGGACCATGTGGAATAGTACTAGAAAGGAACACTCTCTTTTCTATGAAATTGAGAAGAGTATTCTTAGGTATAGGTTTATCGCTTTTTCGGACCTGAGGGACTAAATTTATGGAAAAGAAGCGCCCGGTATGAGATTAGTTTTCTCTTTTTTGTGCTCTGGACCTAAACATGAAAAATATTCTGAGTGTATTTTATGCATTTTTCATGCTTGTTAAACATTAAAGAACAAAGGATCGAGTTTATTGTTGTAAGCCCCATTTCTCGTAACCAAATGGATCTTTCCGAGTGATCTTTATTTTATTCACACTCATAAAACTCAAGCTATATGCTGCTTTTGGAGGGGCATTGGGTAGGTGGTAATTTAACCTTTTTCAGACCTCCCTGACTAAGTATGAAAAAGGTGCGCCTTACTTCTTCAGAAGCTAAGAGAGTTCTTCTGTGGTATGTTTTATACTTTTCTGGCCTCAGGAGACTAAATTGGATGAAAAAGTACCTCCCTGGAGTATTCTTTGGAGTTTTTTAGAGTATCTAAACATGAAAACACCAATGAACATGTACTAGTTCAGGCTCGTAAAATATACGAATCAGTGAAATTATCAAGCATTATTTTCTCTTCTCTTCAAGCTTGTCAAAAATGAAGAGAGACCTGAGTTGACCTTCTTGGACTCGTTAAAATTTAATAGGAAAGACAAGGAAGAAGTTTTCTCTTTGGGTTATAAATAGTGGCAGCATGTCATCCTTGAACACAACACTTTTGAACTTTATGATACTCATGTTTCAGTTTATCCTTCTAGATCAGCTGTCGCTTCGAGTCTTTACTCCTCCACTTTTCCTTTATACATGGGGAATCTACACATGTCTCCTACATGTCAGATAATTCTAGTTGCCCTATCTGTAAGTTAAAATATGCCTTGGGTCATCTCTATGTCGTGCTCACTATTCAAGGATTTATCCCTTCCTATGATTATTATTCTATTTCCATCATTATCGTATCTGAGTATTACTTGTGTCTACCTTCCCACATCTAGTTCCTAGTCATTCTTGTGATCTGTTAGAGGATCTATTGCCTTCCCCATCACAATATGGTTTGATCACCAATACTTCCTAAAGATAAAGGCCTAGATTTTTTATGATGGTACCTTAGGATTCACTATCATTATTGGTGAACTCCTTTGCTTCAGTTGTTAGTTTCACCTATTGATTGACAATCTGTTGAGTCCTTCCCATGTTTGACTTTAGCACACTTATTCACATGGCTATAATTGTACTAGTTCCTTTGGATTCTGATGAAGATCTTAGGTTCATATCTATAACCTAATTTGCACAAGATTATGTTCTGATCAGTTACACAACTTCCATATTTTGAAGACTCATCATCGTATAGTGTGGCTTCGATCCACCTTTGTAATATACGTGGGCTCGTACCTGTATCATATGATGTACTCAAATATTGTAAAGGAGATAGTGTTCCAGTATATTGAACATGGCATCCTCATATACGATTTTGTATATGACATTGATATGTATTTGTTTCAGGTACTTCCTATGCTACCTTGAATTTATGAGTTCTATAAGATAAAGATTGTAATGTATTTCGGCCATCGTATCCCTATGACCTCATACATTAGGGGGAATCTGTTATCAACCAAAATGGCGCTTCTCCATCTGAGTGTTGATATGCATTATGTTGACACACAAAAGGAAAATTAGGATTGAGGTGGAAAAAACACTATAGATGTGCATGACCATTGATACATGATCTTCAAACCAGCTTGATATATTTTTATTATAAGTATAGGGTTGCACACGCGACTATGTGCATTGCAAATCGCGTGTCGCACACGGATATGTGCATTGCAACCCATGTGTACCTTGAACACGCGAGTTACCTTCGATCAACAAGCGTTTCATACATGCCCTATTTAACAAATACTCATGTGTACCTTATTTCGACATTAAAAAATATAAATCGTGATTAGATGAGATTAGTTGGGTCTTAATCCATAACTATCCCAACTGTCTCAACCATCATAACCTTCAAAACCTCTCTATTTCCCAATGTATAAATAGGGGCCTTGGGATGGGGCTAATGAATGAATTTTGGAAGAGAAAAGTTATGCTGGTGGTATACCTTCAGAGTCTTGGAGCAATAGAACTCAGAGTCCTTGGTTGCAGAGGAGTCCTTGTGTCAGAAGCTGGGTTGTATTCTCACCTATTCACTGTTTGTATGATAAAGAGAATTCTTCTTCCATTCTTTGTATTGTGCTTTTCTCATGTATATTGGTTAATGAACAATGTTATTTATATTATTGATATGTGTATCATCTAACCTCTGATATATATATGTATGAGATATTACTTGAATAATTGGCTCTTTGCAGGTGAAGAGAAGTAGCCCTAGAAGTTTTTGAGAAGGTTGAAGCGAGAGAAGATCAATCTTGGATCAATTGTCATAAATCGGGTAAGCCAAACTCTCTTCCCATTCTCCTTTCATTTTCTATAAAAGATGATTTTCTGCAAGTATAATAGAAAGTTGGTAACCCCAGACCCTAGGTTACAAGGGTGTATTGTCCTGTACAACACATGAAAACAGTGCGGAATAGAAATAAAGGATGAGCAGCATGTGCTCTCCATACTCAGCAAACAAGGTCCTAAGTATTCTCTATTT
This sequence comes from Pseudotsuga menziesii, assembly GCA_001517045.1. Taxonomy (NCBI): domain Eukaryota; kingdom Viridiplantae; phylum Streptophyta; class Pinopsida; order Pinales; family Pinaceae; genus Pseudotsuga; species Pseudotsuga menziesii. Next base: position 168,800 of record LPNX010890763.1, on the reverse strand, counting down.
GTCTCAATATTCCATTCCTAATTGGAATATTCCCTCACTTGATTCCTTTGCTGAGTCCTTAATACAGGAGCAAGAGAAGTTGATCCAAATGGGAGTCATCAAGACTTCCAAAGATCAATCTCTCCTAGTGACAGACTCTAACAAAGTGCAATCTTAAGGGATATCTAAAGGGAAAAAGCATAAAACAACTGATTCGAAGCCTAAAGAGAATCAGAAGACTTTGGAAGGATCTTCGAGCTCTTAGAAGAAGAAAAATAAAAAGTGTCCCTATTGTATGAAGGGTTTTCATCCAGAATACTCGTGCATGAACAAGACCCTCGACCAGTTGAAATATCTATGTGTAAAGAACAATATTTCCCTTCCACAAGGTGTAGAGATGTCTAATGATGAAGAGAAGGCTGAAGAACATGATACATGCTTGCATGCAAGCCTCACTTCGTTGAAGGCTTATTTGATAGATTCTAGAGCATCCAACCACATGGTTGCCTCTAGGAAACCCTTCATCACTTTCCCTCTATCAGGAGGACTTAGCAGTGATATGGGAGATGAATCCAAAATACCATATGTTGAAAGAGGTTCAGATAAAATCCAACATGATGAGTTCATGCCCTCTCCTACAGAAAAGAAAAATTTTGAAGATGAAGAAGAAGCAAAATTTTCCTCATAGTCAATTCGAATTAAAGAAAGTCTCCTTGAAGTGACTCCTTCTGCTGCTGCTCCAGAAGTGTATGGGATATCTGATATCTCATCTCCTCACATGGATGATCTAGAAGAATACATTCGAATATATTTTTTTGAATAAAAAATCTTTGTCCATTCTTTGCAAAAATTCTCTAGTGATTCTTCTATTTTAAATTCTGTGCATAGTTTACCGGTGATTGTTTCAGAAAAAGAAGAGGAATTTGGTTTCTATATCTATAATGATGTTTATGGTGTGAATATAAGTAATACCATGGATATTTTGGAAATAATATCATATTTTAGGAGTAATCCATTCACTCTCATTGATCTAGAGCTTTCAGTAAGTTCCTACATGATTGCATGCACCAATTTTCAGAATTTTGAAGAAGGAGAAAATTGTGCATCTACCATCTTGGTGGAGAAAAGTATTGGATATGATATGAAACTTTTTGGATATTATATGATATTTGGTTCAAGTTTTAATTTCCAATAGCCTTCATTCATGCTTGTATCTAGTTTCATCAATTTTGATGTGACAAATCAAGTACCGCAAGTCTCCTTCAAACTTGCTGCTGGGGATTTGATGTTAGTTTCCTCTTATGAGTTTGATGATATTGTAATTTGTGAATCATTGATTATTTATGAATATATATCATATTATGGATCTCAATAATTCTCTCTCCACATTCCCATGGCTTCTCTACCTATGTATTTGATCACATGCTCATCTCCTCACAGAACTAGTAAAGAGAGAGGCATTCTGCATTTGCTTGGACACTTGTTCCTAACACTTGGGGCTGATTTTACCTCATATGGTTTGATGTTAAATGCTGAAATATATCAATTGTTTGGGTTTTCCTCACATGGTTTGAATTCTCAAGCACCTTTTCTCTCTCATCAGTTGATTTTAGTTGCTCTACATGGGTCTAGTTTTTCATCTAGCAACTGTCTATATTTCTGATTTAGTTGAGCATATTATTCTTCTTCCAAAGAGGAAGATTCCTCTGGACATAATCATTTAGTTTGGATTCAGAGGTTCACATGCATAGATTTAGGATGTTTCTGCAC
>LPNX010890763.1:0-164121 GCA_001517045.1 Pseudotsuga menziesii | reverse complement strand
GTGACTTTTGGCCTTGTTTCTAGGGCCCACAGTTGTCCAAGTTAGGATTCAGGGGGGGTGTTAGGATTTATAATCCTCCCTTGACCATACTATCTATTAGATTATTTAGCATAACCTAGGAGTTTTATTTAATTATTGGGTCCATTAGTACCATTGGGTCCACTTGGCCTAATGGGGCCACATGTACGAGTCACTAGAGTGTGGGGAACACTGATAGAGGCTAACTTCCACTGATTGCACTTGCATGCATCAATTTAGGTGCCTCCTAGGCCATTCTCTACATTTTAGGAGCCACTGGGAGTCCCGACACCAACCTCCTTCAGCTAGTTGGAGTTGGAACTAGTTAAGCTTAGTTATTTTCCAGTTACTTTTAGTTAGATCACAATCAACTCAATTAGTGCTAGTTAGACATGACTGCATGTGGATAAGGCATTTTCCTCACCTAACACTTCAGTTAGACTGAGTTAACTGATTATTACTGATTGTGTGACTTGATTAGACATATGGAGTTAAACATTTGGTCTCTGATAGTGATGGAGACATCCTTAGTTAAATAGCCAGTCAGATACAGTCACATCCAACTGGGAGATTCGAATTCATCCCTAATGATTCGAATTTTTTTCCTATGTAACACCAGATATTGTAATGAACATGATACTGTAATTATATGAGCTATACTCATCTGTTTCCTGTGAGATTTGATTTGTTCAGTGTGTATTGTCATTCCTCTTTTACTGTATCAATAATTCTAGAATCGTTGCTTGGTGATATAAAGGGCACAAAAATTCTAACATATTTATGTTTCGAAATCAACTACTATTTAAGTCAACTCCAAGGCTTCCTGGGTACACAAACATATGCAAAATAGATCCTTTCCATAGGCTTCAAGAGAAATAAGAAGTTGTATGTGTTAGAAATCATCACTCCCTCTTTCATGGGGTATCGTTCTAAATCACACCAAGTCTTTCTTTCAAGTACTCGAACTTCACTCTAGTTATAATCTTATTCAATGCATTGACTATCTGTTCATTTGTTGCCACATACTGGAGTTTTACTTCTCTTCTCTGCATAGCTTCACACAACTCTGATTATCACAGAAGATACAAATCACTTCTAACTGCATATGAAACAAATCATACATTAGCTTCTACAACCATACTTCCTCACAACTAGTCAATAATGTTAGAATAATCAACCCATAGTTACCTACATTAGACATTAATTTAATTATTTTTGTCTTATTACCTAGATTCCTAGATTCCATTCTATGCCAGTTTCCTTCTACATGTTCTAGAAGTAAAAACTTGCTAAAATTGAGTCATGGAGCGCTTGGGAAACATCCTGGAAACCAATTTTAGCATGTATGCTTTATTCCATATTCTCTAAAGCGCATATTTGATTTTTCTGAAAAGTTGCCTTGCTTTATTGCTGTTTTAAGGAAAAAGGAAAATCTAGTCTAGGTGTAGTTTCTTTGTTTTTTTTCCCAGATCATCCTCCCTCCTTTTCTCCAAATAAAAGCATGTATGAATTGTCTTTCCATCCCTCTTTAGATTTCCCACTTGACTTAGAAAATTTGTGAGCATCTTCATAGATTTGGAAATTGCTTTATGCACCTATGAGGGATTTGACTAGATTTGGTAAGCCTGTTTTTTGACTATTTCAAATGGAATCCTTGTAGCAAGGATTTCTCCTTGCTACAGGGGAAGGAATGGATCCCTTCTATCTATAGGACAAAAGGGTAGTTTCCTGCTAATGGTAAATGTAGAAAAAATGAAACGGAAATGTAAACTAGGAGTAGAAAATAAAACAAAGAGTAAATAACAGTAAACTAAACTAAGGCTAAGCTAATGACAGAAAGAAATAGAAGCAATGTTGATGAACCCCTCTGCAAACACAGGTTAGGGTTCCACCTTCAAAACCTGCAAAATAAACCTAAGCTATAATGGAAAAACCTACAAACAATGTTAAGCAAAACCTACAAGTAAAAACAATGGTTATAAATCAAGGCAAACTAAATAACTAAGAAGCAAAACACGAAAGCACAAGTATACCTTCTCTAGTGGGAATGGGACACCATGCCCTAGCTTGTGGAAGCCTCTCTATCTTGGTTGGGGAGCAATGGCTCAAATGGAAATGGAGATGGAGGAGAGGGAGTGTGGGTGGTTTGAGAGGCAAAGGTCTCAAAGCATCCATGGGAAGCATAACAATAGGCAATGGGAGAAGTGTTTTGAGAGTGACCCTCCACCCTCCTTTTATAGCTTTTCCAAGGGGTTTTAGGGTTTTAATCCCTTGGTCAGGACTTTAGCCCCTTTTTTGGACTTTTAACCCCTTTTCGCTCTAACTTTAGCCCCTTTTAGGGTTTTAGCCCCTTTTTGAGGGCTTTAGCTCCTAGGGGGCTATTTTTGGCTCCTTTTTGGGGGTTTTAGCCCTTTTTCTTCATCCTTAGGCTATTTTGGAGGTGTGAGGATCTAATGGAAGGTCTAATGGAGTGATATGAGTGTTGTAAGATGGTGTCCTTGGGTGGTGTAGGCCATTGAGAGCTATGCGGGGGATTTTAGGGTTAACAGATTACCCCTGATGTGTGAGGGCAGGAGCTCAACGTATGGCCGACGAACATCATAGGATTTGCTGTGTAGAGGTGGTGCTTCTAGGGCTGAGGCATGGTGGATTTTGGTTTTTGTATTAATTTGGTTCCCATCAATGGGTGAGATACAATAAATGTGTGACATGTATATGGATGAGGCGAGCATCCCCATGCTCATGACAATGTCAAAATAATAATTTGATCTATGCTCTAAAATACAAGAGCCAATCATATACAACTGATGTTACAATAATGATTGCCTCCATGTGAGGCTGAATACAATATTGATCTGGTACATTGGACCCATGGCATTCTCATGGAATGCTATATCTTGATGACTGACAGTCTACTGGATCTGGTACATAGATATGTGGACTCGGTGATTCAGAGTCAAAGTCTCTGTGGTACAAGTATGCTGCATCAATCCTAAAGGTATATCAAAGCACTGCTGGGGCTTTAGATCACTGTCTCCAACGCAACCCAAAAATCACAAGGGACATAACCTGTTTAGGTCCCTCAAGTGGACTCACCAATGTGCTAGAGCCAAGTGACATTCGAGGTCTTCGACCAAGTACTGTGTGGAACAAACCTTGTACGAATCTCAATGGTGCGATGATGGAGTTGAAGTCGAGCACGTGAGAAACAACCATCCCAAGAGGCACTAAGGACTCCTCTCAAGTGGTCCAAGGAACTCATCGATGATGTTAATGAAACCAAGGTACAAGGACCTCTAGGTCTATCCTCTCGAATATGTGTGCTGGTGCCGACAGAGGGAGACCTGCCCTTAGTCAAGGAAATGATGTTTCCTTGACCAGGAGCGCGAGAGAGAAAATTGAAAGGTGTGAAGCAATCTATGGATTGACTCACTGAATTGGGGGGGAGGGGAGGGAAGGGAAAGAACTGAACAGGGGTAGGGGGAGTGGGAGACTCAAGCTTCCTTTTTTCAGAGTATGATGGCAGGGTGGACCAGGCAGCAAATGAAACTGACTCAAGGAAATGGGATCATAGCTGTAATACCGGGAATGTCGCTGCAGATGGGAAATACTTGGAGGAGGTGGACACTTTTGATACGGATGGGATCCAAGGAAGACACATTGCAAAGTACTCTGAACAAAGGTGACCCAATGTGGGGATGCTGCCAAACTATTTTCTGTGGGGTGGTGTCTAGGGACACCATTATGGTACGATCTCATGGATTTTTGGCGAGCCCGAGAAGGTAAATGCTTGATGGTGCTTTCACTTTTAGAGAGTCTGAAAGCACGAAGAAGACTCTAGTGGGGGATATTTTTCGTTGGTAGTCTCCTGTGCCCAAAAAGGGATAAAAGTATACATAGGAGAGCTCACCCATTCTGTAGGGGATGAGAGACTTCTTTACTGTTGGTAGTCCAATCAGGCCGAAAAAGGTTAAACCTGTACTGACTGGACGGTCATTCATATACTTTTACGAGCATGAACGAAACCAAGTTTGCTCGGCAATATTTTCTTGTTGAGACGGTTGGAAAAGAGATTAATGACAATCTGTGGTGAGCTTTTTCGTAAAGTGCGGCCCCTCTGCTCGAGAAAGCATAAAAGTATGCAGAGGGGAATGGTCTTGGCTTGAGCGTGCCAAGGAGGCCCTTTTCATGAAATGGTCTACATGGTCCGCAAAAGGAGATAAACGAGACGATGTAGACACCCTTTCCTATACTTTAGTGAGTGGGAAAGGAAACAATTGCGCTTGGAAATCTTTCCATTGTTTTAAGGAGTCAGAAAAGAGCTTAAACGAAACTCCAATGTGGTCAACCGATGGTGGCACATGCGGTGCCCCAGTCGGGACGGTGGACAGAGGTCCAAATGTCATCCACACAATATGGACAGAGCAGAAGGATCTCAAACATACCAATACATGCGTGGGATAGATCACGAAAAAGGCCTGTGAGTCATTGCGACAGAGGCACGCAAGCCGAGGTGGCTCTTGGATAGAGGTTAGGAGAGCGTGTGTGTGTGTTGTTGTGGATGAACTTGACCACATGCGCTGTGAGTACAAGTTCGGAGGCATTTATATGCCAAATACGTGTAAGAAAAATAAATTATTTTTTGGATGATGGTCCAGATGTCCGCATCAGGTGCGGTGAATGGAAAATACAACTATGTGTTAAAAATGCAAAATAAAATCTAAAATTATAGTCCTTAATGGGCGGCGGCCCAAAAAATCGCATGAGTTGCGGTCGAAAAGTGTGATACAAGTACAGGTCCATAGACACTCGCATTGTCATGTAATGGCTCGTAAATCGAGGTGACTGGTGGGAAATGGTCCTGAAATTGATTTATTAAACATGAGACAATGGTCTCATCAGGAAATGAAAATTTGAGCTTGGAGGTGTGAGAAGTGTCTCGTACCGGTTCCGGGTGACTTTGGATTAGCAGCCGATGGTGCTGCCCCTGATTTGTGCTGAAAAACGTTGAAAAACAAGAAAAATAAAATAAAGTGACTCATTGGTGATGTTTAAGCATAAAATTTCTTGAAGTAGAGCCCATTGTTGGGGTTCTCCAAGAGTTGTCCATCAGAGTCAATGAAGAGGTATGCCCCCTTGCCAAGACGAAGGTCATTGGCAAGGTGGGGTGATGGAATCTAGTCTTTTATGGGAAGAACTGATTCCATACTATGGTTTAAAGGGAATGGGGTAAAACCTAAGGTGGTTTTACATATATCTTCGTCATCGCGTAAGTGGTGCCAGGATAGATCAGGTGGATCTTCCACAGCCGACGAGGAGAAATGGAAACTGGTACTAGATATCATGAAAGTGGTATTGGTTGTGGCTTTTGTGGCCTTGCCCCCAGTCTTTGTTGGAGGAAGAGGGCAGGCCTGGAGATGGGAGGAGTCTTTGATGGACCTAGAGGTAGGTTCAAAATCATCTCAATTGGATGGACATGAGTTAACACATCCTGGGGCCTTAGAGGTAGGGTAGGTGGTTCAAGGTACCACACAAGATCTCCTAGTGTGAAATCCTGTAGATTGATGGTTTCCAAGGCAAACTTACTCACGATACTGGATGGTAGGAAAAGGAAAAGGAAAAGGATCATGTTGAGTGGGAATGAAACCCATTGTTTCCTTAGTAACTGAGGTTGAGTTTGTAACTAAGGTTGCGGTTGCAATTGAGGTTGCGGCTGTGGCTAGGGAAACAAAAAAAGAGACAGGTCTGATGGACCATCGGTGATGGTGGAGACAAGAGGGTCTGCAAAACTGGACATCATGTAGATGGACACGGTGTCTGACGAAGGAGGTGGTGGGTGAATTTCTTCAATCAAGGTGATCTCAGACTCAAGGGAATGTTGACAGAGGTCAGCGAGAGCCATTCGAAATTCAAGCAGGTCTTGGAAATGGTGGGAGTAATGTCCATACAAGCCACAAAGGGAAAAAGCATGGTTTGTCCTCAATTCCTTATTCCTAGCTATCGGCGTGGTTGGGAGTTCAACCACGAGGATGTTTTTGTTTGTATCCATGGCATCCAGATACGCATAGATCACTGGGATTTCAGGGAAATTCTAAGTTGGATGGCCCTGTTGTTCACAGACAATACAAGGTGGGACTTGTCATGGTTCTGTGGTGGCTTTGGTGTTCTTGCCCCTAGCCCTTTTGGGTTGGGGCAGTGCGGGTGCAGATGCGGCGGTTGGCTTGTGCAGACTAGGTGGAGGGTGAGACTCAACCACGATAGGTTGCACCAGGGTTAAAACAACCTGGGGCATTGTTGGTTGAGCTGGTGGATCAAGATACCACACCGGGATTCCCAACGTAAAGTTGGGCAAGCTTAAGGTGGCCATGACCGGCTTGCTCATGACACCAGGTGGGGGAAAGAGGAAGGGAATCGTATGGACTGGGGATGAGCCCAGATATCTCCCTACTAGTTGCATGTGGGGGTGAGGTTGTGGTTGCAGCTGCACGTAATGCTGCTATTGCGGGTGATGTTGCGGCTGTTGTTGATGTTGCGGCTACGGACGATGTTGTAGTTGTGGTTGGGGCTGTGGCTGCGGTTTCTATTTGGGTGCAACGGTGCTAGATGAGACCATGCACAAGTATGCAGTTTCGTTTTGTGTTGGCGGTGGCGACACTAAAGGGAAAGGAGTCATCATGGTGGGATCGGTAAACAACCCAGGGCCCACATTCAATGGTGGGGAGGCTGGTGTGTTTTCAACCATAGTGTTAATTGTAGGGATGACATGGGCATGTGTGTTTGTCCCTTGCAACTTAATGGTGGTGATGGTAGGGATAATGTTGGCAGATGCTGTTAATCCTTGCGGATCATGGTAAGTGAGCTGGTGAACCATCACAATCTTCCCTTCGTGGGGGAACATCACAAGGTAGAAGATAGTTGATGTGACTTCTCGCATGGCAGACACGTAACTCCTCTCGAGGAGGAGGTTGTAGTCCAGTTGAGCGTTGACAACTTCGATGTCAATCAAGACTGTCTTCCTGGCTAATGTGATGGGGACATGAGGGAGGATTCCTTGGGCTTTAGTGGGATGTCCATCATAAGCCCACAGAGTCGTGGAGGATGATTGCATAATTGGCGATCCAAGCTTTTGCCAAACCAAGGTAGACATGACGCATGTGGATGCCCCCTCATCCATTATGCATCGGTGCACAAACAAATTCTGGATGGACACTGGGATTTGAAAGGTGATTGTGAAGGGCATACGTGGTTCCCCATTCTCTATGTCAAAGGTGATTAACTTGGAGTTGGAGGGGTCTACTGCCCCTAGGGCAGCTAGCAAGGATTTCCGCTACATTGGGCACATTTTGAGTACCTCAAGAGCGGACATGGTGGTTGGCGTTTGTGCCAAATAATCCACAATGCTATAGCTGACTGCAGCTCTAGCTGTGGCATTGTTGGCCACTCTGCGTATGGGGGGGCGCAGGAACGAGGGTAACTGGAGAGGTAGGTTTGTTGTCTTAGACGTGGATGCTGCTGATGAGTCAGCAGGTTCGGTGGTGGTACCGTATTGATTTCGTCTAGTATGTAAGTTGACCTCTTTAGTGGTCATGGCTAGCAGGTGATGAACACCTGTTTTGGCCATGGGCGGTGCCCCCAGAGCATTGGGATTGGCCTGGGGAGGGGGAGCGGTTGCCACCAATCCTTGGACTGGTAGTGGATTTTGAAGCACCATGGGAGGAGGTCCTTGTGGTGCCAGGTTGGGTTGGGCTTGATTGGAAGCGTTGGTGGCCTGTTGGGCCTCGTTTTGAATGGCGTGCTTAGCGTGAGCCATGAGGGGACACTCAAATGTGTAATGCCCATAGAATTCACAGAGTGTACATGGTTGGTTTGTGCACTATGGGGCATTGCGTCTTGGTGGATTTTGTAGTGGGGGGTTTTGAGCTGGCCGGTTTGCCGTAGCATTGTTGGGAGGGTTCGGTTATTGACTACCTCCCTGCGGTTGGTTATTCTCTTGGTTGCGGGGCCGGTTGTTTCTAGCTTGCCCTTGTTGATTGTTGGGGGTAGGCTGGTTGGGATGATTTTGTTGTGAGAACACTTGTCCCAACAGAGTGGGTGGAGAGGGGGCGGGGGCTTGCACTGGTTGCACTGGTGTTGCATAGTAGATTTGTGGGGGTGGTGCCACCACAAATGTGGGCATTTGCCGCACATACTGCTGTGTTGGCCAAACCATGGCCTGAGCCTACTACGGTGGCACAGGTTGTGCGTAGGAAGTTGTTGCTCTGGATTGAGACATCATTCTTGCGTAGTCTAGAGCTTAGTTTTGGTAAGCAACACTAGCAGTGTTACTTGGTTGTGTTGTAACGGTAGGTGGTGTCGGTCGAGGCTGTGGCTATTGGGAGACCAACCCTATGATGTTGTCCATAGCATGGGATGCCCCCGGTGCATCACAGTAGGAGGTACTCAGATAGGGAGCATCTGGAATGACAGTGTACAAGTATCCAGACTAAGCATAGATAAGGTCAAACTGTTGGGCCTTCAATATGGCCTCTTCTTCGAATTGGGGACATTTGAATGCGACGTCCTTTGATATGGGCAGGAGCAAGGTCCTAAGGAACCAATCCAAGAAGATCCTGTCGTTAAGTTGGATTTTGCATAAACTACGACGTCACCGCCACTCATGGATATGGTCAGTTATATGAGTGGCAGTGCTTTGATGGTAGGATAGTAGGATCTCCACCCCCTCATCATATCTGACAGGGAGTTGGAAATACTGTAGGAACATGATGGTTAGGGATTTGAATTCCGGGTACTTGGCTTGTGGCAGCTCAATGTACCATTTGGCCGCGGCACCTATAGGGGTGTGTTGGAAGAGCCTCAACCTGATGGAGTCGCCTACGATGCAATTGGATGAGCACCATAGATGGAATGTCATTATGTGGTTTTGGGGACATTCCCTTGCTTTTCCTTCAAACTTGGGGATTTTTGATGGCAGCTTAGTTGGCATGGGTGGCCAGAAGGCTTGGCGGCAGATGGGGTCATTTGTTAATCTAGCCAAATTAGGCAAGTTTAGACGAGCCATGAAGGGCATATTTGACCCCAAGTTGATGTGGGATGGGGCTACGATGGGGGTGGGGTTTGTAGGTGCATAATGCATCTACACAGTTGGGGGTGCTTGCGGTGGCACCATTACGAATGGGGCAATCCCCCCAAGTGCTGTGGGTGGGATGGTGTGAGTGGTGGGGGTATTTCCCCCATGTATGATAGTAGGGGAAATGTAAGTAGACGGTCCACTGCCCCCCTGCGTGGTAGGAGGGGCAGTGTGTGTGGAGGGGCCATTGTCCCGGTGTGATGTAAGTGGGCTAGCTTGGCTGGTCACTATAGGTGGTGGCAGCTGACTAATGACAATCTGCATGACTATGCTTGGGTCACTTGCCAAGTTGTGGGTGACAGGTTGTGATGTGGACATGGGTCCACTTTCTAAGGTCAGACTGGAAAATGGATCCGGGTTTGCACTAGCCATGGGGCTTGATGGTGCAGTGTGGAGGTCTGGTTTAGACTGATATGGGTTTGAATTAGAATCAAAGGCTATGTGGCCCTTTGATGGTGTGGGAGATCATTGAGAATGGATTCGATGGTGTCGATCGAGTGTTCCGAATGGTGGTGGTTCTCCTCTTAGGCATGAGGAAGAGCGTGGAGGATCAATTGTGCTTGATTTTATGCGTGAAACTGGTGGTAATGAGATTTGGACCCCAGTTTTAGTGGCTTACTATTGGCTACAGGTGGTCACTCGGCCACCAAGATTGCCGGAAGACTGCACTTGGTTTGTTCCTCACAGGTGCTTCTACTCAATCGGAAGGGGTCGTTTCCCGTTTCACTTGGCAATTCCTCTCAGCGGCCAGCTACTTTGGGGTTCCTGTGGTACTCCTCACAATGAGTTTCTGGGTAAATCCCAAGTACTTCCCACAATTGGAACAATCAGGGACTTATGTACTCAAAGACTACAGAGTTGTTTGAACTTAGTGTAAATTAGTAAATTTTAAGGCTTACTCAGCGTCATGAACTGAGTTGGGTTAATTAGTTGGTATGGTGTATTTGTTTTCTTATTTTTTCTAGTATTTGGTTGCTGCAATATGGTTTATGATTTCATCATGGTAGATTTCATGTCATTGTGGTTGTGTATGCAAGCATAAATAAACAAAAATTGTGAACAAGTACAATGATTAACCCTGAACGTTTGCTGGCCTAACTAGATGTCTACCTCACAATGATATTTTCCTTGAACCAAGAGAAGGTGCTGGGATCTCAATACAATGGGACTGAGCCCATTCGTAGATCCTTAGGTCACCTCTCGGATGCTAGGTTGGTCAACAGGGAGGACACTTAGCACCGTGAGAAGCCCTCCTTCTCTACCCCCTCTACCTTCCAGGTCACCTGGTTTTAATGGTTTTGGAACAATATCATGGAGTGCCTATATCTTTACGAGCTTGCCCTTCGTCGTATCCCAAAATACCCCGGAGGGTGATGATTGGGTAGAGGAGGAAGGGGAAGCAAGATCGTTGATTTTAAGTTGATTTTAGTTAGATTAGGTTCATTTTATTAAGCCATAATGATTTACTTAACATTTACACGTTGTTCATGAAATAAAATGCAGAAAATGAAAGCAAGAAATGAAATTAACTTGCAGTGGTGGACAGAGGTGGATGGGCCGCACTAACAGTCCTCTGAAACTGAAATTTACAGTCTATTAAATTCAAATTAAACTTTTGTTTGACAGGACGAACATTTCTGACCAAATCTGGCGAGGGGGCCGCGGGATTTTTTTAGAAATGAGAGAGGGGGTTGCAAAGAATGCAGAAACAGCTACAACCTGAGTTTCTGGGATGAAGTCACACTTATCGGGGGATTAAGTGCGCCCTGGGTGCACCTATTTTCCCATTAAGTGTGCCCCAGTCTCACGTTTTGCCTCGATAAGAGCGCCCTACTTCGGATTGGGGTTTTTTGGTGAGATAGAGTCAGATCTGGCTGACAGTAACTGGTACTGTGGTCAATCCGACTTGATTTTGCCTAGCAGAGGCTTCGGCAGTACCTAAAATAAGAAATAAACTAAATCTAAGACAGATTTAACAAGAAATTTTTGAAAACTATGGTAAAATTGAAAAAACTTGAAAAATTAAAATTTTGGCCCAAGGATCATGTGGGATCGACCTGGTATGGTCGCCAGTTCTGTAGCAAGGATTTCACCCTGCTACTGGGGCAAGAATGGCTCCCTCCTATCTATAGGACAGAAGGGTAGGTTCCTGCTAATGGTAAATGCAGAAAAATGAAACGAAAATGTAAACTAGGAGCAGAAAATAAAACAGAGCGTAAATAACAGTAAACTAAACTAAGGTTAAGCTAATGATAGAAAGAAATAGAAGCAATGTTGATGGACCCCTCTACAAACACGGGTTAGGGTTTCACCTTCAAAACCTGCAAAATAAACCTAAGCTATAATGGAAAAACCTACAAGTAAAAACAATGGTTAGAAATCAAAGCAAACTAAATAACTAAGAAGCAAAACGCGAAAGCACAAGTATACCTTCTCTAGTGGGAATGGGCCACCATGCCCTAGCTTGTGGAAGCCTCTCTCTCTTGGTTGGCGAGAAATGGCTCAAATGGAAATGGATATGGAGGAGAGGGAGTGTGGGTGGTTTGAGAGGATAAGGTCTCAAAGCATCCACAGGCAGCATAACAATAGGCAATGGGATAAGTGTTTTGAGAGTGACCCCCCACCCTCCTTTTATAGATTTTCCAAGGGGTTTTAGGGTTTTAAGCCCTTGGTCAGTACTTTAGCCCCCTTCGCCCTAACTTTAGCCCCTTTTAGGATTTTATCCCCTTTTTGAGGGCTTTAGTTCCTAGGGGGATATTTTTGGCTCCTTTTTAGGGTTTTTAGCCCTTTTTCTTCATCCTTAGGCTATTTTGGAGGTGTGGGGGTCTAACGAAAGGTCTAATGGAATGATATGAGTGTTGTAAGACGGTGTCCTTGGGTGGTGTAGGCCATTTAGAGATATGTCGGGGATTTTCGGGTTAACAATCCTTATGCATTCAAACCTCTCATGTAATTATATTTTAGAGCATCCTATCACTTCATAAGGTTGGCTATTTTACACTTACTCAATACAGATTAGTGTTATGCTCCAATTTCAGTCTCTTTTGGCGTTAATTTTGCATGTTTGATTAGCAATTTTGTGAGTGTAATTATTATATCTCTTGGGTTCAATTTACACATGGTACCAGAGCCTTTGTAGATCGATTTCTCTCCTTCCAAATTTTTATTTTAGGTTCGACATCATTGATTAGGAGCACATTCTGCTGACTGTAGGGCACAACTACTCAACTATGGACCAATCTCAGAAGTTCATCTTGATTCCATTCAATTTCTTTGAGTTGAAAGTTGAGATGGAGATATTGGTGAGAGAGAAAGGTCTCTACAGGGTGACTATGGCAACTGAGGTAGATCCCAATGCAGCTGTAGAGAAAATTAAATGGCACAACAAGAGAGATGAGCCCTATGGTCTTTTGTGTCTAAGCATTTCAAGAGACCTCCTCTTCCATCTTGATGGATTGACATCACCTAATGAAGTGTGGGAGAAGCTTGAAGATATTTTTGGAAAGACATATGAGATGAGAGGACATCAAATTGATAATGAGATGATCTCCTTGAGTCCTAGTAGCTTCGAATCATTGCAATTCTACTTTTTCAATTTTAAGGCCCTTGTTTTGTAGCTAAAATAGTGTGGGATCGAAAAAAAGGAAGATAAACTATTCTTGGCCATACTCTCTAAGCTTGGTCCTAACTATTCAATGTTTGTTTCAACCTTCCATGCCACCAAGTTGATAGCTCGAGCTTGGAAGATGCCCAAGCTTGCAGAGTTCATGGAATCCCTCACACAGGACCAAGATAAGTTGGTGATGATGGGCACCATCAAACCTTCCAAATACTAAGATTTGGTTGTTGGAGATTCAAGGGTGGATTCAAAAAGCAAGAAAAAATATAAAAATCCACCTAAGCAAAAGAGAGACAAGTCTAAGTCTCAAGAGGAGCCCCAAGGTTCCAAGAAGAATTCCTGGAAGAAAAAGAATAAAGGAGAAATGAGCAAGTGCGCATACTGTAGTAAGGGATATCATCCTGATAGATCTTGTATGAAGAATAAAATTGACATGTTGACCCAAATCCTGGAGAAGAATAAAATCTCCCTTCCTGATTACTCAAAGAAGAAGGAAGGAGGATCAATTTAATAAGATAGAGAGAGAGTACATACCTTGGTTGCTAGCACATCAAGCTCACCTAGTTTCATCATAGATTTTGGAGATTCTACACATATGGTTTCGACAAAAGAGACATTCTCCTCTCTTGACATGTCAAAAGGTCCACCAATAGTTTTGGGAGATGACTCTCTCACTGACAGTTTGGGGAAGGGTAGGATTGATCTTGACCATGGTAATTTCAATAATGTGTTGTATGTTCCAGGTCTTTCCTCTAATCTCTTGTCAGTGTATCAGATGACTCATACTGGGTCTCCAAAGAAGGTCATATTCTCCCCTAATGATTTTGAGATCAATAATATTTGGAATGGTAAATTCAAAGCAAAAGGTGTTGTTGATCACACTTCGAAGCTATACAAGTTTTCCCATTTTATACCGTACTCAAAACCCTTTGCTCTTCTGATTCATGCTAATGAAGCAAGAAATATTTGGCATGAAATATTTGGCCATCTTAACTACAAGTATCTTTCTGATTCGAGTGAAAAAGATATGGTCATAAGGTTACCAAAGATCAAGTTTTCTAAGGGAGTCTGTCAAGGTTGTATCCTACGAAAACACCTAGAGCACAAGTATGAGAAAGCTAGTCATGAAAGAACCTATGCACCTCTTGAGTTGATCCACAATGACATTGCTGATCAATTCCCTCATATGCCCATGATTCAAGCCAAATATGTACTGAACTTCATAGATGAATTTTCCAGGTATTGTTGGGTTCACTTCCTAAAGCATAACTCTGAAGTTTTTGACCTCTTCAAAGTCTTTAGAGCCTTGGTTGAAAACCAGTCTGGGAGGAAACTCAAGATCCTCAGATCTCAAAATGGTGGTGAGCATGTCAAGTCTGAGTTCATTTAGTATTGCAAAGATGCAGGTATTCAAATGCAACATTTGATTGCTTACACACCACATCAAAATGGTGTTGCTGAGAGAAAGAATAGATCACTAAAGGAGATGGAAACTTGCATGATGGAGGCTAAGAATTTGCCACCAAAGTTTTTGGCCAAAGCTATAAACTATGCATCCTACATCCAGAACAAGGTGCCTTGTAATAATATTGATGGTATGACTCCTTTAGAAGCTTGGAGTGGGCACAAGCTAGATGTGACCCATTTCAGGATTTTTGGCTCAAAGGCTTGGGCTAGAATTCCAACTGAAAAGAGGAAGGATTTGAAACCCCAAAGCCAAGAGTGCCTATTTTTTGTGTATTCTGAATATTCAAAAGGGTACAATTTGATCAACTTGAGAACTAACAAATATTTCATTGAAATAAGTGTTCAGTTCCAAGAAGAGCCTTTAGCGGCAGTTGAAGTTGGAGAGTCCTCTTCACCACCAAAACAATTGATTGTAAGTGAAGAGACTAATGAGTTTGCTGTTTCTGATATGTATAATAATGATGATTTGATTGCAGATCCTAACAGTCCTACAAGACCAAAATGGACATCAAATACCATTCATGTAGCTGGGGAACTAGCTGGTAATCCTAATGATACTAGGAGGACTAGATCTCAATTTGAGAGTCCCCTTTGTGTGAAAGATCCTCTATTTGTTGAGAAGTGCTATCTAATGGTTAAATCATATCCACAAACATATGAATATGCAGCACATGATCCAATATGGCAAACATCCATGAAAGAATAATTCAACTTGTTCCAGAAGAACAACACTTTGGAATTCGTTGATCTTCCCCTAGGGAGGAAGATAGTTCAATGTAAGTGGGTTTTCAAGACTAAGTTTGCTGCTGATGGTTCACCTTTGAAATATCAATCAATATTGGTATCCAATGGCTACTCACAAGTACATGGTATTGACTACAATGAAACCTTTGCACCAGTGGAAAAGATGGACTCCATAAGGCTAGCTCTAGCCATTGCAGCTTCGAAGCAGTGGGAAGTGCATCGCATGGATGTGCAGTGTGATTTTTTAGATGGAAATCTCACTGAGGAGATTTACATGCAACAACCTAAAGGGTTTTTTTCTAATCCATCTTTAGTGTGCAGGTTAAAGAAATCATTGTATGGGCTCAAGCAAGCCCTTAAGGATTGGTATGCCAAGATTAATACCTTTTTGTTGTCACTGAGTTTTGTTCGATGCAAGTCTGATCATAATGTCTATTTGAAGCTGATTCATGGTTCTTTGATGATTATTTTCTTGTATGTGTATGACCTACTGATTACAGGAAGTTCAAAGAAAGAAATTTCCTCCTTGAAGGATGCAATGAACCATGCATTTTCTATGACAGATTTGGGATTGTTGAGCCAATTATTGGGTCTCGAAATTGCTCAATCCCAACATGGAATCAAAGTACACCAGTCAAAGTATGCTTCAGATTTTCTCATAAATTTCAACATGAAATATTGCAAGCCAAGCAAGACTCTCTTCCATTCAGGAGTTAAGCTTGAAGAAGCAGGTTCTTCTCCTATGGTAAATAATACACTGTATAGGCAGTTGATTGGGTGTTTGATTTATCTTACACACACTCAAACTGATCTATATTATGCAGTTAGTGTGGATTTGAGATACATGGATCAGCCTCATGAGATCCACTGGAGAGGAGCCAAAAGGATCCTAAACTTTGTTCAAGGAACAAGAACTCATTGGATATTCTACAAAGCAAAATCTGATCTTGATTTGATTGGATTTACTGACAGTGATTGGGCAGGTGACAACACATATCAAAAGTATACATCATGATATGTGTTCATGCTTTCAGAAGGACCAATCAGCTGGTCAAGCAAAAAGTAGAGTGCCATAGCACTCTCATCTACAGAAGCAGAGTATAGAGGAGTTGTAAATGCAACAACTCAATGTTTGTGGTTGCAGGGGATACTTGGAGAATGTGGCTTCGAATCAAAGTTTTCAACCATTATCTACGGTGATAATTATAGCACCATTCAAATATTCAATGATTCATTTTAGAAACAATGAACCAAGCACATTGAGATCCATATGCACTACATCAGACAGCTTGTGCATGATGGTACCATGGTTCTACTCTTCTGTGCATCTTCAGAACAAGTAGCAGATATCTTCACCAAATTTTTCTATGAGAAGACCTTCAGCAATCTCAAATCACTACTGGGGATTGCTGCTCATGCTATGAAGTATGATTCATGACAAGATTTCCAACTTTGTTTTTCCTATCCATGTTTAAGGGAGGATTTTCCCACTAGGTTTTGGCCTCTTTGCTTGGTTGTATGGACAAGCAATATGTAAAGGGTGACTAAGCATTGTTGCTAGGCCCTATAGTTTTCTGATATTTACTCATAAATTCAGGCTTAATGGGGGGTGTTAGAATAATCAACCCATAATTACCTACATTAGACATTAATTTAATTAATTTTGTCTTATTACCTAGATTCCTAGATTTCTTTCTATGCTAGTTGCCTTCTGCATGTCCTAGAAGTCAACACTTGCTAAAAATGAGTCATGGAGCGCTTGGGAAACATCTTGAAAACCAATTTTAGCATGTCTTCTTTATTCCAAATTCTCTAAAGCACATATCTGCTTTTTCTGAAAAGATGCCTTGCTTTATAGTTGTTTTAAGGCAAAGGAAAAGCTAGTCTAGGTGTAGTTGCCTTGTTTTTTTCCCACATCATCCTCCCTCCTTTTCTACAAATAAAATCATGCATGAGTTGTATTTCTATACCTCTTTATCTTTCCCACTTGACTTAGCAAATTCGTGAGCATCTTCATAGATTTGGAAATTGCTTTATGCACCTATGAGGGATTTGACTAGATTTGGTAAGCCTGCTTTTTGACTATTTAGAATGGCATACTTATGCATTCAAAACTCTCATGTAATAATATATTAAAACAACCTATTACTTCATAAGATTGGCTATTGTACACTTACTCAATATAGATTAGTGATATGCTCCAATTTCAGTCTCCTTTGGTGTTAATTATGCATGTTTGATAATAAATTTTGTGAATGTAATTGTATTATCTCTTGGGTTCAATTTCCACAAAGAAAGAGGCAACACACTCTACCTCAGTTGTACTCAATGCCACGCAGTATTTATTCTTACTAAACCAGGAGATCATGCTAGATCTCAAACTTAAGCAACAACTTGAGGTGCTCTTCCTATCATTGGTGCTACCTGCCCAATCCAAATAAACATAATTGTGCAGGTTAATCTTATCATTTGCACCATACTTGAGCCCATAATCCATTGTACCCTTTAGGTACCTTGATACATTCTTTGCAGCAACCAGGTGAACATGTCTCAGGGAGTTCACAACAAAGCATATGTTTGGTATTTTATATTTCAGGTACATCAATGAGACAATCATCTAAGGATACATTGTGGAATCAACCACCTCTTATCAAGCATCACACAAAAGCTTCAATTTCGATTTAGAATCTACACTATATACTTTCCTTGACAAAGGAAAATCCCATTTGCATTCTTGTTGTAGGTACAACAAATCCCATGTTATTTTGACACGGGAGCCCAATCACACATATGGAGGTAACTTGGTAAGAACCTTCATGACCTTGTAGGCTTCTGTTACATTTTTTATTTACTCATGGGATTCCCTAACTCAACCAAATTTCCAAAAAATTCATGCTTGATTTGCGTGTTTCAAGTTGCTGAAAGTTTGTTTTTGCTTGGAATTGTTTTGTCATCCTGCATCTAGCAACCTACAAGTTGCGTAATGCGGGATATTTTAGTTAAATATTTCAATTTTTTTCTTCCCGCAAACCGCATCTCGCATATGTAGAATGTGGAATGCGGGAGGTTTTTTTTAGTTATTTTTTTTTCCAATCCGCGATCTGCATCCCACATTTTGTGGGAGGCAGGTTGCGGAGTTGTCATTTATTCATTGTTTGGTTTGTGTGTGCCCACAACCCACATTCTGCAACTTTGTTGAAGCCCCAACTGTGTATGTGGCTGATTAGGGTGTTTAAGGTTTGAAACACATGAAGAAAACCCAACCAAATGCTTCAAACAATCCCACCTAGGCATTGTTCTATCCTCGAGTTTTTTGGGATGGTAATCTCCCACAGATACTTTTGTAGCCTCCACCGGCTTATGATTGGATTTTAACCGCAGAGGATCTGTTTCCCCAATTTAGGAAACAAGGAAGATAATATAAAGAACCTGAAAACTTAAACCTGCCTAGGAAAGGGAAACTGATCTAGATCTAAACTACTTTGAAAAAGATACTGGATTGATTTGTAGGTAAACCAGATGTGTAAGAAGACAAGTATTTTTCATTCAATTAACAAAAATGTAAATAAAATTAGAAGCTCATCACTTAA
This sequence comes from Pseudotsuga menziesii, assembly GCA_001517045.1. Taxonomy (NCBI): domain Eukaryota; kingdom Viridiplantae; phylum Streptophyta; class Pinopsida; order Pinales; family Pinaceae; genus Pseudotsuga; species Pseudotsuga menziesii. The sequence continues at coordinate 145,556 of LPNX010890763.1, read as the reverse complement.
TTCACATCTAATTAATGAAAATCAATTAGTTAGTGACTTAAGATTCTATCAATCTGAATAAACCTGCATAGTACATGTAAGTTGAAAAACAAACATATTATGCTACTAAATTATGTTGTTCAATTATTCACAAAAATAGATAAAGATAGTTCATAAAATAAATTGTATGAAACTTTATCAATGCATAGATAAATATGAGTTAAATAAAACACATTTAATGATTGTAAATAACTCACATCATTATCTGTCCATTTGAAATAAAGAAGATTCAAATCTGTTTGAAGAAATTCATTCAGATAAAGACAAGAGATAAGAAATGACAGTATTGTATTGATCTAAAGTCCAGTAACAAATTACATAAACCATATGAACAACCAGAGGTGTTCTCTCAATCTCCTGTGTCAGTCCTCCTTCTTCCAAAAGTCCAAAAGTTAAAATTCCTTAATACATTCGAGATCACCTTCTTAAATAATTATTACAAAAAAATGGATCTCCCCCTAAAGGGGATCAAAATCCTAAACAAAGCTACTATCCCAAGAAATATCTCCATATCTTCTAGATACGGAGCAACTTTTTGATATCAGGGTAACTAGCTAATTCAATGCCAAGCTGGCCATTGCACTTATGATCCTCAATTTCACGCTCAGCCAGCTTATCCCAAAATCGGATAAATATGTGGATCTTTTTCTCCACCACAAATGGCTGTCTGATCAACTGATCTACATCGTGGATGCTAACGTGTTCAAGTTTCTTGATCTTTTACTCTCTCTCATCCCATCGCTGCTCCACTTGCTCAATCATCAGTCTAGGTGGATATGCCTTTTCAATCAACACCATTGTGGGAAAGGACAAATCATGCATCAGGTTGTCAATTGCATACCATCTTTTACTGCAAATGGGTTGTGCTTTCTTTATGGCTTGAGCCACTGTCTCATTTAGGTCTTCCCAAGCTCTCAAATAGTCCTGATCCTCTTAAACTAGAAGTTATTGAGAAAATTGACATTATCTGGCTTATCTTTCATGTTCCTTTGCCAGTATACCACTTCATCATAAGCCTTCGAGGCTAGTTGTCTCTTCTCAACTAAGTCTTCCGGAGCAACATACATCTTGCCAAAAACAATGTGAGTTTCAAAGATTTTATCTAGAGTTTTAAATAACTCACAAACCAAATCATAATGTTCCTTGGGGGTTCGAATGGAAAGCTCTTTAAATTCCTACTGGGAAAACTTAAAATATGAAGACAAAGCTGCACTTGCAGTTGCATCTTCACATTGTCTTTCTAACAATGCAACCTTCTGAACCAAAGTGACATTAACAGTCCTTTCCCTTTGCAGTTCTTCACTGAGGGAAACATTCATCTCTTGAAAGTCATCACACCTATTGTCATGTTGCCTTTTAAATTGCACCAGCTCCTCTTTCAGTCTAACAATTTCTGCTTTCTATTTATCAAATTCCCAGTTCAAAGTGTTCACAGCATCAAAATTGGCTCCTGTAAAATCCCCTAATATAGATGCAGCATCAGTGGCATATGCCTGCGGATCACTTGATCACTGGGTCCACACCACCTCATTTGCAACAGACATGTCCATATAACTTTGATGCCTGTTCCTCTTCCTACCTTTCTTCACCACTGATCTATCAACTTTTTTGTACTGGTATTCTCCTAGGGATACCACAAAATATTCATTGAATTCTTCCCAGATCTCATCAATGGGGGGTATACTGATGCCTGTGGATATCAGGGAAGTGGTTTGAGTTGTGGTGTGAGAAGGAATAATCATAGTAATGGGAGAAGTGGATGGAGAAGGGTTGACATTCTGAGCAGGAATGACTTCAGGAGTTGAGGAAATGTTAGCAATTGAAGTTTCAACTGATGAAACTTGCAAAGTAGTGATATTGAGTGGTGATGATGAAACTGCTGAAGTTTTCTCAGCCACAGGGGATGAGACTGAGCTAAATGAAGGGATATGCAATGGAATCTTGAAAACTCGAGGTACATTAGATGAAGGAATGGGCATATCTACATAAATAGGTGTAACAGATTCAGGTAGACAAGTAGCATTTTGATAAAGCTAAGTCATGAAAGGTGTCACAGTAGAACGATCAGATAATGAAGTTAATGCTATTATTGATGAGATAAGTACAGCAGAAGGGGAAGGGCCAGACTGAGAAGAAGGTTGATATTGCAAGGGAGGTGATGAAGGCTTGTAATTACCACCATTTGTGGAATTCAGTAAATCATTACCATTGCCAAATTCAAGGGTCACAGGCACAGGAGAAACCCTCTCATCTTCTTCTTTTGATTGAGTCAAGTAAATGGTAGAGGCAGGAACATATGAGATTAAATATTGTAGCCATTTGAGAGGTTCCCATTCGATCTGTGCTAGTACAGATTGAGTATTCTCAACCATAGTGGTCACTTGAGCATATTCAATCGGCTGAGAGGTTGTAACTTCTTGAGTGTCTAGTGCTGAAGTCATATTGCTCAGTCTCTGTTTGATCTACTCTGAGGTGTGCAAATAGGGCTTGACCTGTTGTTCCACAGATCTCTGGGGAACCTCTTCCATGGGAGATTTTCCTTTACCTGTGTCTGGACTGGGTTCTGTGGATGCCAGAGTCTCCTTTGCTGCAGCTTTAACTTCCCTGCTTTTCCTGTCTTTTATTACCTTTTCCTGAATGTTTAACTCGATGGACCTATAATTCCAAACTCTATCTCTGATATCCTTTTGGTATTTCAATATGTGACTTTGTTCTTCCTTGCTTTTAGCTCTTTCCAAGACTTCAAAAAAAGTGTCAACTCCCTGGTAGATGAAATCATCTGGAATCTCTTCATGATCATATCCTGTTTTAAAATGGTTTTGCCTAAGGTGGAGGTCAACAATCCCTTTGGGATCATGCTGCCTTTTACTAGCAATGCCAAGCTTAAGTGACACTATGTGGTCACTAAGCTCCGATGCCCAAGTAGAAGTAGGTACACTTAGAGATCCAAGGGTTATAGGAAACTTGGGCCAAACCTTCCTCTTAGGTGCAACACATTTCTTGTAAATCCCTTCTATGACAGTTTGAAATGAAATCGCCTCAAGGACCAACCTATCCAGAACAAACTTTGGCAACATATGGGTAGCATTTCTACGAAAAACCCTGATATAGGTGAATGATTTACGAACATACCAATCTCCCATGGTGGCTATGAGGGCTTTGGATCAAGGTGAGAACACAGGATATTCCTTGTTAAAAATCAGAAAGTAGACCCGACCGAGGATACTCTCAAATATATCATAAAACCTAGTCACATAATTTGTATCCCATAGCTCAGAATGGTAAATATGCATAGGCGGGGCTGGTAATTCCCAACTCCATCCCATATTGGGGAAGCGAAATTCAACATAAAAGATATCCATAATGAAGGCAGAAAGATAAAAATTAGGCTTCTTGGTGGCTTTCTGGAACTCGTGTATGGAATTTTTGAGTTCAAGTGACAAGATTGAAGCCCAAGGAAAAGATTCACTCATAGTTATGCCATGGTGAGCAATGGGGGCCTATTCTTCCTTGAAGTAAGAACAATTGGGGAGACCATAAATCCTGCATAACATTGCTGCAAGCAGAGAATACGGTTCCTTGAACCACTCGATAGGGTAAAGTTGGTATTTCCTCTGGGAGAATTTGCGTGGTTTATCCATCTAGGATTTCAGCATTTGGTTGAAATTGAACCTAGACTTAGTAGCATTAATAAAGTTTTCATCGACAAGCTACGTGAAAGGTTTAAGGGCGTAAATTCTCGTAAAGGTTTCGGAGCATAAATTGGCCAATTGCGTTCCAATACTGGTGTTAAAGGAATGGTCTTTCAAGTTTGTGTGGTCTATAATCCACCTAACTGCATCGTTATAAGGGAGGATGGATGGTCTTGCGGCATTCATATGAAGGCAAAAATCCCTAATTCTCTCATAAATGAGTTGGTTACTCTGGAATTCTGAAAGGTCATTATTATCGAAGATGGAATAAACTTGAGACTAGTCTAACTGGTAGGTTTCAGACACTTGGCCACTGGTGTCGGAAAATACACCAAAATTTCGGTCTCTCGAAAATATGTCTTTCTGGAGGTTTTTACTCCTAGAAATTCGGGATGTTTTGGATGTTGCCATGTCCTATTCTAATGCTGACACCCGTAATTAAATTGAATTATACAAGAAGCACAGTAAGCAATTTGAAACTGACTTGATAAAAAACCTGAAACTGTAGCGAACCCTGTCGAGATTGCTCGGTAAAATATGGATGTAAATTCATGCAGGAGAGCAAATTACCATGGTAAAAATAGTGAAAACCTGGCAAATAAGACCACTATATTTATAGTGCATGGGAAATAATATAGACCGTAGGATTAGAGTGAAAAGAATGGTCAGGATCATATTTTTCCGGGTGTGGGACCAAGCATGAAATTCAAAAACCTTAATATTCATCCTGTAACCTGTATTCGACATTTTGCAGGATGCAAGATGCAGAATGACAAAATAGTGAAAATTTATTCAATCATCTCTGTACCCCACATTCTGCAAGTTGCGGAATGTGGGTTGCGGGCACACAAAAACCAAACAATGAATAAATGACAACTTCACAACCTGCATTCTGCAAAATTCGGGATGTAGATCGTGGATAGAAGAAAAAATAACTAAAAAAACATCCCGCATTCCGCATTCCACATATGCGGGATGCGGTTTGCGGGAAGAGAAAAATTGAAATATTTAACTAAAATATCCCGCATTATGCAACTTGTGGGTTGCGGGATGACAAAACAATTCCAAGCAAAAACAAACTTTCTGCAACTTGAAACAATCAAATCAGGCATGATTTTTTTGGAAATTTGGTTGAGTTAGGGAATCCCATGAGTAAATAAAAAAATGTAACAGAAGCCTACAAGGTCATGAAGGATCTTACCAAGTTACCTTCATATGTGTTATTGGGCTCTCGTGTCAAAATAACATGGGATCTATTGTACCTACAACAAATGGTGACTGGCTGGAAGAACCGGTTATCTCTACAAACAATAACCCTTTTCCAATCAAACTTGTCAACAAGAAAATGATTAACTCCCAAGAAATGTTAACATATAAATGTAACCAACCAAGAATTATCAACATTATTAATGCACTTCCATCGATGGCCATTTTAAAAGATGCAGCTTTGATTCAGATGTCATTGGAGGATCAGGGTCATTTGAACTCAGGCTGACATAGGCATGCAGTTTAAGGTTGAACCTGGGATCAGATCTTTACCATTTTGGGATTTCACATAGGGGCCGCTGAAACCAATATTTGTTCCTTCCCCTTTTTCTAATTATCATTACTTCTTTTTTTTAAAGAAATGACAAGATTGTAATGACATAAGACCACTGCCCCATGTCTGGTGATCAGTTCCATTCACAAACCTAACCTAGAAACTAAACAAGTCAGCTCAGTAAGGAGACCTATTGTTTTCCAGCTATATGGCCGAAAGTAACTACTATGGCTTGGTTACCTTCTAGTGGTAGTTTCAGTCCAAAATCAAGCCTATGATCATAGTGAGGATGGCCTTAGATAGGACCCCCTCGTCCTGATGCATAGTACTCTCTTGTTTGGGAATGACTGGGTTTTATTTTGTACATGAATTATAAGACACTGCCATGGCTTGGTGTCCATATGTAGGAAACATTACTTACTGATGCTCTGCAGATCATGAATAAGTCAACCTATGATAGGATCTCCCATCTCCCAGAGAACTGTAAAGCCATCTCCCCATTTTAAAAGGAAAATATGTCATTCCACTGAGCACCTATGAACCTAATGAGATGGCTCGTGATGAGACCCCTCATCTCATAATCCACATGATAAAAGATATGGCCATGGTTAAATCCCAAAGAATAAGACTGAGCAGGATATGAACACAGTGCACTAATGAGACCTTAGATAGGATGAACCTTTCCCTCCACAACTATCATCACGAGAGTAGGGCATGTAGAATATATTAACCTGGATGAGAGAGCATTAATACAAAATTATGCAAACATGGTTATCATTCAGACATAACAAATCCTGATATGAGTTGGAAAAGATAGAAACTGACAAATCTATTTTGGCTGAGAGTATTGAATAGTGAGAAAAACTGATTGCTCATTATTTCTAAGGGTGTAGATATTACCAAAAGTTACCAAAATTAGGCAAACATTCAAAAAATAAAAGGAAAATAACACACCAAACCTATATACAGGGTTGAACCAACCTTTTCAAACAAAGTACTTCTTGAGCAAAAAAACATTCACTGGGTAGGTGTCAACAATCCCTTCTAGTGTTTGTAGTCGAACCGTACAAGGACCAATCTTTTCTGTAGCAATGAATTGTCCTAGCCAAAGTCACTGAAAATTGGTGTACTATTTGTTGTCCTTGTTTTGTTTGTCCCATCTCAATACTAAATCTCCCACTGAGAAGTCTCTGTCTGATGAAGACCTCTTTTCAAACCATTTCTTAACCAACTGTTGATGCTGGTAGAATTTATTCTTAGCTTTGTCTCTATCCTCTTCTAACTTGAGTAGAGAATCAATCCTCTGTTGTAATGGGGAAGAGTCACTCTCTTGGATGGATTGGGCCAATTGCAATGAAGGAATGGTGAGATTAGCTGGTAGGACAGCTTCCTTTCCATAAACAAGGCAATACGGGGAGTTACCAAGGGATGCCTTTGGGGTGATTCGATCTGCCCAAAGAGCATAGTAAATTTGGGTGTGCCAGTCTTTATGATGTGAAGCCACTGTCTTCTTAAGGATGCTTATCAAGTTTTTTTTGAGGATTCTTCAAGCCCATTTCCCTGAGGGTAGTAATTAGCAGAAAACTTAAGATTAATCCCCTTTTCAAGGGCGTAGTTGGTCAGGTCAATGGATTGGAAGTATGAGGCATTGTAAAAAACTAGATATTCAGGGGTGCCAAACCTGGTGATTATCTGATTTTCAAGAAAAGGAAATTAGCTGGTTTGTGTTACACAATCTTAAAGGGACTCCTTCGACCCATCTCATAAAATAATCAGTGGCTGTCAATATGTATTTATGCTGTAATGAGGATACCGAGTTTATGGGCCCGACAAAGCCCAACCCCCACTGCTGAAATGGGAATTGGACTGCTACTGGCTGCAAGGGGTAAGCAGGTTTCTTAAATTTTCTAGCGCACTTTTGGCAAGGCTCACATTTTCTGACAAATGAATGGGAATCTATGAACAAGGCAGGCCAATAGTATCCTGCCTTGATAATTTTATGAGACATGGTATCACCTGAAAAGTGTCCACCTGCAAGTCTTGCATGAAATTGAAATAGGAAATCATCAGTCTGATCCTTTTCTAGGCATCTGAGAAACACTGCATCATAATTTTTCCTAAACAGAACATCATCAATAAGTTGATAAGGGGCTGATTTCAGCCTTAATTCTCTATGTTTTTTGGGATCTAGGGTTTCAGGAGCAAACCCATTATGAAGAAAGAATTTGATGTGATCATACCATTCAGATGTGTTAGTTTCAAGTGCATTAACAAAACCTGTAGGACTAGCTTCTTCCTATACCCAATTAGCTTGTTGATTTTCAGGGTCATTTGACTGGGTGGTGAGTTGACACAAACCTTGTCCTCTAATGATCTTCGCGGGCTTAATCTCCATATCATATTCTTAAAGGGCGGTCATCAAGTGAGCTCTATTTTCTCCCAACTCCTTTTGGACAAGGACATTGCAAATTGCCGCATAAGGGACAATCACCTTAGTCCTTGACTTCAAAAGATAAGGCCTGTAATGTTTTACTGATTTATATACTATGTAGGCCTATTTTTCAACCTGGGAGTAATTGATTTCATCCCCTTTGAATGTCGAACTCATGAAATAAATGGGGATTTCGGCGTCTTCATGATTTTTCTGTGTGAGGACAGCTGCATAAAAAAAGTTAGTAGCAAATATATACAATATAAAATCTTTACTGAAATCTGGGGACATGAGAGCAGGTGCTTCTGCTATGGTTTTCCGAATTTCAGGAAATTCATTCTTTTGTTCATCAGACCACTTAAATGGTACATCCTTCTTGACAAGGAATTGCATAGGTTTTACAACTTGAGCAAAATTTGGAACAAATCTACGAACAAAATTAATCTTACCCAAAAATGACTACATTGCCTTACGAGAGTTAGGAAGACCGATCTTGGAGATTACTTCAACGCGTTCCGGATCTATGATCATACCTTCCTTTGAAAATACGAAACCCAACAAATTACCTTTTGTTACTGCAAAGATGGACTTCTTAGGATTGAGGGAGATGCCAAATTTCCTGCACCTTTCGAATACCTGTTTTAAAGCAGACAAATGATCCTGTTGTTTTTTAGAGTAAATGGTAACATCATCTAGGTACACAATGACAGAGTTATGGATCAAGCCCCTGAAGGCTATGTCCATATCTCTTTGGAATGTGGCCCCTATGTTTATTAGTCCAAACAGCATTCGTCTGTATGCGAATGTTCCCCAAGGGGTCCGAAAAGTATTTTTCAATTGATCGTTGGGTGCAACCAAGACTTGATTGTAGCCATAAAAACCGTCTAGCAGTGAAAACATCTCTGATCCGGCTACTTTCTGTAGGATCTGTTCCATTGGAGGAACAAGGTAGTTGTCTTTCTCAGAGGCTCGATTGAGATTTCTAAAGTCTACGAAGAGTCTGATTTCCCCATTCTTCTTACGAGCAGGAACCAAATTAGCTATCCACTACGTATGTCAGACGGGAAATATGATCCTAGCCGAGAGGAGATTGTCTAGTTCTTTCTTAACAGAAGGCTCCAGACTGGGGTGCATTTTCCTCAATTTCTGCTGATAGGGTTTTACATCAAGTTTCATGGGGATGTTATGATGCATGAAGGTAGTATCAAAAGTTATGAGTTCATCATATGTCCAGGCAAAAACGTCTTTAAATTCCCTGTAGAGTTTGATAAAACCTCTTCTTTCGTCATAGGAATAGTGTATTCCAAGATTGATAAATTGAGGTTCGTGATCTGTTCCTAAGTTAACAAGGGTGTGATTCAAGGTTGAGCTTTGAGTCTTGCAATTGGTGGTTTCTCTAAATTTATATTGTAAATCATAGAAATTCTCCAAACTAATGATAGACTTGGGGATGATGTTCGAAGGATCACAAAGAGACTTCTCATGATCAGCTTCGTCAATAGCCATACCCTCGAAGGTATTTTGGGCTGATAGGAAGTTAAGTATTTTATGATCATCATCAAACACCTTCCAATTTGTGACATTTCCAGGTATGGAGGGTCTGTACATCAATTTGATAGAGAAGGATTGTGGAGACAAGCCTTCGAGAGGGATCAGTCTAGATGCAGTGTTGGCTAACATATAGCGTCAAAGTTCTAAGATCTAGGAACAGATCTAATATTAAATGCTGAGAAGGAATTAGTCATGTCTCTAATTAATCTTTGATAATTAACTAGATGTGGAGATAGACAATGTATCTGATTCTGTACCTGTTTCAAAATGATTTCAGAGTCCCCTACGCATTCAATTGCTTTCGCTCCCATATCAATAGATTTCCTGAGTCCTTGGACTAAAGCCTCTTACTCAACCACGTTATTGGTACATTCAAATTCCAACCCGCATGCGCTCATGGTTTTGATCCCTTTAGGATCAATAAGTACACATCCTGCACCTGCCCCTTCCTTTGATCTGGAGCCATCAAAAAACAAAGTCCAAACTATAGGATCAATTATGAAATTGGTATTTACATTATATACATTATGAACAATAGTGCTAGAGAATGGGACAAATGTGAGATGAGTTATCTAAGAGTGTTTCTGCTCATTCTCCATTGGTGCGACATCAGTGGGTAAGTCTCCAAAGAAAGTATCAAATGTGAAATGTTCAATTTGATTACTAAAGAAGGAGACAGATTCATTGGAACCATCGAGATTAGTTACAGTTTGTTTCATGAATGGTTCCCTGTCAACTTTGAGCTTGTTAGGCTGCCCATTAAGAGGCAACCATAAGTGGGACCAATTAGTAGAAAAATAGCCTTTAAGTTTCTCTGACCAATCTCGACTCAGCCACATATCGTAAGTCTATGGAATATCTGCAATCATAATATCTATAGTTTGATGAATCCGAGGATATGGAGATAATCTGAGAAGAACATTCCTCAACCTCCCTACAACTTTAACCTTGGATCTATCTAATTGCACAATTTGAATAGGACAGGTTTCCTAGGTGTAGTTGAGTTTCTTACAGACAGAAAGGGGCATAACATTGAATGAAGCACCTGAGTCTACCATACAGTTATGCATGTTCCTGTTAAAGATTTCAAAGGTAAGTAAGAAGGGAGGAGTGCCCTTGCTTCCCAGTTTTGGATGGTTTGGTCGGGGAGTGGAGTCAAAATTATTATTCTGAGATTCTCGAAGTTGCTTTATGATAATTCTTTTGGGTAAGGAATCCCTTATGGAAGGGATTTTGAGAAGATCAAATAAAGATATGTTTGCTTTGACTCTTTTAAGATCCTCAGCCAAGTTGTATTTTGGATCAGGAATGAGGGTGTCCTTCTGAGTTTGAGTCTTACCTTTGCTAGGGGTCTATGTTGGAGGAGATGATTCTTGGGGAGGTGTTCCTTTAGACCTAGTATTGTGTGTGTCTTGCAGGTTAAAAACAGTGTCGGGTTCTTCTTCTTCTTCTTCTTTTGAAAAGAAGCTCATCGAGTTGACCTGCTTGTCATCTTCCTCTTCCTCTTGAGGAGGTTTTGAATATTGAGTGAATTGATCTTCAAAGGACTCAAGAATGTTTGGTGTTCCCGTGGCTAAGGCCTTCAAGACAAAAAAATCTCTTCTGAGGTGAATCCCTCTCTAGGATTTGGAGGTTGTGGATTCTAAGGGGGTTGGGTGGGCCTCCTAAAAGGTGGCCTATTGAATCCCCTATTGTTTGGTTGATTTGCATTACTTGTTTTATTAATATCTACCATCTCGTTAGACATTCGTCGGAGGAGTTTCTTCACTTCACTCATAATGAATGGATCTTGACTAGTAGTAGTGGGTTTAGGGGGAGTGTCACTTTTCCTACGTGAGGTAAACGATTGTTCAGATGTAGTGTCAGGGTTGTCTTTGAGACAGAACATGTCCCTTTTGAATTGGATGGCTTCATAAAAGGCGTCTTGTAAGGACTCTTTGCGAGCCCTTTTGACCCACATGGCTATTTGGGTTGGGAGACCCTTAATATAACATGCTACCAGTAATTCCTAAATAGGAAGTACCATATTTGGGATCCTGTTTTTTAAATATGAAAACCAATGATTGTAATATTTGACTCTTTCTTTACCCTTTTTTTTCATGGAAGAGAGATCTATGACTAATTCCTCCAAGGTCTTGTCATCCCCAAACTTTTGAGTAAAGAGTTCGAAAAACACATCCCATGATGGGATGTAGCTAGCTTCTAAGGAAAAGTACTAGGTAGAAGCCTTTCCCTCAAATGTGTAAGGGAACAGTCTGCAAACCATGTCTTCATGGATAACGTTGCTAAGCCCGATGGCTTGCATGAAGGATTTTATGTGGTCTTCGACAAGAATCTTATCATCTGGATTAAATTTTGGAAGCCACTTATCGGGGTTTTTAGGCAATCTATGCTGATTGCCTAAAACGGATACGCCATATCTATCTAACCATGGTCTGTTATGTCATTCTTCAGCCATCAGAATAGATTCTGCTGAGGAGTCTAAAGATTCAGAATCTGATGATTCATTAGATGAAGATGACGAAGAGGGAGGAGAAGGGGGTGGCCCCCTTGCTCGGATGTTATGTCGAGGAGTTGCTGACTCCTGAAATAAGGAACCTAGATCTAACCCAGGAGTGGATGGCTCACTGAAAATGTCATGACGTCTTTTAGTGTTTTGATCACCTGGGCTTGGACTATCTTGATTACTGATTTGAGGTAAATCCTGAGTAGGATGATCTTCAACGTATTTTCTTCTAAACTCAGAAAAGTTGTGGGAATTACCCTTCAACAATTGTTCAACTGTGATGGGCCCTAAGATTGGTGATACGAGAACGTATTTGTCTGATGGGGTAGCTTATTCTTATCTAGGGGTAACTGGGACAGTGTCTGAAACTTGAGCTACTTGTTCCCCTAAGGTAGACGCGCTAGCGTGACTACGAGTAATTATTAGATCTCTTGCTGGAGGAGGTGTGTGAGTGTTTCATTTAGGCATTATGTGATGGCCCTCCTTCTAGTGCCATTTGTTGAAGCCCCATCTATATATGTGGCTGATTAGGGTGTTTAAGGCTTGCAACACAAGAAGAAAACCCAACCACAGGCTTCAAAAAATCCCACACAGGTATTGTTCTATCCTCGAACTGTTTGGGATGGTAATCTCCCACGGATACTTTTGCAGCCTCCACTGGCTTATGATTGGATTGGATCCGCAGAGGCTCTGTTTCCCTAGTTTAGGAAACAAGGAATATAATATAAAGAACAAGAAAACTTAAACCTGACTAGGAAAGGGAAATTGATCTAGATCTAAACTACTCTGAAAAAGATACTGGGTTGATCTATAGGTAAAACAGATGTGTAAACAGACAAGTATTTTTCATTCAATTAAAAAAAATGTAAACCAAATTAGAATCTCATCACTTAATTCAAAACTAATTAATTAAAACCAATTAGTTAGTGACTTAAGATTCTATCAATCTGAATAAACCTGCATAGCACATGTAAGTTGAAAAACAAACATATTATGCTGCTGAATATTGCTGTTCAATTATTCACAGAAATAGATAAAGACAGTTCATAAAATAAATTGTATGAAACTTTATCAATGCATATATAAATAATAGAGATAAATCTGAGTTAAATAAAACACATTTAATGATTGTAAATAACTCACAGCATTATCTTTCCATTTGAAATAAAGAATATTGAAATCTGTTTGAAGAAATTCATTCAGATAAAGACAAGAGATAAGAAATGACAGTACTGTATTGATCTGAAGTCCAGTAACAAATTACATAAACCATATGAACAACAAGAGGTGTTATCTTGATCTCCTGTAACAGTCCTCCTTCTTCCAAAAGTCCTTAATATATTCGAGATCACCCTCTTAAATAATTATTACAAAAAAATGGATCTCCCCCGTTAAAGGGGATCAAAAGCCTAAAAAAAGCTACTATCCCAAGAAATCTCTCCATATCTTCCAGATACGGAGCAACTCCTCGATATCAGGGTAACTAGCTGATTCAATGCCAAGCTGGGAATTGCACTTATGATCCTCAATTTCACTCACTCAGTTTATCCCAAAATTGAATAATATGTGGATCTTTTTCTCCACCGCAAATGGATGTCTGATCAAATGATCTACATCGTGGATGCTAATGTGTTCAAGTTTCTTGATATTTTCCTCTCCCTCATCCCATCGCTGCTCCACTTGCTCAATAATCAGTCTAGGTGGATAGGCCTTTTCAATTAACACCATTGCGGGAAAGGACAAATCATCCATCAGGTTGTCAACTGTATACCATCTTTTGCTGCAAATGGTTGTGCTTTATTTATGGTCGCTTCAACCACTTTCTCATCTAGGTCTTCCTTGGCTCTGAAGATAGTCTTGATCCTCTTAAACTGGAAGTTAGTGATCAAAGCGACATTATCTGGCTTATCTTTCATGTGCATTTTCCTGTCTACCACTTCATCATAAGCCTTCGAGGCTAGCTGTCTCTTCTCAACTAAGTCTTCGAGAGCAATAGAAATCTTTCCAAAAACCATGTGATTTTCAAAGATGTTATCTAGAGTTTTAAATAACTCACAAACCAAATCATAATGTTCCTTGTGGGTTTAAATGGAAATCCCTTTAAGTTCCTCCTGGGAAAACTTAAAATATGAAGACAAAGCTGCACTTGCAATTGCATCTTCACACTGTCTTTCTAACAAGGCAACCTTCTGAACCAAAGTGACATTAACAGTCCTTTCCTTTTGCAGTTCTTCATTGAGGGAAAAATTCATCTCTTGAAATTCATCATACCTGTTGTCATGTTTCCTTTTAAGTTGCACCAGCTCCTCTTTCAGTCTAACAATTTCTGCTTTCTGTTTATCAAATTACCAGGTCAAAGTGTTCACAACATCAAAATTAGCTCCTGTAAAATCCCCTAAGACATATGCAACATCAGTGGCATATTCCTGCGGATCACTTGATCACTGGGTCCACACCACCTCATTTGCAATAGACATGTCCATATAACTCTGATCCCTGTTCCTCTTCCTACCTTTATTCACCACTGATCTATCAGCTTTGCTGTACCAGTATTCTCCTAGGGATACCACAAATTATTCATTGAATTATTCCCTCATCTCATCAATGGGGGGTATACTGATGCCTGTGGATATCAGGGAAGTGGTTTGAGTTTTGGTGTGAGAAGGCATAGTCATAGTAATAGGAGAAGTGGATGGAGAAGGGTTAACATTTTGAGCAGGAATGATTTTAGGAGCTGAGGAAATGTTAGGAATTGAAGTTTCAACTGATGGAACTTGCAAAGTAGTGATCTTGAGTGGTGATGATGAAACTGCTGAAGTTTTCTCATCCACAAGGGATGACACTGAGCTAAATGAAGGGATATGCAATGGAATCTTGAAAACTGGAGGTACATCAAATGAAGGAATGGTGTAGAAATAGGTGTAACAGATTCAGGTAGACAAGTAGCATTTTGATAAAGCTGAGTCATGAAAGGTGTCACAGTAGAACCATCGGATAATGAAGATAATTCTATTATTGATGAGATAAGTACAATAGAAGGGGAAGGGACAAACTAAGAAGAAGGTTGAGATTGAAAGGGAGGTGATGAAGGCTTTTCATTACCACCATTGGTGGAATTCAGTAAATTATTACCATTTCCAACTTCAAGGGTCACAGGCATAGGAGAGACCCTCTCATCTTCTTCTTCTGAATGAGTCAAGTCAATGGTATAGGCAGGAACAGATCAGATTAAAGATTGTAGCCATTTGAGAGGTTCCCATTCGATCTGTTCTAGTATAGATTGAGTATTCTCAACCACAGTGGTCAAATGAGCATATTCAATCAGATGAGAGGTTGTAACTTCCTGAGTTTCTAGTGCTGAAGTCATCTTGCTGAGTCTCTATTTGATTTTCTCTCAGGTGTGCAAATAGGCCTTGACCTGTTGTTCCACAGATGTCTGGGGAACTTCTTCCATGGGATATTTTCCTTTACCTGTGTATGGACTAGTTTCTATGGATGCATTGGTGGACGCTAGAGTCTCCTTTGCTGCAGCTTTAGCTTCCTTGCTTTCCCTTACTTTTATTACCTTTTCCTGAATGTTTAACTCCATGGACTTGTAATGCCTAACTTTGTCTCTGGTCTCCTTTTGGTATTGCAATATTATATGACTTTGTTCTTCCTTGATTTTAGCTCTTACCAAGACTTTAGATAAAGTGTCAACTCCCTGGTAGATGAAATCATCTGGAATCTCTTCATGATCATATCCTGTTTTAAAATGGTTCTGCCTAAGGTGGAGGTCAACAATCCCTTTGGGATCATGCTGCCTTTTACTAGCAAATCCAAGCTTAAGTGACACTATGTGGTCACTAAGCTCTAATGCCCAAGTAGAAGTAGGATCCAAGGGTTATAGGAAACTTGGGCCAAACCTTCCTCTTAGGTGCAACACATTTCTTGTAAATCCCTTTTGTGACAGTTTGAAATGAAATCTCCTCAAGGACCAACCTGTCCGGAACGACCTTTGGCAACATATGGGCAGCATTGCTACCAAAAATCCCGATATAGGTGAATGATTCACCAACATACCAGTCTCCCATTGTGGCTATGAGGGCTTTGGCTACAAGTGAGAACGCAGGAGCTTCCTTGTTAAAATCAGAAAGTAGACTCGGCCGAGGATACTTTGACATATATCATAAAACCTAGTCACATAATTTGTATCCCATATCTCAAAATGATAAATATGCACAGGCGGGGCTGGTAATTCCCAACTCCATCCCATATTGGGGAAGCGGAATTAAGCACAAAATATATCCTTAATGAAGGTAGAAAGATAAAAATTAGGCTTCTTGGTGGCTTTCTGGAACTTGTGTATGGAATTTTTGAGTTTAAGTGACAGGATTGAAGCCCAAGGAAAAGATTCACTTGTAGTTATGACATGGTGAGAAATGGGGGCCCATTCTTCTTTGAAGTAAGAATAGTTGGAGAGACCATTAATCCCGCATAGCATTGCTGCAAGCAGAGAATACGGTTCTTTGAACCACTCGATATGGTAAAGTTGGTCTTTCCTCTGGGAGAATTTGCATGGTTCAACCATCCAAGATTTCAACATTTGGTTGAAATTGAACCTAGAATTAGCAGCATTAATAAAGTCTGCATCAAGGAGCTGCATGAAAGGTTTAAGGGCGTAAATTCTCGCAAAGGTTTCGGAGCGAAAATTGGCCAATTGCGTTCCAATAATCGTGTTAAAGGAACGGTCTTTCAGGTTTGCGTGGTCTATAATCCACCTAATTGCATCATTATAAGGTAGGATGGCTGGTCTTGCAGCAATCATATGAAGGCCAGAGTCCCTAATTATATCATAAATGAGTTGGTTACTCTGGAATTCTGAAAGGTCCTTATTATCAAAGATGGAATAAACTCGAGACTAGTCCAAGTGGTAGGTTTCAGACACTCGGCCACTTGTGTCGGAAAAGACACCAAGATTCGGGTCTCTCGAAAACATGTCTTTTCTAGAGGTTTTTAGTCCTGGTAATTCAGGATGTTTTGGATGTTGCCATGTCCTATTCTAATGATGACACCAGTAATTAAATTGAATTATACAGGAAGCACAGTAAGCAATTCGAAAGTTACTTGATAACAAACCTGAAACTGTAGCTAACCCTGTCGAGATTGCTCGGTAAAATCTGGATGTAAATTCACGCAGGAGAGAAAATTACCATGGTAAAAACAATGAAAACCTGGTAAATAAGACCACTATATTTATAGTTCATGGGAAATAATACAAACCATAGGATTATAGTGAAAAGAATGGTCAGGATCAGATTTTGCAGGGTGCGGGACCAAGCATGAAATTCGAAAACCTTATTATTCATTCTGTAACCTTCATTCCACATTTTGCGGGATGCACGATGTAGAATAACAAAATAGTGAAAATTTATTCAATCAGCTCCGCACCCTGCATTCTGGAAGTTGCGGAGTGCAGGTTGCAGGCACATGAAAACCAAACAATGAATAAATGACAGCTCCGCAACCCACATTCCGTAAAATGCGAGATGCGGATCGGAAAAACAATAACTAAAAAAAACCTCCTGCATTCCACATTCTGCATATGCGGGATGCAGTTTGCGGGAAGAGAAAAATTGAAATATTTAACTAAAAGTTCCCACATTCCGCAAATTGCGGGTTGCGGGATGACAAAACAATTCCAAGCAAAAAAAAACTTTCCACAACTTGAAACAATTAAATCAAGCATGATTTTTTTTGGAAATTTGGTTGAGTTAGGGAATCCCATGAGTAAATAAAAAATGTAACAGAAGCTTATAAGGTCATGAAGGATCTTACAAAGTTACCTTCATATGTGTGATTGGGATCCTGTGTCAAAATAACATGGGATCTGTTGTACCTACAACAATTCCATCATATCTCCATGCCTATGAAGTAGGCATCATACCTAGGTATTTCATCTCGAACTTAGTAAAATGTCTCCTCTTTTTATCTTTAATGAGTTCGTCCTCTCCTATCAGGAACATGTCATCGACATATAGTAGGAACATCACTAGTCTTATGCCGTCAACGTTGAAGTAAAGGTTGAACTCTGCTTTACTTTTAGTAAATCCTAGGCTCATCATAAATCTATCCATCATGTTGTACCATGTCCTTGATGCATGTTTCAATCCATACAATGCATTCTTCAATTTGTACACATGAGTCTTCATGCCATGTGTCTCGAATCCCAATGGTTTTTCTATGTACACTTCCTCCTTGAATACACCATTCAATAATGTTGTCTTGACATCCGTCTGGTGTATCTTCCATCTCATAACTATAGACAATTCAAGTATAGCTCTAATGTAAGTGTACTTCACTACTGGTGCAAATGTATCCTCATAGTCTATTCCTTCCTTCTATTTGAACCCTCATACCATGAATCTTGCCTTGTATTTCTGAGCATGCTTGATCTTGTAGATCCACTTCGAAGTCATGACAGACTTCTTTTCTGGTCTCGGAACTATCTCCTAGACATCATTCTTCATAATAAACTGATACTCGATCATGGAATCCTTCTATTATTTCTTTTATGTAGCATCTTCATAGGTGGAAGGCTCCTTTCCAATGGTGTCACATAACAGGGCCACATAGTTATTGTAAGGCTTTGGTCTTTTCCTTTCTCTATGCATCCCTTTTGGAGCGCCATACTTTTATGCTTCTTGTATGAGATCCCGTTCCCATGTTTGTTTCCTCTTGTGGGAGTCCTTCTCATGAAGTGTCTCTACAGGCTCTTGTGGTTCTGTCATGTCATGATCTTCATGGTATTCTAGAATTTCTTCTACAATTTTTGTACTTTGAACTCTCGTTCCTTCAGGTTCCTCAACCTCTTCAATAAGCATCCTCATGGATCTGGAGTATTATAAGTCCTTATCAAAGGTTGCATCTCTGTTGATTTTCATATTGTAAAAACATGGGAATTATATTCAGTATTCCTTTGATGTATCATTGTATCCTACGAATATACCCTTCCTTCCAGAAGGATCGAGCTTGTTCCTCTTCTCCTTTGGGATATGTACGAACATTGGGAATCCAAATATTCTAACATGGATAATGTAACACCCTGATTTTGTCCCTGTTTGCATTAAATGTATATGATGAAATATTGTAATGGATCATGGTGTGGAGCTATAGGAAAAATGCCCCACCATTGATTGGCGTTTTATGTTTCGGTGATGCCGATGGTGTTTTGTGCTAACCAGGCACATTATAATGTTGGACACCATGTACATATGAAAAATTAATTAAAATACCCACAACCAGCTATATTGATGCAACAAGAATGAAAAGGGCATGATTTCCTAAGGTTAAAGGGGGGGGGGATGTCTAACCATTGGGAGTCATTAGGGAAAAAAAAGTGTCGATTGATAAACCCATTTAGATGTCAAACATCTTGTTGTCTTAGTCACCCTTTTTCCTTTGTCTCATCCACCAACCATTTTAATTCTGCAGGAGTTGGTTGGGAAGTTATTACCCTTGGGGGAACGTGTGCATGGGCAGTCGTGTGGTTGGCAGGACTGTTAGCCCTTTGAACACATGCATACTACACCAAGGGAGGTCATTTCACACTCATGTAGGCACTCATTTTCCTCACTCAGGAAGGTATTCAGGACAGTTCTTCTTCCCTGATTTGGCTGTGTGTAGTTTCTCTTCACGTTTGTGGGTCTGGCTGTGTGAATCCACCTTCATGCATGTCTTATTCTTCCCCTCATGTAGCTGAGAGATCGCTACTGGTGTCCCCACAAATTTTTGGGTTGTTGTGGGTTGTTGTTGAGTTGTTTTGGCAATGATAGGGCCAAGAACGACTCTGGAGTCATTCTGCTCAGTCTGTGCTATGTCTTACCCAATTTCCATACCCGGGTTTTCTCTGTGGTGTGTTTCCTTAAATCCCAGAGCTGTGATTGTGTTGTGTTTGGCTGTGTGAGCACAGTGGCTAGTCTTTAGACTGTTTGGGAGTGGAATGGATCTTGAGAATGCTTGATAAACCTAGTGGGTACCCAAGCCTCACAGACAGAGCTAGAGGGATGGCTCTCTTCTCTACACCCCCTAAATAGCACTGGAAGGGAAGTCATGGCCTGAGGAACTACGTAGTAGAGAAAGGGATGATTCCTTGTGTTGGGGGTTTGTGGATGTATTAGAAGTTAGGATAGCTTTGGTGCAGGTGTCCTTAGTTCTTTAGTGAGCCCACTAGCTTAGCAACCGAAATTTCCAGCTCCTATTAGCTTATTAAACCCAACTCTGTTGGCTTGGCTATGTGTTGTTGTGTACCCTTGGAAACTGGTGTTTGTTGGCTAAGTTGTGTATCCTTGGCTATGTGTGAGCTTGCTAGTTTCCCCTTACTCCTTGTGGAATCATGCCCAACTCGGGGGTGGAAGTGCTGCTGAGAGATTAATGAGCACACTGGTTTATGGTTGGGTGGAACGTTGCAGCGACGTAGCTAGCTGCGGGATAAGATTTCTTGAAGATAAGTATTATTGTGATTAAATCCTTGCAACAATACTATTTTATGAATGAACCTGATGAATTCTTATATGTTGTGAAAGTATGTTTACTGATGTGATTTCTTTCACTATATGTCTAGGAAATTATAACTCTGCATATGTGTTATGATTAATGTTGCTTGCATTTTACATTTGTGTATGAATTTTTATTCTAATGAATTTTATACTTCATGTTTATGTTCATGGGGCATGGTTTCCCAGGTTGATTAGTTAGGAATAGTTGCGTCCTCTTCGTCGATCTGAGGGTCGGGGACGTTACAGCTTGGTATTAGAGCCATCCAGGTTGCAACAGTGGGCCATTATGGGCCAAGAAAAGAAGCTAATAGAGGTGGGATAACCTCTATTGAGCGCAGGCTTAGCAGGAGAATTTTAAAAAATCACTAAGTGTGGAAAATCTTCTCTGTGTGGCGGTTAAGTTGACCGAAGTAGAGCCACAGTGATGGGTGAAAGTTAAAGTTGTCACTGACGTGGAGGAAATTTCAGAAATTTCCCAAGTATTGAGTCTATGGGTGAAAGCTTAATTCTGAGTCACTATAGTGGCTGCATCGCTCAGAAGGAGCTGATGAGCTGAAGAGCTACAGCGATGGGCAAAAGTCCAAGTGTTCTCCTCTACGATGAGCGAAAGAAAAGGAATGGGCCATAGTTGCAGGTAGAAATTGGAAAGTCTTCCGATATAGAGGCAATAACAAGAAGATGAGGAAGGGTCGGTGTAGCAGTGGCCTCGAAAGAAAATATTTTTTTCAAAGAATGGAATTGGCGGCAAGAAGACAAAGACCAAGCCGCTATAGCGTCTGGAAGTGGAAAATATTTCTGCAATGGTGGACGAATAACGAAGATAGAGTTGACGAGATGTTGCTACAGCTAGAAGATGAAGAATCTTCCACAACAATAGGTGGAAGTCAAAAATTGAGCCACAATGACAATGGGCCAAAGAAAAAGAAGAAACTGCAATGACGGCTAGTTTGGTAGGATTGAGCCGCAATGATGGCGGATGGAAAATAAAATTTGAGCTGCAATGGCAGCCCGGAAACCATAAATCAAGCCGCTACAGCGATGGGAGAGAAAGGAAGATCGAGCTACTACGACAGTGGGTGAGAAGGAAAGAAGGAGCCTCTATGGCAGATGAAAAGTGAGGATCGAGCCGTTGTAGTGAGTGAAAGTCTAAAAAACATTCGATGCAGGGGGTGAAAATTTTGAAAAATTTTCCGAATCAAAGAATTCAACAGGGTTTTTCAGTGAGATCTGCAGGACTAGAAAGATGAAAAAATGGAAGCCTGTTTATGCACCAGTATTTCCAAAAAATAATAATAATGAGGGTGTTTCCCTCGACAGGGGCGAGCCCCTTGACCCCCGTCGTTCCCCTGAGATAATCATTCTTTGGGAAAGAAAATTTTATCTTGTCAATGTATGATTTTTCCAAGTAAATGTAAGTAATGCATAACTCATGTGAATATTATGTGGCTAACAATTTTATGTATTAACACATTTTGCAGAATTATAGTTACCTTCAAAGGCAGCATTCTAGATAGTGCAGTTTGGTAAAGTAAGTTGTGGTTCAGCCATGAGAACCCATGGTGGATATGATGCTTGGGATTCCTATGAACATGCACAAGATGCCATGGAGGAAAATGTTTGAGTTGGAAATGATGACATAGAGTCTAATGGAAGGAGATTCCAAGATACACCACTAGATATTGTAACCACCAAGAGAAGCTTGATTAAATCCCAAGAAGAGCAGTATTAGTTGAATGTTGCTATGTTGCAGAGTTTGAAAAAATTGCAAATAAAGATAGTCTCTAGACAGGGTACAGTAAAACCAGAGGGTAGTAAGAGTAGTACCCGGAGAAGAAGAAGAACTTATAATGAGTCATCTGACTCAGAATAATCCACTAGGGATTCCAGCTCTTATTATCACAAGGGAAAGAGAAAGAGGCACCATAGGGGTCGCTCTCGGGATGAATTTAAGAAGGATAAACCTCCTATGTTTGATGGTGAGGTAAATACTAGACAAGAAGCTGAAGCTTGGCTTCTTGGGATAAATAAGTATTTCCAAGTTTAGGATTATTCAGGAAACATGAAGGCAAGGGTTTCCATATTTAATTTAAATGGAAGGGATTCCATTTGGTTGGAGCACCTCAGAAAGGTAAAAAGGATCAGTGAAAGAAGGATTAAGTGGAAACAGTTCAAGAAGTATTTCAAGCAGAAATACCTCTCTGACAGGTATTATGATGACAAGATTAAAGAATTCCATGAGTTAATATTGGGACAGTAGACCATGGAAGAGTATGCCAATAAGTTACTAGATATTTTGAGGTATGTCAGGTACATCAGGGATGAAAAAGTGAAGATCCAACGTTTCCTAAGTGGATTTACTCAGTCTTACAAAGACAAAATTGAGTTCTATGAGCACAGAACCCTGGAAGAAGCAATTAGGAAAGCTAAGTACTGCTATGAGCAGAGCAAGGAAAACCTGATTACCAAAAGACATGGAAGGATAAAAGGAATGAGAAGTCTGATCAAAGGAAGAAAGGTTTCAAACCTTCTAACTTCAGGAATCAACATAAGCAACCATCACAAGCTAAGAAGAAGCCAACCAAAGTGATGGAAGAACATCCTAAAGATCCTCAGTAGAATAGAGAACCTCTTCGATGTTGGAAATTTGGAGGGCCCCACATGGGCAGGAATTCTCAGCTTGAAAATGAGAATGCAAGGACAGCTTACAACATTCAGGAGGCAGAAACAGTGGGTCAAGTGGCAAGGATCATCCCCAGGATTTATGCGACACTGGAGGACCGCTAGGTAGAGTCACCAGTCAACTGTGGTTGAAGTTGCAAGTAATATTGTTGAGAAATCTGTTTCTATTTTGATTGACCCTGGTTCTACTCACAGTTACATTACTCCTAGAGTAGTGGAGATTTGTGCTTTTAAGAGAATAAAGCATAAGAAGTCTTGGTTAGTTCAGCTAGCTACTGGAACAAAGAGGAAGGTTAGTGAAGTGGTAGAGAAATGTCCATTGGTTATGAAGGGATTGGCCACTTGTGTAGATATGAATTCTCTACTGCTTAGTTCCTATGATGTTCTAATTGCGATGGATTAATTAGAATATCACAGGGTAAATCTTGAATATTATAATAAGAATTTTGAATGCATGGATGAAGAAGGGAACCCAAGAGTTGCAAAAGGAATTCCAAAGGTGGTTTTAGTAAGGTAGGTTTCAGCAATGCAATTGAAGAAATTCTATAGGAAAGGTTGCCGGTTGTATGCAGCTCATATTTTGGAGGCAATATAGAATGAAACTCCTAGGCTGGAGGAATTTCATGTGTTGCAGGAATTTAGGGATGTGTTTCCTGAAGAGGTTCCAGGGATTCCTCCAAAGAGGGACATTGATTTCACAATTGAACTTGTGCCAGGAGTAGCACCAGTGTCCAAGACACCCTACAACCAGATGAGCACACCAGAAATGCTAGAGCTGAAGATACAACTGCAAGAGTTGTTGGAGAAGAAGTATATCAAGCTGAGTGTGTATCCTTGTGGAGAACCAGTTCTGTTTGTGAAGAATAAAGATGGTACACTCAGGTTGTGTATTGATTACAGACAATTGAACAAGGTTACTATGAAGAAAAAATACCCTTTACCTAGGATTGATGACCTCTTTGATCAAATGAGAGGAGCAAAGGTATTTTCCAATATTGACTGGAAGTCTGGTTATCATCAGGTAAGAATCAAGGATGAATACATTCATAAGAGAGCCTTCAGGACAAGGTATGGACATTATGAGTTTGTAGTGGTACCATTTGGACTCACAAATGCACCAGCTACATTTATGTGCCTGATGAATAGTGTCTTAGAAAAGTATTTGGACAAGTTTGTTCTTGTCTTCCTTGACGACATCCTTATTTATTCTAAGAATGAGGAAGAGCATGTAGAGCATCTAATTTTAACATTGCAATTGCTCAAGGAGCATCAGTTGTATGCAAATTTGAGTAAGTGTGACTTCTATAGATATAGGATTCACTACTTGGGTCACATTATCTCAGATGAGGGCATATCTATAGACCCAGAGAATATTGAAGCCATTATGAATTGGCCTACTCCAAGAAATGTGACAGATGTAAGATATTTTATGGGACTTGCAAGATACCATAGGAGATTCATTGAAGGATTCTCCAAGGTTGCACATCGAGTCACTTCTTTGCAAAAGAAGGGAATAAAGTTTGAATGGACACCGAGGTGTGAAGAAAGCTTCTAGAAGTTGAAGAATCTTCTCACAAGTGCTCCAGTCTTGAATATTGCAGACCCAAAAAAGGATTTTGTGGTGTGTACTGATGCATGCGGATAAGGGCTTGGAGGAGTCCTTATGCAAGGCAACCACGTGATATGCTATGAGTCAAGAAAGCTGAAGGATGATGAGAAGAACTATGCTACTCATGACCTAGAACTTGCAGCAATAGTACATTCTCTCAAGATGTGGAGGCATTACTTGATGGGAAGAATATTTGAGCTAAGGATAGACCATTATGGTCTGAAGTATTTGTTCATCATGCTACTCTAAATGCTAGGAAAGATAGATGGTTGGAGTTTTTATGTGAGTTTGATTTCGAAATCAAGCACATAAAAGGAAAGGAGAATAAGGTAGCTGATGCACTCAGCAGGAAGGTGCAGGAAATGTATTCGGCATCCATTGGTATTTTCTAGTCGGAGTTGAGGCAACAGATTGTTAATCATACTGTTGGAGATGAGTTGTATGAGCAGGTAAAAGACAAATTTCAGCAGCAAATTATTGAGAAGAGATATGAGGGATATAAATTGGAAGAAGATGGAATTCTCACTTACAAAGGTAGAGTCTATATTCAAAATGTAGTAGATTTGAGGAGAATGGCTATGGACGAGATCCACCAGGCTCCATATTCTGGTTATATAGGATATCAAAAGACAATTCCTATAGCCAGAAAGTAGTATTTCTATCTAGGAATGAAAAAGGACATGGCTGAATATATTTCAAGGTGCATGACATTTCAGTAGGTAAAGGTTGAGCATCAACATTCCGCAGGTTTGTTGCAGCCTTTTCCAATTCCAGAATGGAAATAGGAAGTTATTTCCATGGATTTTACGACAGGATTTCCAATGACTTGGAGACAACTTGATTCCATCATGGTTGTGGTGGACAACTTGACAAAGGCAACACATTTCATACCGGTTAAGTATACGCATAAGGTTGATGACATTGCAAAGATATTCATGAAGGATATTTTCAAATTGCATGGATTACCTAAGGAAATAGTCTGTGGCAGAGATGTCAAGTTCAATTCCAATTTTTGGAAAGGTTTGTTTGCATATTTGGGTACAAAGTTGAACTTCAGCAATGCCTACCATCCTCAGACTGATGGTCACATAGAGAGAGTGAATCAAGTGCTTGAAGAAATGCTTCACATGTATGTGATGGACAAACCGAACAAGTGGGAAGATTACTTACACTTGGTAGAGTCTGCTTACAACAATGGACATCAAGCATCCTTGGGATGAGTCCATATGAAGCTTTGTATAGCAGAAGGTGTAGGACACCGGTGACATGGGATAATCTAGTGAACAGGATTGTGCTTGGGCCAGAATTGCTCAAGGATATGGAACATGAAATTATAAAGATCAGGAAGAATTTGAAGGTAGCCTAGAACAGATAGAAAAGCTATGTGGATGAGCATAGGGTGAACATAGAGTTCAGTGTTGGGGATCATGTTTACCTCAGAGTGAGGGCAAGAAAGAGTTCCTTGAAGCTTGGAAGTTGTGCCAAGTTTTCACCTAGATATTGTGGGTCATTTGAAGTGCTCGAAAGAATAGGTCCATTTGCATATAGACTTGCATTGCCTGCCAGCACTAGAGCTCATAATGTATTTCATGTTTCTTTGCTTAAGAAATATGTACATGATCCTAACCATGTGATAAATTGGGATGTGATTTAGGTGGAACCCGAGGGAGAGTTCCGAATCGAGTCAAAGCACATCCTTGACAGGAATGTCACCATACTACAGAACCGAGCCATAGGGTGGGTAAAGGTGCAATGGGAGCACTACAGTCCTGAAGAGGCTACATGGGAGCTGGAGGATTCCATGCGATTGGCACATCCATTTTTGTTCAATTCTGCAGAGCGCTGAGGCGATGCCAGTGTAGCATTTTTGTTGTATTTTGTAAGCACTAAGGACAGTGCCATTGAAGGTGGAGGGGATTGTAACACCCATATTTTGACCATGTTTGCATTAAATGTATATGATGAATATATTGTAATGGATCATGGTGTGGAGCTATAGGAAAAATTCCCCACCATTGATTTCCGTTTTATGTTTCGACGATTCCGATGGTATTTTTTGCTAACCAGGCACATTATAATGTTGGACACCATGTACATATGAAAAATTAATTAAAAGACCCACAACCAGCTATATCAATGCAACAAAAATGAAAAGGGAATGATTTCCTAAGGTTAAGGGTGGGGGGGGGGGGATGTCTAACCCTTGGGAACCATTGGGGAATATGCAAGTGTCAATTAATAAAACCATATAGATGTAAAACATATTGTTGTATTACTCACCCTTTTTCCTTTGTCTCATCCGCCAACCGTTTTAATTCTACAGGAATTGGTTGGGTAGGTATTACCCTTGGGGGAACGTGTGCATGGGAAGTTGTGTGGTTGGCAGGACTGTCAACCCTTTGACCAAACGCATACTCCACCAAGGGAGGTCATTCCACACTCACATAGGCACTCATTTTCCTCACGCAGTAAGGCATTCACGATGGTTCTTCTTCCCCAATTTGGCTCTCTGTAGTTTCTCTTCATGTTTGTGGGTCTAGGTGTGTGAATCCACCTTCATGCAGGTCGTATTATTCCCCTCATGCAGCTGAGAGATTGTTTTTGGTGTCCCCACAAATTTTTGGGTTGTTGTGGGTTTTTGTTGAGTTGTTTTGGCCACAATAGGGACAAGAACGACTTTGGAGTTATTCTGCTCGGTCTGTGCTGTGTATTACCTAGTTTTGATTTGTGGTGTGTTTCTTTAAATCCCAGAGCCATGATTATGCTATGTTTGGCTGTGTGAGCACAATGGATGGTATTCAGATTTTTTGGGAGTGGAATGGAGCCTGAGCGTGCTTGATAAACATAGTGGGTTCCGGAGCCTCACAGACAGAGCTAGAGGGCTGGCTTTCTTCTCTACACCCCCTGAATAGCACTCGAAGGGAAGTCATGGCCCGAGGTATTGCGCAACAGAGAAGGGGATGATTCCTTGTGTTGGGTGTGTGTGGATGTCTTAGAAGTCAGGATAGATCTTGTGCAGGTGTCCTTATCTCTTCAGTGAGCCCACTAGCTTAGCAGCCAGCGTTTCCAGCTCTTGTTAGACTATTAAACCCAACTCTGTTGGCTTGGCTATGTGTTGTTGTGTACCCTTGGCCTGATAAACCACACTGGTGTTGGCTGGCTGAGTTGTGTATCCTTGGTTACATGTGAGCCTGCTAATTTTCCCTTACTCCTTGTGGAATCATGCCCATCTCGAGGGTGGCAGTGCTGTTGAGAGATTGATGAGCACACTGGCCTATGGTTGGGTGGAACGTTGCAGCGACGTAGATGGTTGCGGGATAATATTTCCTAAATATAAGTATTCTTGTGCTTAAATCCTTGCAACAATACTATTTTATGAATGAACATGATGAATGCTTATATGCTATGAATGTATGTTTACTGATGTAATTTCTTCCGCTGTATGTCTAGGAAATTAGACCTCTGCATAT
Source organism: Pseudotsuga menziesii (assembly GCA_001517045.1). Taxonomy (NCBI): domain Eukaryota; kingdom Viridiplantae; phylum Streptophyta; class Pinopsida; order Pinales; family Pinaceae; genus Pseudotsuga; species Pseudotsuga menziesii. The sequence goes on along the minus strand of LPNX010890763.1, from coordinate 117,502 downwards.
GTGTTATGATTAATGTTGCTTGCATTCTGCATATGTGTATGAATTTTTATTCCAATGCATTTTATACTTCATGTTTATGTTCATGGGGCATGATTTCCTGGGTTTATTAGTAAGGTATAGTCACATCCTCTTTTCCGGTTCGAGGGTCAGGGACGTGACAGATAACTTATGGTTTCTCTCCTGAGAAAGCCTCTTTAGGAGTATTGTTGTCAAGTACTCGATGAGGAGTACAGCTATGTACATACACAATTGCCCTGGTTTCTTTTGCCCAAAGGTGAATTGGAAGATCCTAGTCATGTATCATTCCTTTCGTTTCTTCCATTATGGTTCCGTTCTTTCGTTCTATACCACAATTCTATTAAGGATTGTATAGAGTGCTTAACTCCATATGAATCCCATACTATCTATATATTTCCTTGAATTCTTCCAAGTTGAACTTGTTGACATTATCTAGCCGCATAGTCTTGATATTGCTTTTGGTGTGGTTATCGACCAAGGATTTGCATTCCTTGAACTTACTTGATACTTCATTTTTCCTTTTCAAGAATTATATCCAAGTATTACATGAGAAATCATCTATAAAGGAAACATAGTACACATACCTTCTTTGTGAGCTGGAAGACATGGTCCCACATACATCTTAGTGTACTATATCCAGTATTCCTTTAGCTTTACTTTCACTGCTGGGAAATGTCTGCTTTGCATTCTTTCCTTATGCACATACTTTGTAATTTCCTTCATGCTTTTCCTGGATTTATGGAAGTCTTGAGACTGATTTCTTTGCAATTGGTAGTGATTTGTAATGCACATGTGAAATCCTTCGGTGTCATAGTTCACTTGGTTCTATTGAATCATGAACCAATGCTTGTTTAGGTTTTCTCTTTAGTTTGCACAAGACTTCATCTTGTTCTACAATTATTGATGCATCATCTATTGTATTTCCTTTAGGACACATTAGAAATCAACGATAAACAAATGCAACTATCCTTCCCTTTGCATCTAGCTTAGAGATGGAGAAAATATTCTTCTTCAATCCTGGAACATATAGAACATCCTTTATCTTTAAATATTTTATGGACTCTATCTTGTATGAAGCTTCTCCATTCCTTTTATGGGGTATTGATGATCATTCCCAAGTTTCACTTTGTGAGGTGACTCATGCTCCGATATATTGACAAATTATTCCATGTATCCCATCATGTGTTTAGATGCCCCACTATACACAAGCGAATCATTGTTTCCATGTGAGATAGTGCATGTGGGTGTTGATATTATCAGATATTCTTCATCTGAATCATATGTGTCTCTTCTGAATCTCTTGTTTCTTGGTTCATTATCTTTAGAAGCATGAGCATGATGTCTCTTCTTCCTAATGGGACAGTCTCTTGCAAAGTGTCCCTTTTCATCACAAGTGTATCATTAGATGTTAGAAGGATATTTTCTGAACTTCTTTTGTTTCTTGTCCTTCTTCTTGTTGTGGTGGTGGTCCTCCTTCCTATGGTTCTTCCTAGTGTGAACCGTGAGAGATTGATCTTCATTTGATCTCATCTTCTCTTCTCTTGTTACGAGCTGAGATTCTTCTTGTGTTCCTTCTTCTCAGAGCCGGTTGAAAGAGATCATCTTTCTTCTTTCACATATTCCTTGAATAAATGAGTCCCATAATATTGGGAGGCCATTCAAGGTAGTGATCACAATCTCTCCTTATTCTACATTTTCTTTAACTGGTTCAAGTTGTTCCTTGATTTGAGCAACCCTTGTGAAGTAGGACTGTATAGTCTCTGAGTTATGTATCTTCACATTCTTTAGTTGGTTCCTCAATGTCATCTTCTGGTTGATGTTATTTCCTTCTAACATATTTTTCAAATCATCAAATCCTTCCTTTGATGTCTTGAAGAATGACACATGGGGGATAAGGTAATCCTTAATAGAATATGCAATGATTCTCTTGGATTTAACCAAGTTTTTATTATGAGTATCCTTACCCTCATATACCTCTATATCTAGAAATTCTCCATGTTAAAGTATTGTAAATTTGTAAGATATTCTATTTTAATTTTGTTGTATTTTCCTTCAGAGATGTTATTCCTCCATTCGAAGATGTCCTTGATATAATTGGTTATGTAAAAGTCGAGAGGTAAACCCTTCGTTGTAAGTCGGGGAAATAGTACCCACAAAAGTAATATATAAAATGAATTTTGAGTCTCCAAAGATAGGTCAGACTTAATTAGAGAACATGGCTGACGTAGTTAGTTATTTGAGACACTCACCTAATGAATATAAATGGGTGAGGCGCCTCTCTCATTCTTACACATCTCACACACAAGTATTGTGTTGGAGAGACAGAGAGAGAGAAAGAGTCTAATGTGGAAGATGAGAAACTATTATTGTTTCTAGGGTTTCTACAATGTACTTGGTTGAATTCTATACTGAGGAAGTTTTGCAGGGTTTTCTCCCTTGTGGTTTCCCCAAGGAAGATCTTTGTGTTCTCTTGTATTGGTGTACTTATCTTTCTTTCAGTGATCCTTTTCTTATGTTTATGATATTATGATGCTAAATTATTTATATCTTGTATAACCATTAAAAATATAACATGGTATTAGATCCACCCTAAAATAAGTCGTTGTGCATCCAAAACACTGCTACAGCTACATCTACTGAAGATTAAGGTTTCATGCTTGAAAACCCTAGAAGAAAAAAACTAGTCACGTTGGGACTTTCTCTACAAGTCAATATTGGAGAAGTCTCAGGAGATGAAACTTTGAAAGGATGAATATAAAATATTACTGTACCCTGTGTAAATGTTTTAGCATCTGATTATCTATAATATAGGAGATAGGAAACATCCAACTCAGGGTTCAATCCTCTCCGAGAATTCATCCTTAAACATGTGACCTAGGGATAATCGTTGTATATCAGGCTAGGAAGGTCCAAATACAATTTATCAAGATGTTAATGATAGAGAACGTAATTTATATTTTGTGGTAAAATTTTTAGACTCCAAAGGTGAAATACTGAGACATGGCATCCCATATAAGTTCGCTATTCAGAACAGTCCTGAAATAAGTCACCTTGGGAAACGTCGCATAAGTCCCACCTGGTGAATCCAATTCTGCTATAACCTGTGGGGTTGGAATGAAGATAGACCAAGATACATGAGGAAAAGGTTTTATACCTTGAGGATCATAAACTTTGGAGCTATAGTGGAATCACGATCAATCAATTATGTAGAAGAAACTGAAGAAAAACTAGGACTTCTTGTTCCAGGAACTTCCCTCCACCAATTAGTTGAAGAAGGAGGGCCATCAAACTATCCCTAGGAGGGTGCATCTTTCTATGAAAATATATTCCCATTTTGTGGAGTTTCATTTTTTGACCTAACACTGCTGCCGGAGAAAACTAGGGAATCAAATAGTTTGCAGTTCTGTCCACAGTTTTCGGAAAATAAGTATGTTGCTCTGCTGGCTTTGAAGAGGCGCATATTTCTATCCAATCAGATATGAAAGATACCTAAGTTGAAAAATTAGGGTTTCTCTTTCAAACCGTAGTTCCACTAGAAGGAGTCTTCCAAAAGATCCTTCAAGCAAGCATTAAGTTGAAGAAATATCACTAGTAAGTTATATCTTCTCTATATACATTTGAGATTCTCATTTTTATCATGATGACAAACAGTACCAATATTGAGGAAAATCTTGAAATATTCGAGAACCTCTAATCTTGAAATTATAGAGTGCTTCTCATTCTTGAAGAAGCATGACATGAAGAACTACGTCGAAGAGGATGTTGCAGATCCAAATGGAGATGAAGTTGAAGCAAAACAAAAGAAAGACCTAGTCATAACAAATATGAGTATTTTTGTCTCCATTGGATCTCACATGTATCATCCTTCAAGACTCCCAAGGATATGTTCAATGCAATGAAAAGCATGTACGAAGATGACCTTGAGAACTCAACTCAAGGATGTGAAGGTACAATGTAAGAAAACAATCAATGTTACTTCACAAGAAGATCTCATCTCAATGAGCAATGAGAAGCCATTGAAGACAATGTCAAAGAAACATAAGCATAAATTACAATTTTATGTGGTCTTCCAAGTTCAGTCAAGAGAGTTGTTCCAGTAGGAATATCACATATGGGGGAATGCACGTAAGAAGAAGATTGATTGATTGCAAAAGAATAAGAGATGACAATCAAGCCCTAACAACTCATGCCAAGAAGAGAAAGAACAAGAAGGAAGAACATTCTCTCCAATGATAGAAGGACATCTCACAACTCAATAGTTTAGTTGTGATGAGAAAGGACGCTTTGTGAAAGAATTTCCAAAGAAGGAAGAATGGAAGGATGATATGATCTAAAATTACCAATCGATCATACATAATGATGTTTGGATATGATTTCAAGACATGAAGGGAAGTTTTATGAAGTCTTCCAAGTATATCTACAAGATCAAGTGTACAGTATATCAAAGTATCAAAAGATACAAAGAAAGTTGTGTGGTTTCTATCAGAAAGAGAGAGTTTATTATGAAAATACACTTCTCTAGGGGCTATACACACCTATTGAGTAGTATAAATTACACTAGACATTTGGTGTAATCAAAGTAAAAGAATAGATCAAGCAAACCTATATGGTTTGAGACTCTCTACAGAGAACCACCTATGGAAAAAAGGATTTGTACAAGCTTGGTAGGCACCCGTGGGATAGCACATACAACTACATGAGGAGTTGTAGATCCAAACCTTTACTACAAGATAGAATCCTATAAAGGACAAGAAGCTCATAGATGGGTGTAAGATAAAACTTGCAACAAAGTTTGAGATGGAGGGTATTAATATCTAGTGGCCTCGACAGGTGACATAGATGGATACAAAGAAGACTAGTAGTAGAGGAGGCTACCTGTCACTCCAATGTCCTAATACAGATGCAGAGGGAGGATGGTGCTCCACCTCAAAGGGAGTGACTATGGTAGATCTCAAAGTTTCAGAATCTTGACATGATTATTAGGATTAGACAAAGTGGAGTGTTTCTCTCAATATGAATATATTGCACCTGAGAAAAAAGCAAGTAAATATTCCTCAAGCAATGAGGAATATGATCCAGAACAATTATACCGATGAAGATGAAGATTATGCTCTTATCCATTTTATCATTGGATAAAAAAGGGATGCACTGGTACGACACATAGACACAGTTCTATGTGATCTATGGTGTAAGAATACTTCCTTAGTATTTTCGATCATGAGCAAGATAGGAACAACTCCTCAGAATCAGACGATGAAGTTGAACACAATGGCAGAGAATACAATGATTCAAGAAGACAGAGATCAATATGGAGTCTACCAAACAATCAAAGATAAGTATTTGAATTGTCATTTCAAATATATCTAGTTATTCAAGATGTGTACATAGATATGTTTCTAGATTCAAGAAATGTATTATGCATATTAGAATATTTGTAGTTTACTACTAGTATGCAAGTGATGGGTAAGTGTCTTATGTTGTTGTACAACGTTCCATTGCTACTTATGAAACCTCCTTTCTGAAATAATATCTTAGTAAGATGGAAGGCATAGAGAAATTTATCGTATGTATACGAGATACAAATTATTGTCGGATTGGTGAAAATAGTTGCATGATTATATATCTTTATGCATGGGAATTTGTCATTATGAATATGTTACGAAATGTTTCTAATAATACAATTGTATTTGACTTGTAGGAAGGATTGTATGCAATCACCTACAAGAGAATAAATGATGAAATTGTGGATGTACAATACAATTGCAGATAAGAATGATGCAGTTAACAAAATAAGAATGATGCAAGTTGTGAATGTACGATACCGTTGTAGATGTACAAGAGAATAATGATGCAAGTTGTAAATGTATGATGCAGTTGTAGATGTACAAGAAGTGAATTTTAAAGAACAAGTTGCAGAAAGGAGTTGTAAAGATCAAGTATATTCCAATAGAGGAATAAGTGGCATATGTGTTGACTAAGCCTCTGGCTCATGTAAAGTTTGAATACTTTCGAAACAAGCTTGATGTAGTCCAAAAGGACCTCTCTCAAAAGAGGGAATGACAGTAGATGGAAGAAGGATGCAGTGGTGGTAGCTCATTCTAGAGTAGGGTAAGTATGGCTATGACTGTTGGCTCGAAAGGGTTAGTCAGACGAGGCTTGTTGATCCTAGGGGGATTAGTATGTATGGCTAGATCAGTTTAACCAAAGTGGGTGTGTAATCTAGGACAAGGTTTGCTGGTCCCTAGGAAGATCCATTTGTCTAACTAGGATTGTTGGCTCGAAAGGGTTAGTAAGTTAGACAAAATTCCCAGATGGATCTACCAGAGAACTCATCGTGATGTTGCTATGAGATAATTAGAGGGAAATATGTATCTTCATTATTGTTATACTGATGAGTGCTGATATGACTACTTTAGTATTGTTATATTGATGAGTGATAATATGATTGCTTCAATATTGTTATACTGATGATTACTGATATGTTTGATGTAGTATTGTTATACTGATGATTGTTGAGATGTGTGATTCAATATTGTTATACTAGTGATTGCTGATATGTTTGCTTCAGTATTATTATACTGATGATTGTTGAGATGTTTGCTTCAGTATTGTTATACTAATGATTGATGAGTTGATAGTTTCAGTATTGTTATACTGATGATTGTTGAGATGTTTTGATTTAGTATTATCACACCGATGATTGCTGAGATGTGTGCTTCAGTATTACTATACTGATGATTGTTGATATTGTTTTAGTGTTGTTACACTAATGATTGGTGATTGGTTATTGTTGATTGCTGAGATAGTTTCAATATTGTTACACTGATGATTATTAATTGTTGAGACAGTTTCAGTATTCCCATACTGATATTGATGTGCCAAGTTCAATATTTTCATATTGATGTTGATAATACAGTTTCAATATTTCTATACTAATATTAATAAGATAATTTCAGTATTTCTATATTGATGATGGTGAGGTAATTTCAGTATTTCTATACTAACGATGGTGAGGTAATTTTAGTATTTATATACTGATATTGATGATGATGTTGCTTCAGCATTTGTATGTTGATGTTGATGACGTGGTTGTGGTCCCAACACCTTGTGTTGATGATGTTGATATGGTTTTGGTCCCAACACCTCATGCTGATGATATTGATGTGGTTGAAGTCACAACACTTTGTGTTGATGATGATGATGTTATTTCAACATTTTTATGTTGATGATGATGTTCCAACATCTCTATGCTAATAATGTAGATGATGATATAGCATTTTGTTAGGATTTATAATCCTCCCTTGTCCAAACTAGTCTATTTTATTATATTTTCCTAACTTAGGAGTCATTTAGTTATTATTGGATCCACTAGTACCATTGGGTCCACTTGACCTAATGGGGCCACATGCACCAATCACTAGAGTGTGGGGAACACAGATAGAGGCTAATTGTAACTGATTGCACATTCATGCATTGGTTTATGCACCTCCTAGACCAATCCCTACAATTTAGGAGCCACTGGGAGTGCCATCACCAACCTCCTTCAGTTGTTGGAAGTTGGTGACTAGTCAAGCTAAGTTATTCTCTAGTTACATTCAGTTAGATGTCCTCTAGTCCAATTAGTGCCAGTATTGGATGGATGCATGTGGGAATGCACCTATTCTCACCTACTTCTCACCTACCACATCAATTAGACTAGTTTAACTGATTATAACTAATTGAGAGACTGAATTAGACAACTATCTAGTGAAATCCGATAGTGATTTAGACACTTCTAGTTATCCATGTAGTCAGATTGAGTTGGTGATTTGAATCCTATCCACATGATTTGAATTCTCCTTTATGTAAAATTGTTGTATACTATTGGGATTAATGAATTTTATACTGTAATTATATCGAGAAAGCTGTGACGAGGAATGGTGCGATGAGGAAAAGCGCACCCAGAGTCAGTGGAAGATTGGCAGGTAGAAGAGTTAAGGCTGGAAAGCGACAGGTCAAAGAAGGACTACAGGTGCTCGAGTCGATAGAAGACTAAAGGAAATTTTTTGTGGCTAGTTATGGCATGTGTTTAATGTAATGCAGGGCATTTTGCGGCCAGTATGGCCTACCATTAATGTAATACAAGATGTTTTGTGGCTACTTATTACTGTAATAATTGAGATGTACTTAGTCGACCCTACGTGGTCTAATAGAAACTATAAATAGGAGGAAACCATTATGTATAAGGGTGAGCTAGTTAGTTTGAAGAATAGAGAGAGGAGATCAGATAGGAGTCTGATTGCAAAAGGCGGTTGAGCTGTGGATTTGGAGTTGAGTGCGCAAACCATTTTGTAAGAGTCATTCTGCAGCTGAGCGCGAAGATAGTAGAGTAGAAGAGTCGATCCAGGATTTGTGCAGATCAATAGGAGTTAGAAGAAAAGCATAAAAATAGAGAGAATGAGAGCAAGGAGTATGAGCTAAATAGACATATCTCAAAACAATATGTAAGTCGCATACTGCAAGGTGCCATATTTTTCTCATGCCAGATGAAGAGAAGCTTGGTGGTTTTTATCTAGATGGGTTTCCACATTATTTCTTGTGTTGATGATTGTTGAATGTCGAGTGTTAAATGTTTGATTATCTTGCATTTTTTATGGTTATTTCTTGAATGAGTGTTGCAATATTGATAAAAGCAGTGAATGAATGAATGCATAAAGTATTGTCGAGCACTGTGTATCATGTCATGTTAAAATACTACTAAGATTATAATACAGTTGCATCATTGTCATTTACATTTAAGGAATCAGCTACGTCGCATAGTTGCACCAGTTGTTAAGTTGACAAGGACAAGGTTGTGTCGCACGTCGATTGTGTCAAACTGTTGCGCCACTGTTGAGTAGTAAAAGAATCCATCCTTCTGACTTTGTCGAGCGCTTTGGTCATGCACCAAGGGACTGTAATCCCTCTGCGAATACGAAAATGTTGTTCTAGCAGTTACACATTAAGATATGTTAGGTGAGATTGCACCTTCCTCATAGGTGTTGTCGGCTGAGCTTGCTCCGTCGGGCCAATTTCTTGGGTGTTTTGTTGGTATTGTGTTGTTGTTGAACCTAGGTCATGAGAGTGAGGAAAGTAGGACAACAAATGGTTCTTTTTTAAAGACCCTTAGTAATTTGATTCGAGGAAAATGTTGTGGCATCTGACAAAGAAGGAAATCGAGGATTAGCTGTAGTCTAAGACATTGGCATTTATGCAAGAAGAGAGCACAGGATCACGGTTAAGCACAAAACACTGGTTAGACTAGTACATATACTATGATATTCATGAGATCTTCTTTACAGAGTTTCCTATTGTGTTGCACGAGTGGTTTTCAATATTGGTGACTCGATAGACAAATTTCCAAAGAAGAGGAGCAGTCGAGTGGAGTGCTCAGCTGATTCATGAGATAACCAGTGTAAGTAACCCCATTTCTAGAGCTATTGATTTTTGGGTCAACAATATTTTGCAAGGTTATATTACTGAGTTTGCAATAGAGACGATAACCTCATATAGTGAGGCTGAAAGAAATTTTTTCCAAGGACCGCGAAGAAGGTACTTGTTGTCTATAAGTACATGGATTAAGATGCTTGTCTATGAGAAGGGCATTTTGCAATTGAATAGTTGAGTCCTATATCCAAAGAAGGGGATATGTCACAGATGAACTATATAGAAAATGGGAAATGGTGAGCTAAAATGTTCCTAGGAAGTACAAAACCTGAACTAGAGGTTGGATTCCTAAGGAGTGGAAGGAGATTTAGGCTAGGAAAGAGAACAAAGATAGTAGGAGGTAGATGGACTCCTAGTCTATTTGAAGAGAGTGAGTATGAATTTTAGTCACAGATAAACGAAGGGTCTTGTGACAAAGAAAAAAAATATAGCCTGATTTCTGAAGGAGCATAATAATATAAAGAATCTGTGGAGACACCAAGATCAGGACGCAACTACATCACACTAGGAGTATCACCAGAGGTAAGGTCTAGAGCCTCATCTCCTAAAAGAGATGTTAATATTGATTTTTCTAGTACTCTTAATAGCGCGCAAGAGGGTACACCTCCATTAAATTATTCATTAGACAACCTCGGGGTTGCAAATTGGAATGGTTCATGAATTTTCATGTAGTACCAGTAGGAGCCACACAGAAGACCCTTGATGAGATCCGAATCGCGATGATTTGTGAGTTCATGAAACCTAAATCTAAGTCACAATGCATCACTAAGATCAAGGAGATAAATAATTTACCAACATAATCCATATGTGATTTTGATCAGTGGTTTAAAACTTTGATGGCCAGAGTTAGTTTCTAGATGTGAGATGTGCAACATAAATAGTGGTTTATTGTTGTGCTATTACAATACATTCGAGCTCCTTTGATGCAACAGAAGATTGTGTTGTAGATAGAAGCATTAGAACTAGCAATGAAGCTAGAATCCTTGCCGATCGGAGATGGTGGCACAGGAATGATGCAGATTTAGTCACAGTTGGCTAATCTGATGGTACAACTTTAGGACATCAAGAAGGGAAAAGAATCCCAAGAGGACTTGTGGTGCACAAGATGTCAAACAGATGGACACACTAAGGATAATTGTTCATCCTACATGCACTATATCTTGTCAGGTGCACCAAATCCATTGAGTACCCATGGAATAACCTGGTGCCGAATATGCCAGACTAGAGGGCATCATGACGAGGACTGTCTATACTTGTAGAAGATTGTAAGTACCCCAGCCAGCATTTATTGTAAATTTTGCAAATTAGTAGGGCATTATGAGAAGGATTGTACAACATATCAGCTCCTGAAGGAGAATACAGTAGACACCTATTTGTTGAAGAATGATGGACAAGCTCAGGATGAACAGGAACAAGCGAAATACCAGCCTATGCCTTTCCCACAAAATTAGTATCGGAATCAGTGTTAGCCTTCGTATGCACCACAGAATCCATACCCACCCTAGCAACCACACCGTTAGGGAAGGGGGGTGGAAACTTTAGAGGTAGAGGAGGAGGAGGAGGAATATGTGGCAGAGGAAGAGGTCAAGTCATATGCTATAACTGTGGACAATCGGGCCATTATTCTAGATATTTCTAAGAGCAAAAAAGACATGTTCATAATGCAAAGCACATGACCATAATGTGGAGTAGTGTCCCCAGTTGATTGCAAAGTGGCAATATCGGACCATCGTAGGTCCTAACCCTACATAGAATCCCAATAAAAATCCTAAACCTAATGTTCAGATGATTGATGCTGAGCTGAGAGAGCCAAGAGTTGTTGTCATAACATGGGGAGGTGCTACAACTGGATCTGATCAGAATATACCATAAGAACAACTGCAAGTGTGACCCATGGAGTAGAAGAAAGTACCATTCAATGTTCAAAAATATAAGAAGGTATTTTTGGATGTACGATCGGATTTCATAGATCCAGAACAAACGTCGACCTCCTCAGCTGAAATCAAGGAGATTCCTGAAGGCTTCCAACAACTATTCCAGAAGCATTTTCCATAATAGGTTAGTAAGCTCAAATCATTTCTTTCAAGTTTTTTAGCACTAATTCAAGATAAATATGTCATCGTAGAACTACAAGCATTGATAGAAGAAACCCCCATAGAGTCACAACCTTGAAGGAAGGTTAACCATGTCAAGAAGAAATTCAAAATAGGATGCGAGTTAAGAATGACTATGCATATAGGAGACTATGACATGGACTACATCATTCTAGATATGGGATCGGATGTCAATATTATGACACGATAGACCTAGGAAAGCATGGGAAAGGCACACTTGGACTGGTCCCCTATCTAGTTGAGGATTGCAAATCAAATGAAGGTCCTACCAATTTGTAGGCTAAGTCAGGTTCCTGTCAATATTGATGGGTTGAGCACATTCACAGACTTTGAAGTCATCAACATTGTTGACGACACGAACCCATACCCCATGCTTCTAGGGATAGATTGGGAAATCGATAATCAGACCATTATAAAATTCAAGAAAAGGATCCTCTCATTCAAGGATTATGAGATGAGGGTAGTGTCACCCATTGATCCATTAGAGGGACAGAGGTATGTCGAATGAGTCAATTATGAAGGACAGGGTGAATATCTAGACCATATCTATAATGTTAGCACCTTAAAAGATGATTATGTAAACCCGACAGTGGATGGAAACCTAATTTGGAGTAGTGCTAGTTCCTACACGTCAAATTCAGAGGAGGCACTAGAGAACTATAAAAATAGATTGCATGAGGTCTCTATGAGGAGATGTGCCAGAGTTACAAGGTCTGTACGATGGGTGGCGACTCAATCGACTGAGTTACCCACATATGAAGGGTTACCTAATCTTGTGACCTTCCTTAGTGATTTTGAAGGACTGGTAACAAAACCGCAACACTTTTTTGTGTTATACTATGTATTGAATGCTATGCTTTCTAGATGGTGGGCTACACATAAGCAATCCATATCAAAATGGCCATAGTGAAAAATATTGCTGGAAGTTAGATTCAACGAAGAAGTCATCATCATAATTCAAAATTACACAGGGATGTCGAACCCCATTGAGCACCTTAACCAGTGTCTCACGTCATTTGAAAAATACCTGTGAGAGTAATCGGTCCATCATTTCATACACACATTGGAAATGACACCCATAAGTTGGTATACATCCATGGAGTTGCAAGGAACTCAAGATTGGGATGCAGTGGGTAAAAAATTTGTGCACACATTTTCATTTGTTCATGATCAAAAACCTGTTAGAATAATCAACCCATAGTTACCCATATTTGACATTAATTAAATCATTTTTGTCTTATTCCTAGATTCCTAGATTCCTCTCTATGCTAGTTGGATTCCACATGTTCCTAGAAGTCAATACTTGCTAAACTAGGTCATGGAGCACTTTGGAATCATCATGGAAACTATTTTAGCAAGTTTTCTTTTATTCCTGGTTCCTAAAAGTGCATTTCTACTTTTTCTGAAAGCTGCCTTGCTTTACAACAATTTTAAGGCATAAAGGAAAAGCTACTCTAGGGGAACTTGCCTTGTTTTTTTCCCACATATTCCTCCTTCCTTTTCTCCAAAAAAAATCATGAACGAGTTGTCTTTCCATCACTTATTATATTTACAAATTTCTTTATCCAATTCATGAGCATCTTCATAGATTTAGAAAGTCTGTTTTGCACCTATGGGGGATTTGACTTGATTTAGTAAGCCTTCTTTTTGACCAATTCGAATAGAAAACTAGTGATTTTGAATATCTCATGTAATTATATATTTGAGCAGCCTATTATTTCATATGGTTTGTTAGAATAATCAAACCCATAGTATTACCCACTTAGACATTAATTCATTTATTTTTGTCTTATATTTGCCTAGTTCATGAGTCCCACCATGTGCAAGTTGCTAATTGCATATCCATAGAGGTCAAACTTGCCATATTTGACTCATGTAGCACTTGGGAAATCCTTAGGAATCAAATATGCTTTATTCCTGGCCTCCTAGGCGCCCTTCTACTTTTTCTGCTTTATTGCCTGCTTTTTTAGTGTTTTAAGGCACATAGGAAAGCAAGACTAGGTTAGGTGAACTTGTTTTTTTCCCCTTTCATCCTCCACTCTTTCCTCCATGAAAAATCATGTATGAGCTTTCATTCCATCACTCATTATCTTGCCCATGCGCCCTTGCCAATTCGTGAGCCTCATGACAGATTTGGGATCAGCTTTTTACACCTATGGGGGATTTGCCTATTTTGGGTAAGCCTGCTTTATGCTAGTTTTGGATGCCTCCTTATGCATTCAATATCTTGATGTATTCTATATATTCAGAAACATATGTTATTACAGGGTTGGCTATTGTACACTCAGTTAATATAATTTTGTGTTACAGCTCCATATTCAGTCTCCATTGTTAGCAATTTTGCGTGATCAATTGATAATTGTTGTGGGTAAAATTAATATATTGCTGGCCTGAATTTCTACATGGTTGTCTTATGTACACTTAGTCAATGCAGGATTAAGTTATGCTCCAATTTTAGTCTCCTTTTGTATGAATTTTTCATGTTTGATTAGCAATTTTGTGAGTGTAATTGATCTATCACTTGGGTTCAATTTCTACATGGTATTAGAGCCTTTGTAGATTGATTTATATCCTTCCAAGTTGTTATTTCAGGTTTGAAATCACTGAATCAGAGTGCATTCTTCAGACTAAATGGCACGGGAGTTGAGAATGGACCAGTCTCAAAGGATCATCTAGACTCCATTCAATTTATTTGAATGGAAAGATGAGATGGAGACATTGTTTAGATAAAAATGTATCTATAGGGTTTCCATGGCTACTGAGGCAGAGCCCAATGCAGCTATAGAGAAAATCAAATGGCACAATAGGAGGGATGAGGCCTATGGTATTTTGTGTTTGAGCATTTCAAGGGACCTCCTCTTTCATCTTGATTCATTGACATCTCCTAATGAGGTGTGGGAGAATATTGAAGAGATATTTGGAAAGACAAATGATATGAGAAGACATCAAATTGAGAATGAATTTATCTCCCTGAGTCCCATTAGTGTCGAATCATTACAACTCTACTTTACCAATTTTAAGGCCCTTGTTTTGTAGTTAAAACAATGTGGGATTGGAAAGAAGGAAGAGCAACTAGTTTTGACCATTCTCTCAAATCTTGGTCTTGACTATTCAGTGTTTGTTTTGACCTTCCATGCCACTAAATTGATAGCTCTAACCTGGAATATTCCTTGCGTGATGATGGGCACCATCAAACCTTCCAAAGACTAATCTTTGGTTGTTGGAGATTCAAAGGTGGACTCAAAAAGCAAGAAAAAATCTAAAAAGCCACCTAAGCAAAATAGAGACAAGTCAAAGTCTCAAGAGGATCCCTCAGGCTCCAAGAAGAACTTCTAGAAGAAGAAGAACAAAGGAGAAATGAGCAAGTGCACATACTGTAGTAAGGGCTATCATCCCGAGAGATCTTGTCTGAAAAATAAAATTGTCATGTTGACCCAACTCCTGGAGAAGAACAACATCTCCCTTCCTAATTGCTCAAAGAAGAGGGAAGGAGCATCGAATTCAGAAAACAAGGAGAGAGTACATGCTTTGGTTGCTGGCACCTCAAGCTCACCTAGCTTCATCATTGACTCTGGAGCTCCCAGACATATGGTTTTGACAAGGGAGATATTTCCCTCTCTTGACACGTCGAAAGGTCCACCAATAGTTTTGGGAGATAACTCTTTGACTGACAGTGTGGGGAAGGGTAGGATTGATCTTGACCATGGTAATTTCAATAATGGGTTTTATGTTCTGGGTCTTGCCTCTAATCTCTTGTCAGTGTATCAGATGACTCACACTGGGTCTCCAAAAAAAGTTATCTTCTCCTGCAATGAAGTTGAAATCATAGATATTTCGAATGGTAAAGTCATAGAAAAAGGTGTTGTTGATCACAGTTCGAAGGTATACATATTTCCCACTTTCTACCCTACTCAAACCCCTCTGCTCTTCTTACTCATGCTAATGAAGCAAGCAAGATTTGGCATGAAATATTTGGCCATCTTAACTACAAGTATCTTTCTGATTTGAGTGAAAAAGATATGGTCATAGGGTTACCAAAGATCAAGTCTTCTAAAGGAGTCTGCCAAGGTTTTATCCTAAGGAAACACCCAAAACACAAGTATGACAGAGCTAGTCATGAGAGAACCTATGCACCCCTTGAGTTGATCCACAGTGAAATTCCTCGTCCATTTCCTCATATGTCCATGATTTAGTCTAAATATGCACTCACTTTCATATATGATTTTTTTAGGTATTGTTGGGTTTACTTCCTAAAGCATAAGTCTGAAGTTTTTGACCTTTTCAAAGTCTTTAGAGCCTTGGTTGAGAACCAGTCTGGGAGGAAACTCAAGATCCTCAGATATGAAAATGGTGGTGAGTATGTCAATTCTGAGTTCATCAAGTATTTCAAATATGTAGGTGTCCAAATGCAACATTCTATTCCTTACACACCACAACAAAATGGTGTTGCTGAGAGAAAGAACAGATCATTGAAGGAGATGGCAACTTGCATGATGGAGGATAAAACTTTGCCACCAAAGTTTTGGTCCAAGGCTATAAACTGTGCATCCTATATCCAGAATAGGGTGCCACATAATCAACTTGATGGTATGACTCCTTTCTAAGCTTAGAGTGGGCACAAGCCAGATGTGACCCATTTCAGGATTTTTGGCTCAAAGGCTTGGACTAGAATTCCAACTGAAAAGAGGAAGGATTTGCAACCCCAAAGCCAAGAGTGCCTATTTTTTGGGTATATTGAAGATTCAAAAGGGTACAATATGATAAAATTGAGAACTAACAAATCTTTAATTGAAAGGAGTGTTCAGTTTGAAGAAGAGCCTTTAGCAACACTTGAAGTTGGAGAGTCCTCTTCACCACCACATCCATTGATTGTAAGTGAAGTGACTAATGAGGTTTCTGATTCTGATATTTTTGATAATTATGATTTAATTGCATATACTAACATCCCTACAAGAGCAAAGTGGGAATAAAGGACCATTCATGCAGCTGGGGAACTAGATGGAAATCCTAGTGACACTAGGAGGACTAGATCTCAATTTGAGAGTGCCCTTTGTGTGAAAGATCCACTCTTTGCTGAGAAGTGTTATTTGATGGTTGATTATTATAATAAGACATATGAATATGCATCACATGATCCAAGTGGAAAACATACATGAAATAAGAATTCAGCTCTCTCCAGAAGAACAACACATGGGAACTAGTTGATCTCCCCCCAGGGAGAAATCTAGTGAAGTGTAAGTGGGTCTTTAAAAGTAAGTTTGATGCTGATGGTTTACCTTTGAAATATAAGAAAATATTGGTGGCCAAGGGCTACTCTCAAGTAAATGGTATTTAATACAATGAGACCTTTGCACCAGTGGAAAAGATGGACTCCATCAGGCTAGCTCTAGCCCTTGCAGCTTCGAAGCAATGGGAAGTACATCACATGGATGTGATGTGTGATTTTATAAATGGATATATTAATGAATATATTTATATGCATAAACCTGAAGGGTTTGTTTCTAATCTATCTTTAGTGTGCAGGTTAAAGAAATCATTGTATGGGCTCAAACAAGCCCCCAGGGCTTGGTATGCCAAGATTGATGGCTTTCTGCTGTCACTGAGTTTTGTTCGATGCAAGTATAATCATAATTTCTATTTGAAGCTGATTCATGGTTCTTTAATGATGATTTTTTATATGTGGATGACCTACTGATCACAGGGAAGTTCAAAGAAAGAGATTTCCTCCTTGAAGGATGAAATGAACCATGCATTTTCCATGACAGATTTGGGGTTGTTGAGCCAATTCTTGGGTCTCGAAATCGCTCAATCCCAACATGGAATAAAATTCCATCAGTACAAGTATGATTTATATTTTATCACCAAGTTTAGTATGAAATATTGCAATCCAAGCAATACTCCATTCCTTTCAGGAGTTAAGCTTGATGAAGCAGGTTCTTCTCCTATGGTAAATAACACATTGTATAGGCAGTTGATTGGGTGTTTGCTTTATCTTACACATAATCGACCTGAATTATCTTGTGTAGTTAGTGTGTATTCAAGATACATGGATCAGCCTCAAGAGATCCATTGGAGAGAAGCCAAGAGGATCCTAAACTTTGTTCAGGGAACAAGGACTCATGGGATTTTCTACAAAGAAAAATATGACTTAGAGCTAGTAGGATTTACTGACAATGATTGGGCAGGTGAAAACATAGATCGAAAGTGTACCTCAGGATATGTGTTCATTCTTGCAGAAGGACCAATCATCTGGTCAAGTAAGAAACAGAGTGCCATAACACTCTCATCTACAAAGGCAGAGTATAGAGGAGTTGTAAATGCAGCTACTCAATGTTTGTGGTTGCAGGGGATACTTGGACAATGTGGTTTCGAATCATAGTTTTCAACAGTCATCTATTGTGACAATCAATTGATTTGAATCTCCATTGATCCAGTTCAAAGATAAAGAACCAAGCATATTGAGATCCATATGCACTATATCAGGGAGCTTGTGCATGATGGTACCATTTCTCTACTCTACCGCGCATCTTCAGAACAAGTAGCAGATATCTTTACCAAAGTTTTATGTGAGAAGACCTTCAGTAATCTCAAATAATTACTGGGGATTTCTGATCATGTGGTGAAGTGTTATTGATAACAATATTTCTAAAAAAAAATTTCCTGTCCATGTTTAAGGGATGATTTTCCCATTGGGTTTTTGCCTCTTTCCTTGGTTGTATGGATATGCAGTATGTAAAAGGGTGACTAAGCCTTGTTTCTAGGCCCTATAATTTTTTGATATTTACTCATAAATTTAGGCTTAAGGGAGGGTGTTAGAATAATCAACCCATATTTACCCCTATTTGACATTAATTAAATCATTTTTGTCTTATTCCTAAATTCCTAGATTCCTCTCTATGCTAGTTGGCTTCCACATGTTCCTAGAAGTGAATACTTTCTAAAATGGGACATGGAGTGATTTGGAATAATCCTGGAAACTATTTTAGCAAGTATGCTTTTATTCCTAGTTCCTAAAGGCACAATTCTTCTTTTTCTGAAAGCTACCTTGCTTTATAGCAGTTTTAAGGCATAAAGGAAAAGCTAGTCTAGGGGAACTTGCCTTGTTTTTTTCCCACATCATCATCCTTAATTTTCTCCAAAAAAAATAATGAATGAGTTATATTTATATCACTTATTAGATTTACCACTTGATTTAGCCAATTCGTGAGCATCTTCATAGATTTGGAAAGTCATTTTTGCACCTATGGGGGATTTGACTTGATTTAGTAAGCCTTCTTTTTTACCAATTCGAATAGCAACCTAGTTATTTTTAATTTATCATGTAATTATATATTTGAGCAGCCTATTACTTCATATGGTTGTCTTATGTACACTTATTCAATACATAATTAAGTTATGCTCCAATTTCAGTCTCTTTTTGTATGAATTTTGCATGTTTGATTAGCAATTTTGTGAGTGTAATTGATCTATCACTTGGGTTAAATTTCCACACAACCAAAATTTAATGGTGCAATTCAAGAAATCAAGTAAAATTTATTTTTTGAAAACCCCGTTGAAGCAAAAAGTTCCCACCAGTGTAGCGTGACCATCTAGAAATGGATGGCATGTTACAATCTGGCCGAAGAACCGGACGATGATCCGAATAACATAAACATACCAGAGTTGGAGGGTATCCACGAAGTATAAGGAAGTGGCATTTCAAGTGACCAGTTGCTCAAGCCACTAAAAATCAAGAAAGTTAACATTGGCTCGCTGGAAAACCTGATGTTCGCCAATATATGAGGTTATTGGTATGATGAGACGGTATCAAAGATCACAGACTTGCTGCATGAGTTTCAGGACCTATTCCCTACCAAATTCATAAAGATTAAGGGAATATTAGGAGATTTGGGGGAGATGAAAATGCCCTTGAAACAAGATGTTAAACCAGTTAAGCAATGACCTTATAGGTTAAATCCAAGGTATAAAGAGAAGGTAAAAGCATAATTGGATCACATGCTCGACGCAGCAATCATTGAACTTGTTAAGGGATCATAATGGATCATACCTATATTAATCCAGGATAAGAAGACAACAGGCAAAGTCAGGATCTGTGTCGACCTGAGGAAGCTAAACGAGCCATGCCTGCATGATCCATTCCCAACACTATTCATGGATGAAGTACTAGAAAGCGTCGAAGGGAAAGAGATGTATTCATTCAACGATGGCTTCTCTAGATATCACCAAGTCATAATTGCGAAGGAGGATCGACCCAAAATGACCTTCGTCACAGAATGGGGATGCTACCAGTATACGGTAATTCCCTTTGGACTCAAGAATGCACCTGCTATTTTTTCTAGAATAGTAGTTTCTACTTTTAAAGATTTCATACATAAATTTATTGAGGTCTACTTTGATGATTGGAATGTGTTTCATCTAGTAAGAGACCACATTAAGAGTCTATGCATGATGTTGGGCCGTTGTCACTAGTATCAGATCGTGCTTAATTCAAAGAAATGTATTTTATGTGCACCATTTAGTGTACTGTTGGGACATGTCGTGTGTCGCGATAGAATTTTGGTCAACCCAGTGAAAGTTGTGATTATCCTTGAATTTCCACAACCTACATCAGTCATGCAACTCAGAACAGTGTTAGGACACACATGCTATTATACAAAATTCATCAAAGGGTATGTAGAGATAACTGCACCTATGGAAAAATTGTTGAAGAAAGATGTGAAGTTTCAGTGGATAGAACATTCTTAGGAAAGCTTAGACAAATTAAAGAACAAGATGGTCACCACGCCAATACTGGTATTTCCCAACTAGAAGAAGCAATTTCATTTCCATGTCGACACGTCGTCTGTCACACTCAGCATAGTCTTGACACAGCCATGTGAGGGTGTGCTTGACCACCCTATTGTTTTTTTTAGAAAAAAACTGTCAAATGATAGAGAAAAATTACATGACGACAGAGAGAGAAGGCCTCACCATGGTCTATGCACTGCATAAGTTTTGACACTACTTGTTGGGTGGAAATTTTAAAATGCACACTGATCATCGGCCTTAAAATATCTAGTCAATAGGACAGTGTTGGGAGGGAAGATCTATCGATGGCTTCTCCTATTTCAAGAATTTGACTTTGAAGTCATTATTAAACCTAGTCAACTGAATGTGGGACCTGATCACCTGTCAAGCATAGAGAGTGGTGAAGAACCAACCAAATTAGAATATAAATTTCCCGATGCTCAATTGTTTGCGGTCACCATTATTGATGATTAGAATAAGGAGTTTAATGCTATCATCCACTTCCTGAGCACAAGCTATGCATTTGAAGGATTCACCACAGCGCAAAAGAAACATTTGGTCAACAAATCCGTTGATTATTCATTAATCGTGGGACACCTATACAATATGGGACCCAATGAAATATTGCGACGGTATGTCTTTGACAATGAATGACATTGGGTAATGAGTGAAGCACATGTCGGTGTCGCAGGAGGAAACTATGCTGGAAAGGTAACTGCGCACTAGATAATACAAGCAGGATTATGGTGGATAACCATACATATGGACACTAAGATCTTCTATCGGCGTTGTGATGTTTTCCGTAGGATAAGAAAACGGTAAATATGCGACGAGATTCCACTTGCACCTTATATAACCCTTCAAGCATTCAATAAGTGGGCCGTTGATTTTTTGGGTCCTATCATTCCTCCAAGGAAAAGGACTGGCGCATGCTACATTATCACTGCGATATACTACTTAACAAGATGGGTTGAAGCCACACCTGTTAAGGATTGTATTGTTGCGACTATGGTGAATTTTTTATTTGAAAATGTAGTGACCAGATTCAGCTTCCTGAAAATTCTTCTAAGCGACCAAGGTATGCATTTTGTTAACATAATGATTAATGAGCTTACTGCAGAGTTCCAGGTTCAACATATAAAGATGAAACCCTATCATCCTCAGGCAAATGGAATGGTTGAAGTGTTCAACGATATTCTGGAGAATGCATTATCCAAAGTATGCAATGTGTGCAGAGATGATTGGGACCAGAAAGTTTCAGCTATGCTATGGGAATACCGCATAACTTGCAAGCAAATGACAGGGCACACTCCATTCAGACTGGTGTATGGACAAGAAGTAGTTGTTCCAAGCTTAAGAATTGTTGTGCTGATAAAAATGAAAGATGTGGATGTCGTCTAGCAAAGGTTGTTGCAGCTCGTCCAATTGGAGGAGGAACACTTCATCACAGGATTCCATCAAAACATAGAGAAGCAAAGGAAGAAAGCATGGCATGATCACCATATCAAAACTAATCATTTCAAAGTCAGAGGACTTGTTTTGCTGTACGACAACAAATTTTTAAATCATCTAGAGAAACTAAAGACACATTGTCTAGGGCCATATGTGGTCGCACATATCACTGATGCAGGCGTAGTGAAATTGCATAAGCTCGATAGAATGTCAGCCACAGGAATGATAAATGCTAGTTGCATGGAACCTTACTATGATGGCCATTACATGCCCGAGTAAGGTAGGAATATATGAAAAAAAAAGAGAAAAGAGGAAAGGAAATGGTTATGTCACACATTTGTGATAGGAGCATGCACATCATAGTAAGAGCGGGAATGACAGTTGGACGTCATTAAAGGTCTCTTACCAAAAATATTTTAGGAAGCTATGATAGCGAGGTGTCATTAATTCAATGAGTCCAAGGAGAATGGAGACGTTATTTTTGGTCCCACTTGTTATCCTCACCATAACTACCCTAACAAGTACATATCAAAACTTCAATATATTAATTAATGTTGGAATGTATCGAATGGGAAGCCCATGTGATAAACAAGACATTGATCTGCCATCAAATGATCACATATAGGCTGAGTGCCTCCCTATAAATATGAGACTTCATCGACAAGAATCATTTTACTTGCACAGAGAGAAGAAGAGAAAAATGGGCTTGAAATTGTAAGAGATGAAGCTAATGGTCATTTCCATTTCCAGTACTAGTGAGTAGTCTGATGTTATGAGAGAGACACCTTTCCTGATAGAAGAAGAAATTAAGTTGTCAGATGTATAGCAGCAATAAGAAGAATCGGAAACGATGGTACGACAAAACCCACAAACAATTCCTATGATCGGTTTGACCCCTGTTTCGGCCTCTGTTTCGGGCCCTATGACATCCCCAGTTCAAAATCCACCAGTTGATATACTAGTTGCAGGTTTGTGAATGTTTTTATCAGAGAGAGACATTCTAGAATCATTAAGGCCTCAAGTCAGGGTACAAAAATTATCGAAGAAGCGTAAGGCCATCGAGGATATACCTGTCGAGGATGCACCAGCTTCGCCACTGCAAAGAGATGCTAATTCCACCATAGAAGAGCTAAACCTGATACTGCCCTATGTTCAACCAAGGAGGGTAGAGGCACCTGAAGTGAATCTTTCGATGAAAGCATGCTCTTCCTTGGTCGCACCTAGATCCCTCTGGGGGTGCCACTGATGATGAACATAATCCCAAAACTGGTGAAGTTTCAATTTGAAGATACCGAAACAAGGAAGCAAGCAGACCTGTAGAGAAAGAACTACATGATCATGATTTTGGATGTCCCACTTGAGTTGCAGTTGGTGGATCCAATGCAATGGGATTGGGGCATAGAAAGTGTGGGCTTACTTAACATACTGCTCATGCCACACTTTGGTAGAAGCAAGTAGGAGAGCACATATGTGAAGAAGCTCCTGGAATTCTTCCATGGAGGTTATTTATGGCTTGACAGACCCTATCCTATCAACGTCGAGCTCATTTCGATGATGTTGGGTCTCCCATGCCACAGACATGACCCTGCACCATATATGTTCCCAAACATGGATACGACGAATATAAAGGAGAAATATTACCTCCAACGCATGAATATAGGGTTCCTCATTTAATATATTATTGACAACACAATGAGGTTCACCGCAAAGATTTTATCTTGCAAGTTGATGTGCACGATGCAGCCTATTGAGTGCACCATTGGGATGGTGGAGCTAGTAGAACAATGAATGGAAGGCGTGATTTTCAATTGGTCATAGTACCTATTGAATGAGCTGCTAGAGGATGCTAAGAAAGAGGAGGAAAGTAAGGCCAAATACGACTACTCCTAGATGCTCATCTTAATTTATTTTATTGTTTGGTTGAACCCACCGGATTACCAGCCGCTGGATGTCCTAGTACTTTTCCATGGCATGAAGTATCAAAACCTATGGGAGGACAAAGAAGACAAGATCCAGTAGAAGGACAATAACATAGAGTTATTTCTACACAAGGAGGCACCACATGTAGTAATCAGACACCAGCATAGTCTACGGGCTGCAATAATCCAAAAGTATTCATCGTTCATAATTTTCCAGGCTGGTGTCCACAAAATTATTCTAGAGTCACAGCAGGGCCCATAGAAACAAGCGTTGCCAACGCTTTTCATGGTTATTGACTCGGATGTGGAAGTGGCTATCTAGGAGTGGCCTACGGAATGACACGTCCCGATCAATGTGAAAATATACCAGGGAGATAACAAAGGAGGAAATGGCCAAGGAAATGGCCAAGACAATGGCCAATACAATGAAGAAGGCAATGATGGGAGTGACGGGAATGGAAACCAATCGCATGACATAGACGGCGACGATGATGACAATGATCAGCGCTCTGATCAGGATGAGGGAGAAGACACACCTACTGACGAGGATGTGCAGAACCTCCACCAAGAACAGGAGAAGGAAAAACATCATCCGCAGCATAAGAAGTGACAAGCAGAAAAATTGGCTAACACAGTTAGCTCAACTGAGGAGGACATAAAACTGTTGTCCAACATAATTGCAGAGGTTGCGAACTCTAGGCTTAGAGGAATAGGGAAAAAGAAATTACGACTGATTGACAAAATGGCAGAGAAAATCAATACACTCATTGAGGCTATAAATGAAGTAGAAATCACATTCAAAGCCAAAACTTACGGTGGATCCTAATGAACCGCTAGTAACACCACTGCTTTTACCATCGGTGAAGATAGACATCCAAGTGTGAGTAATGGAGATGGCGACACCTGAGTTTGATCATGTTGGCCATGAGTTTGGAACACTATCTATAGATTTCTCCAAACTCATGTTGGGTGAAGTATATGCTATTTCTCATGTCGTTGTGACTGAAATAAGAATCCAGGATAATTCTCTTGCGTACCAGGCTAAAAATCAAGAAAGGAAGGAAAAAATTCGCAAGGCACTCCTTCATGAAAAAGAGCAAGAGATAAAAGTGCACAAATAGATCAGGATTGCACTAGCTGAAGCCATAAAAGATGCAATCACAGAGGTCCCTTTAGAAGAAGGCCAAGAAGGTGTAGATACGAAAGCAAAGGTAGCACAACTATTCAGGATTGCTACAAACCTAAAGAAACAGGTCGAAGAGCTTAAGTGCAGCAGACACCAAGTACACCTCCCGAGGTGATTGAAGAACGTAGGAAAAGAACATCTGAGGATGTTGAGAGAATTAGGAAAGGAGAAAATATCTACACCGAGGTAGTTGAATATGCCTCTGCAATGTGGGAATTGTTGCTAGAAGATGAAGCCATGGAGAAAATCATGGAAGATGCACACCAAAATGATTTAAAGATAAGTGTGGCTAAGGTAGACATGAAGAAGCTGCCCATCAAAGAGAAGATAACAAAGGGTGTCGAGTTGACACAACTCCAGCAGGAAGTAAAAAATATCTGCGACCAGGAGCAGAAAAGAAATGAGGAACTTACAACACAGGAGGAAGAGGAAGAAAGAGTTACAGGGCTCATTCATCCTGTGCAGTAGAATCTCTAGCTTATCACTCATTCGCTGGAAGAAGGACCGTCGAAACATATTAGTTCTGACTGTGTGGAACAATTGGCCAAGTAGGTAGAGGAAGTAGCACAAGAGGTTACCCGAGTGGAAGGAATTTTGGGACAAGGTTGGTCTTGTGGTGAAGCCTGCACTAGAGACATAAGTTTTCTTAGTGGCTTGGGAAGAGCCACAAGTGAGTGTTGGGGGCATGTTGGGCTAGGAAAGAGCTAAAGGAAGAAACTGAAGCGCATGCATAGAAAGGAAAAGTAGGAATGCAATGGAGTAAAAGTAGGTAAAGGAAGAAAAGGAGGCATAGAAGAGAGAAAGATGTGATGAGGAAAAGCGCACCCAGAGTCAGTGGAACATTGGCAGGTAGAAGAGTTAAGGCTGGAAGGCGACACGTTAAAGAAGAACTACAAGTGCTCAAGTCGGCGAAAGACTAAAGGACATTTTTTACAACTAGTTGTGGCATGTGTTTAATTTAATGCAAGAAATTTTGCAGCTAGTATGGTATGTCATTAATGTAATACAAGACAATTTTGTGGCTACTTATTACTGTAATAACTGAGTTGTACTCTGTCGACCCTACATGGTCTGATAGAAACTATAAATAGGAGGAATATGTTCTATATAAGGGTGAGCTAGTCAGTTTGGAGAATAGAGAGAGGAGATCATGGAGGCGTCTGATAGCAAAAAGTTGTTGAGCCACAGATCTGTAGCTAAGTGCATTGATAGTAGAGTAGAAGAGTCGATCCAGGCTGTGTGTGGATCAGTAGGGGTTAGAAGAAAATCATAAAAATAGAGAGCATGAGAGAAAGAAGGAGTCTGATCTAAATATACATATCTCAAAATAATCTATAAGTCACAAACTGCAAGGTGCCATATATTTCTCATGCCAGATGAAGAGCACCTTGGTGGTTCTTACCCAGATGGGTTTCCACATTACTTCCTGCGTTGATGAGTGTTGAATGTTTGATTATCTTGCATTGTTTATAGTTATTTCTTGAATGAATGTCACAATATTGATAAAAGAAGTGAATGAATTAATGACTAAGGTATTGTCGAGCACTGTGTATCATGTCATTTTAAAATACTATTAAGATTATAATACAATTGCATCATTGTCATTTACATTTAAGGAATCAGTTGCGTCTCATAGTTCCACCAGTTGTTAAGTTGACAAGGAAAAGCTTGTGTCACATGCCGAATGTGTTGCATTGTTGCTCCACTATCGAGTAGTAAAAGAATCCATCCTTATGACTTTGTCGAGCACCTTGGTCATGCACCAAGGGACTATAATCCCTCGTCTACTACGAAAACGTGGTTTTGGAATTTACACATTAAGATATCTCGAGTGAGACTATGCTTGCTCCATCGGGACGATGTGTTTGGGTGTTTTGTTGGTATTATGTTGTTCTTGAACCTTGGTTGCAAGAGTTAGGAAAGTAGGCCAACAAGATTCGAGCCTGTCCAATTTGCATTGTACACTAGAAGCAGCTAGGTTTCCATAAAAGTACCACAAAGAGCGCCTTGCTAACTATGGATTCATTCAAAACGGTGGTGAGCGTTTGAGGAACCCTAAAAAAGTTTACATCTCGAGATGGAAGGATTGATTCTAACATAGGTCAAATTGGTTTTATTTTCACAGTGTTTTCTTATAGGTCATACATAACTTGATTGAATAAATTGACTGATCAAAAGGAGAATTGATGGAGAATCAATCTTTCTTACCTTCGATCCTAACACCCTTTAATTATGTTGACTGGAGGGCAGATATGCAGGTCTCCTTGTGCCATCTTATCTTGTATAGGATGAAAATGGGATGAGAGACTGAAACTCATCATCATGCTGAGAAAAACAAGTTCTTGAACTAGTTGGATGAAGCCTTTCACTTCCTTTGTGCTCACATCTCCAGATACCTCCTATTTCATCTTGAGGGATCGAAGACTCCCAAATAATCTTGGAAGAAGCTCGAACTCTTGTTTGGAAAGCAAGATGAGCTCCAAGGACACAACCTAGAGAACGAGCTAATATCATTTTATCCTAACAATTTTGATACCATACAACAATTTTTTACTAAATTCAAATCTCTGGCACTACAATGTAAGCAATTAAGAATACAGAGGAATGCTGAGAAAATTGTGCTCTCAGTACTCGACAAACTTAGTTCTGATTATTATGTCTTTGTCTCTACCTTCCATTCTGGAATATCTTCCATTCCCAATTGCAAGATGCCTTCCCTTGATGCCTTTTTCGAGTCTTTAATATAGGAGCAAGAAAAATTGTTCCAAATGGGAGTCCTCCAAACTTCCAAGAACCAAGCTCTTATGATGTCGAACTCTACCAATGCACAAGATAAAGGGAGGCACAAGGGGAAGGAGCATATAGATATGATTCAAATCCAAAAGAGAATCAGAAGTCTTCCTAAGGAGAGTTTTGATCCAAGATAAATACTAAGTGTCCGTATTGTATGAGGGGCTTTCATTCATAAATCCAATGCATGAAGAAGACCATAGACAAGTTGAAAATTCTCCTTGTACAGAACAATATTGCCCCTCCACAAGGTGTAGAGATGTCTGATGATGGAGAGCATACTGAATTTCATGAGATATTCCAAGAATTGAATGCATGCCTCACTCCATAGAAGTCTTACTTGATAGATTATGGAGCATCCAACCACATGGTTGCCTCCAGGGAATCCTTCACCACTTTCTCTCTATCAGGAGGACCTAGCAGTTATATGGGAGAAGACTCCAAAATTTCAGTTGTTGAGAGAGGTTCAGATAAAATCTAGTATGAAGAGTTCAAGAATGTACTCTATGTGCCATATCCTACACCAAAGCAAATTTTTGAAGATGAAGAAGAAGCAAAATATTCCACACAGTCAATTCGAATTGAAGAAAGTCTCCTTGGAGTGACTCCTTCTCCTGCTGCTCTGAAAGTTTATGAGACCTCTGATATATAATATTATCATATGGCTGATCCAGAATAAGACATTAAAATATATATTATTGAATAAAAACTCTCTTTCCTTTCTATGCAAAAATTCTCCTGTGATTCTTCTATTTTAAATTCTATGCATAGTTTACCGGTGATTGTTTCAGAAAATGAAGAGGAATTTGATTTATCTATCTCTAATGATATTGTTGGTGTGAAGATAAGTAATAATTTGGATATTTTGTAAATAATATCATATTTTAGCAGTGATCCATTCACTCTCATTAATATTGAGCGTCCAGGAATTTCCTACATGATTGAATGCACCAATACTCTGGATTTTGAAGAAAGAGAAAATTGTGCATCTACCATCTCGGTGGATCACACTCTTGGATCTGATATGAAATTATTTGGATATGATATGATATCATTTGGATATGATATGGTATTATTTGGTTTGAATTTTAAGTTTCAAGAGCTTCTAGACATGCTTGTAACTGTTCTCATTAATTTTGGTGTGAAAAATCAAGTACCACAAGTCTCTTTCAAACTTGTTGCTGAGGATTTGATGTTAGTTTCCTCTTATGAGTTTGATGATATTATATTTTTTCAATCATTGGTTATTTATTAATCTATATCAGATTATGGAGCTCAATCATTCTCTTTCCATAGTGTCGGGGCTTCTCTACCTTTGTATTTGATCACATGCTCATCTCCTCACAGAACTAGTAAAAATAGAGAGATTTTGCATTCACCTGGACACTTGCTCCTAACACTTGGAGATGTTGTTACCTCACATGGTTTTATTTTCAAGGATTCAATATACCAGTTGCTTGGTTTTTCCTCACATATTTCGAATTATCAAGCACTTTTTCTCTCTTGTCAGTTGATTTCAGTTGCTCTACATGGGTACAGTTTTCATCTTGCAGTTGTCTATATTTCTGATTCAGTTGAGCATTTTCTTCTTCTTCCAAAGAGGAATATTCCTATAGACATAATTATTTAGTTTGGATTCATAGGTTCACATGCAAAGTATCAAGATGTTGTTGCACAAAAGAACCAATATATTGCATTTGTTGTTGCATAGTGCTACAAATTGCAGCAAAATTTTCACAAAGTTTTTATTCAAAACTTGTATTTTCCTGTTCCTACATATTTTGAGGGGGTTTTTCCCATGATGTTTCCCCCTATTTCCTCAATTTATTAAGAAGTATTTTTAATTCTTTTATATTTGTATATGGGTGAATTTTTGCCTTGTTGCGAGGGCATGCAGTTGTCCAAGTTAGGATTCTGGGGGGGTGTTAGGATTTGTAAGCATCCCTTGTCCAAAGTGGTTTATTATAATATGTTTGCCTAAATTAGAAGTCATTTAGTTATTATTGGGCCCACAGTACAATTTGGTCCACTTGACATAATGGGGCCACCTGTACCAGTCACTACAGTGTGAGGAACATAGATAGAGACTAACTGCAACTGATTTCACATTCATGCATCAGTTTAGGCACCTCCTATACCAATCCATACAATTTAGGAGCCACTGGGAGTGTTGACACCAACCTCCTTTAGTTGTTGGAAGTTGGTGACTATTCAAGCTAAGTTATGCTCCAGTTACATTCAATTAGATGTCCTCCAGTTCATTTAGCTCCAGTATTGCATGACTGCATGTGGGAAGGTGCCTATTCTCACCTACTTTTCACTACCACATCAATTAGAATAGTTTAACTAGTTATAACTGATTGAGATACTGAATTAGACAAATAGAGTTGATCTAGTGAACTCCAATAGTGATTTAGACACTTCTAGTTATCCATGTAGTGAGATTGAGTTGGTGATTCGAATCCTATCCACATGATTCACATTCTCCTTTATGTAACACTATTGTATACTACTGGGATTAATGAATTTTATACTGTAATTATATTGAGCAATACTTTTATGTTTCCTATGATATTTGTTTTGTTCAATGGGTATTATTCATTCCTTTACACAACAGAATAATTAAAATATAATTGCACTGATTGCATGAATATCAATGGAACATTAATTCTAATACATTTATTGATGAGATTTCTTTAGCACTAACATGCTAATGATGTTGTTGTTGTTTCAGTATTTACATACCGATGATGCATATGTTGATGTTTCAATATTTACATACTGATGATGTAGATGTTGATGTTTCAGTATTTACATACTGATGATGTAGATGATGATGTTTCAGTATTTACCTCCTGATGATGCAGATGATGATGTTTCAGTATTTACATATTGATGATGAAGATGATGATGTTTCAGTATTTACATACTGATGTTCTAGATGATGTTTCAGTATTCACATACTGATGTTGAAGAAGAAGATTTAATATTCATATACTAATGTCGTAGAAGAAGATTCAGTATTCACGTACTGATGTGGCAGAAGATGATTTAGTATTCACATACTGATGTTACATAAGAAGGTTTAGTATTAAGAAGATGATTTAGTATTTACATACTGATGATACAGAAGATGATATAGAAGATGATCCAGAATATGATTCAGATGATTCAGTATCCACATACTGATACTACAGAAGATGATATAGAAGATGATTCAGTATTTATATATGGATAGAAGATGATTCAACACATACAACATATGATTCAGTATTTACATACTGAAATTGTATAAGATGATCCAGCTGATATTGATGATGAAGATGTATGATGATGTTCCAAAAATTCCTATGGCATATAGAGATTCACCAGTTAGTTGTACAGTTGTGATGATGGTTGTTGTTGATATAGAATACCTTCATAGTTAAGAGGGAATGTTAAAGTATTGTTACTTTGGAAGATATTCTCTTATACTTTTGTTGTATTCTCCTTCGGAGATGTTATTCATCCATTTGGATATTTCCTTTAGGTAATTGGTCATGTAAAAATCATGAGGTAAACCCTCCATTGTAAGTCGGGGCAATAATACCCACAAAAGTAATATATAAAATGTTTTTTGAGTCTCCCAAGCTAGGTCAGCCCTAATTAGGGAACCTGACTGACCTAATTAGTTATTTGAGACNAGAGAGAGAGAGAGAGAGAGAGAGAGTTTACCGTGGAAGATGAGCAACTATTCTTGTTTCTATGGTTTTTACACTATACTTGGTCAAATTCCATACTGAGGATGTTTTGTGAGATTTTCTCCCTTGTGGTTTCCCCAAGGAAAATCTTTGTGTTCTGTTGTGTTGTTGTACTTGTCTTTCTTTCAGTGATCCTTTGCTTAGGGTTATGATATTATGATGCTAAATGTTTTATATCTTGTATAACCATTAAAAATATAACACTCCACTGATGTACTGATCCAAATCATTCTCTTCAAGGATCAGGGGGATTTTGTACTTCCATGCTTAGAAGTTATCATCTCCTATAAGCTTATCCTCAAACTGAGTATGGTGAGTCATCTCTTCAAATGAGAACCTCAAATAGAAATAGAAACGATTCATATCTTACTGATTTGAGGTGTCTGACCTAAATCCAGAGCTGACTGACTGAGGGTTAGTTAGAGAAACCCTAATTTTCCAAACTTGGAGTTTGGGAATTATGTTTGGATAGAAAGAAGTGACTCCATGAGGTGAGTTTCTCAGCAAGGTCCTTTTTTGAAGACTAGGGTGGGAAGCCTCTGAAACTTGATGCCCTAGTTTCTCCTGGCACTAGTGTTAGGGTAAAAAATGAAACTTCTTCAAATCTAATTATTCTTCCATCAAAATATGCACCCGTCTAGGGAGAGTTATCCTATCCCTCTTTTTTTGATGATCTAAGGAGAGAAGACCTTGAACTAGGAATCCCTAGTTTTCGTTGCTACACAGTATCTTCTTTCAGAGAGGTTATGATACCATGTTATTTTTTCTAATATAATTATATTGATTGGGATATTTATCTAAAAAAATAACAAGTACATCAAGATACACAAGACACAAATATTTTCACCAGGGAAGCCATAAAGGAGAAAACCCAACAAATTTCCTCAGAATCATTATATCACAAAGACTGTATCAAAAGATGGTCAAACCGAATAATAAGAAGTTTCCACAGCTATCTATCTCTTCTCCTTGTCTCTATCTCTATCCTCATGTGAACTTGAGTAAGTGTGTGTGTATAAATGTGAGAGGGTGCCTCCCTATTTATACATTTCAAGTGATTGACCTAATACATGACCGGGGTTGACCTCTTACCCTAATAGGGGTTAATTCTCCTAGAGAGACTCCAAAAATACATTGCATGATGGCTTGTAATTGAGTTACAAATAAATTAAAAGGATGGTTTGTAACGAATTCCCAACCAACTAATTGACATAAAATAAATGAAATTTGAACACTCGAATACTCAATCGAAATATTTGGAAGGAGATGGCCAAATCGGGACAAATAGATTAACTAGTATCCAAGTCGACCCAAATAGACTAATAGAGAAACAAATATGAATACCAATGATGTGGATTAGTACGTATTTTTTCTAAATAACATAATCAACTCAAAAAATAAAAAAATTATTGATCATAAGACAATCTACTGCAAAGGTTCTGAAAACTAGTCATAAAATCATTGAAATCTATGCACAATGTGAACATGAAGGAGAAGAGTAGAATCTTCTATAGACTATTATTTCAAGACTAAAAGAAAAAATAATAATATGACCAATTACATCATGAGGATATTTTCATAACATCCATAGATAACTTAGCATAGCACATCCTTAATTACAACAAAGAATTCACCAAAAGAGATAGGAAACTGGGAAATTCAAGCTCTCTGGGACATCAACACTTCTGATGAATTTCCAATGATAAGCAGCAGAAAGTGGACCTACAATAAAAATCTATGATAATTTATTAATTACAAAATCCTTAATGGCCATTTGATTATTCAACTAGCAGCATCAAGGGCACATCTCCCTACTTGGGACAAGGGGCACATCATCCAAGTCAAAAGAAAGACACGTTTCTCAAGATCAATTGACAAATGAACAAAAAATGTGCTAGTAGTGCACCTTCCTTAATTTATAAATTAGGTATCTTCTTAGGAATATTTAATTCGTTGCTTGTGGTCCCTAACTCAACCATGCACCCTGATTGACTGGTTTAGGAATTGCTTCCTTTGGGTTGCATTCCTTCTTTGTGATCTTTCCTTGCTTTGAAATGCTTTTCCATTATTTTTGTTGGCTTTCTTCTTTTCCTAGATTTTCCAGTATCTTTTCCAGTTTCCTTCTTTTCTTTGATTTTCCTACCTTTTTCCAGTTTTCCTCTTTTCTCTGCTTTTCATTCTTGTGTCAATCTCCTTCTTTCATTGATTTTCTTGCTTTGTGCTGCAGTTTATAAATTGGTGCAAATCAACCTGTGATCCCTATCTTATCACTTATGTGGGATGATGAAAAGTGAACCAGCCTTTTCCAACAATCCTCAATTAGTCATGTGCATGTCTCAACTACAATGAGATCAAGTGCCTCCTCCAAAACTATGCAACAACCTCCCACAAGAAAATCATAACCTCTTTGACAATGTACAGGTAATTGGAATTCATCTTTTTTGACTTAAAACTATTCAAGCACATGTGAAACTGAATGTGCCTTGTGTTCCACCATCACATGAAGTTCCTCCTCTAGGTCACAAATGAAATCAACCATATAAAATGAATGTCTGGAATGCGGGAGATGGATGCTGTATATTGCAACTTCCCATGAAGCTTCTCATTATGATGTTCAAGATCTTAAATTAAACTAAGAGAACTCTTCAAATAATCCTAGGTGGATTCCAAATCACAAGCGAGATTGTCAATTTATTCTACATCAATTAGAGATGCACCATGATACATATTCAGAAGCTCCATCAAATGATCTCTATCAGAAAGAAAATGCAATAAGTTACCTTTGATAGTTGTGATTTCTTTTTGAAGGGATTCTAAATCTTAAATAGAAGAGGATTCTTCCATGTATGAAACTCTCCAACATTAATTTGACACCAATACCATAGTGTCATGCAAAATGCTCAAGGACTCATTGATCTTCCTTTTGCTCATCTTCAAATTCCATGTAAATGAGTGGGGCTTCTGATGAAAAACATCCTCTTCTACTTTCTTTGGATAATATTTATGATGAATATTAAGCGGTGATTAATGGTTTGATCCTTTTTCTTATTCCATTTCTACAACGTCCTTCTTTTCATGATCATGAAAAACTTCTTCTTCTCCTTCACTGCAAATACCTAGCAATGACTTGTGCTCCTCTTCATGGATCTTTGTTTATGCTTTCCCACTTGAAAGACTAGGTGGTTCATGGCTCTCCTCAATGATGATAGTAGGATTTGGTTGCTCATTAATTTCAAACCTCTCCTCATTGTGACAAAAGGGAACAAAAATATATTAATTATTTTCATCCCTTTGCATGATTTCTTCCTCCAAATTCTCTAGTTCACACCCAATCATGTGCGATTGTCTTCCACTTCATTATGGAGTTCAAAATATGTTTCCAAAACTGATCTAGGTTATTATTTTGGATCTGATACAAAATATGCCTTAAACCCATTGAAAACATCATCCTCCTTTGTAATGATTTTGATATCACCAACAAAGAAAGTGGAAGTGATTTTACCTCCCAAATTCCGGCAACCAGATGTTGGATTGTTGGGTCTTCAGTTGCGCATGGATCCCCATCATATTATTCTTCTAGTAATGAGGAATAGGAAAGATATTCTTGGTCATCTTCTTTCAAGAAAATTGAGTCTTCTCCATCTTTAATGGTATTGTGATCATCACTTGTGGATATTCTTCTTAAAGAGAAACCAAATAACCTAAGAATGCTTGAATTTGTAAAGCAATATGACATATATTTGCTACTAGGCGATATGAATGTGCATGGTGCAAAATATGGAAATAATGCGCAAGGCAGAGAAGTTGACAAGAGTTGACTTGGTCATATTTTTGTACTTATTGGTCCAAGTTAGTTAGAAAGTAGTTACAAGTGGACAATTTTGTAAAGGTGCAAGCCTATATATAGAGTTAGAAATGTAATCATGAGATCATCATGATATCTTGGATTTTTTCTTAGACCATATTTGTGACATATGTGGATGACCAATCTGTGTGAACTATCTCTTTGATCTATCTTGCGAATATGAGAATGTATTGTGGGAACCTGTTTTGATGTACAGAAGTAATTTGACATGTGAAGAAGATGTTGGAAACTCTATGTCTTGTTTTTTGTTGGTTTTGTCATTTTAGTGATGTGATCTGAGTGATTACTACTATTTTGATATGGTTTTATTCTTGAATGATGTGATGTCTCTGCATACTAGATGATTTCATGTTTGTCGGTCTCTTTTGCAATGACTAACTATAATATGAATGGTTCTTTATGCGATCAAATATGAACGATTGATGTTAAAACCCTCGTCTAGATATTTGATTAGTACTGCGATAGAGGGAGAATAGGTTCACAAAGCCTCCTCCTTACTACGAAAGCTTGGTTCCTACAGCTTTCCCTCGACAATATTGGGTGAGACTTCATCTACTTTGTAGGTTTTGTTGGACAGGGTCAAACCTGTCTAGGCCTGTGCTCAAGAAGATCGTGGTGAAAAGGGGTGTCGACAATGTGTGGACCCCTGCCAACATATGGTTCTGTTGTCAAGACCATAGTATGAGGAAGAGGAGGATATATTGTGGCATCCGACGAAACCTGAGATTTAGGATTGGTTCGATCAGAAGACTCATGAATTTGTAGCATAAGAAAACCTGAGTTCTAGACTAATGACATAAGAGTGGCTAGGAAGGAATATCTATTCTGATATCCAGGAATGTTTATTTTTCGATTTTCCAATTATCTTGTATGAGTTGTTGGCGCAGCTGACCTATTGGAAGAAAAAATTTCAAGGAGGTGAACCTACTTGCTGGACCCCAGAGTTGTTCCAACAACTAAAGGAGGTAGAAAATATAGCATCAAAGGCTGTCAAAGTGTGGATCGACAAAATTTTGGAAGGATACATCACTAAGTTCGTGGTTGACACATTCAAGTCCTATAGTGACACATAAAGGGAATTATTTAAAGGGCCAAGAGGTAGGTTTCTATTGTATTTGCAATTATGGATTAAGATGCTTTCGGTGAAAAGGGAATATTGAAAAAGAACTTTGAGGAGTATATCTCTAGTGTGTAGAGGTTATGGGTACTGCAGAGATGAGGGTTGGATGGAATGATAAGGGGTAGATGGATGGGAGTTACAACAAAACTGTGAGGGAAGTCGAGGAAGAGTTTGTTCTTCTGTGAAGTGGGGTGTTCCAGAAAGAGAAGAGGAAGAGAACCAAGGAGAGTCCTAATGTGACCTAGATAAGAAAATACGAGAGAAAATAACAAGGGACTAAGTGGCCCTATAATGACGAAGGTGATGAACAGGCTATGCCTGAGCCCTAGGAAGCACCAACATGGAGCAACAACATACCTACACCTCTGTGCATTGCGCTTCCCGATGTGTCATAAACACAATAACAGTATCGGATCAGTGAACACTGGAAGAAGGCCTAGGATGGCGGGTGATGATGTGAAATTACCTTTATTCCATGGGAATGGAACTGAGGATCCCTAAAAATATTGGTTTCTCTGTGAAGCGGTATGGAATGTGTAGCAAGTCCAAGACGAAGACATTAAGAAGGGTCAGTTGGCGACAAATTTTCGAGGTCATGCATTATATTGGTATATGAAGTTCATACAAGTTCCGACAGGGAACTAGCAGAAGACTCTAGCGGAGATTAGAATCATATTTATTGAAGAATTCAGAAAACCCAAATATGAGTTGTAGTACATTACAAAATTGAAGGAAATCAAGAAATATCCAAATGAATCGGTCTGGGATTTTGACCAATGATTCAATACGCCGATGGAAAAATTTAGTTTTAGAATGAGTGATGTACAACACAAATAATGGTTCATCGCATCATTAGTACCACATATCTGCATGCCATTAATGTAGTAGTATATTGCAACATAGAGTGAGGCTCTGGAGAATGCAATGAAGTTGGAAGCTTCACCAGTCAATGAAACTGGAGTTGGAATGAATAAGATCCAATCGTAACTAGAGAATATGACGATTCAACTACAATATATCAAGAAAGGAAAAGAAATTCATGAGGAAGTCTGGTGTACTCGATGTCACACGAAAGGACATCACAAAGATCAATTCCCAAACTTCTGCAATTACTTGTTGTTGGGGGATCCAAATCAATTAAGTCAAGGTGGATTACCATGATGCCAAATCTATCAAACTCATGGTCATCGACATGAGGAATGCATGTATCTCCAAAATATGGTATCTAATCCTGTGAACTTATTATGTATTCTTTGTCATTCTGTTGGCTATGAAGAGAAGGATTATTGAGCATATGACCTGCCCCAAGAAAGGGCAATGTATTTGTACCATATGAAGGGAGAAGAACACCGATCGACAGAGAGACCGCCATCCTAGTAACCACAAACACAATTTTATTAGTTGCATCCAAGTTATAATCAGATGTAGTATGATTCGTAGCAGCCACAGTATACTCAATTGCAATACACTCAATCATAGTTTGTTCCACCCCAACCAAATCCACCGCAGCAGTATCATTTTAATCAATCGTAGTATCAATAGCAAGAATGCTTTAATGGAGGCTTTCGAGGAGGATGAAATGAAGGTTTTGTTCAAGGAGGAGGATGAGTTCAAGGTCTAGTGTAGTACTATAATGGTAGAGTATTGGGGCATTATCAGTGATATTTCCCAAACCTTCATTCACAATGTACCTACTATACCATCGCAGATCACACTATTGAATATTGTCCATAGCTGATTGCAAAATGGAAAGAAAAAAATGTTCCACCACAACAAAATCAGAATCAAAATGTGAACCAATCTATGAATCCACCACAAAATAAGAACCAGGTTCCAACAGTTGAGAATATTTTAGGAGAACCCAAGACTCTACCTCTTGATGTTGGATTCATTACTTGCGGAGGTGTGACGACGGGGGATGATGGTCCAATCCCACAGGTTTGACTAGTTGCTCGAAAAAAGGTGCAATTTGATGTGGACACTAAAAGGGACACGTTCTTTGCTGCAAGAGACACCATGAAACGGGATATCGGTAAGTTTCCTATCTATGAAATGCCGCATATTTTTTATTCAACACTCATAGTAGAACCATCTTGAAATCATGAAATGTTGCAAAGTTTATTTGAAATTTGTATGTCACTAGTGAAATATCCTAATGCACTAGCCGAGATTGCAAGTATGTTATATCGACCAAGGAAAGGTCAATTGGACTTTGCTATTAAATCCTTACACAAGAATAAAATCATGAAGGAGATGAGGATGAATGTCCAAATCAGTGATTATGATGTGGATTCAGTTATTCTGAATCTGGGCTTAGATGTCAACATTTTGACAAAGTAGACATGGGAGAAGATGGGGAAACCACAGTTGGTTTGGTCCCCTGTACAACTGCGACTATCCAATCAGGCCAGGGTGTTTCCAATTGGGAAAGTACCACGCTTAATGGTGGAAGTCAAAGGAATGAAGACATATGCAGACTTTTATGTTATTGAAATCGTCAATGAAGAAATCTCATATCCCACACTATTGGGGATTAGATTGGATAATGACAACTTGGTGGTTATTAACTTCAAGAAGCAGGTGATGAATTTCGAGAACCGCGACATAAGAGTCATAGCCCCAATGGATCCAAGAGAAGGAATAATATATGTCGAACCATTCAAGGAAGAAGTTATAGGAGCATGGGACCATGCATACAACATTTCATAGGATTATTTCCATCCCACTGGAGATGGAGAAATAGGCTGGAAAATTGGAAGAATTGACTACATGAAGTATCCATCCGAAAGTGTGGATGGGTCACTCAATCACTACGTCGGGTCAAAATGGATATTGTTGAGCTACCAACATATGAATGATTACCCAACTTGGCTGAGTTCATTAATGAATTCGAAGACAAGGTTTTAGAACAACAGAGACTCTTGGCATTGGAGGAAGCATTGAAGGCCACTCCAACACGATGGTGGGAGACACATAAGAAATTGATCGATGGATGGTCATTGTGCCACAGGTTGATGGAAGTTTTTTTTTAGTGAAAATATTGTTGAGCAAAATTGGTTTCATTCATGCTCGTAAAAGTGTTTGAATTATGACCGTCCAGTGAGTACAATTTTAACCTTTTCCATCCTGATTGGACTACCAACGGTAAAGAAGTCTCCCATCCCCTAAAAAGGATGGGTGAGCTCTCCTTTGTACACTTTTATCCTTTTTCGAGAACATGAGACTATCAACAAAAAAGAGAACCCATTGGAGTCTTCTTCATGCTTTCAGACTCTCTAAAATTGAAAGCACCATCGAGAATTTACTTTCTTGGACTCGCTAAAAATCCACGAGATCGTGCCATAACGGTGTTTTTAGGAGCCACCCCATATGTTACAGTTCAACAGCGTTCCTCCATTGGGTCGCCTTTGTTCAAAATATTATGAGATGAGTCTTCCTTGGATCCCATGAATATCAAAAGTATCAAGTGACCTACCCCCCCAAGTATTTCCCATTTCCAGTTACATTCCCAATGTAACAACTATGATCCCTCTCCCATGTATCTATTTCATTTTCCGCCAGGTTAGACCTGCCGTTATACTCTGAACAAAGGAAAATTGAGTCCCCCATACTCCTCTTGCCCCCATTCCCCCATTCAGTGTGTCAGCCCCCAGATTGTCTCACATATTTGGTTATTCCCCTTGCGCTTCTGGTCAAGGAAACATCATTTCCTTTATCAGTTGCAGGTCCCCCTCTGTCGATGACAACACATCTATTCCATAGGATAGACCCAGAGGTCCCTGTATCCTGGTTTCATTAACCTCATTGATGAGTTCCTTGGACCACTTGAGAGGAGTCCTTAGTGCCTCTCGGGATGGTTGTGTCTCACATGCTCAACTTCAGCTACATCATCGCACCGTTGATATTCGTATAGGGTATTGGTCCATGCAGTATTTGGTCGAAGACCCTGGTTTTCACCTGACTCTAGAAAATTGGTGAGTCTATTAAGGGACCCATACAGGTTCATGTCCCTTGTGATTTTTAGGTCACGATTGGAAACAGTGTTCAGAATCCCTAGAGCAGTGCTTCTGTATAGATTCATTATTCATGTGGCATATTGTACCATAGAGACTCTGATTCTCCATCAGTGAGTCCTTAGAGTTATGTAAACTTCTATATCCAGCAGGTCATCAGTCGTGAATATATTGCATTCCATGAGAATTCCATGGGTCCGATGTATCAGATATTCATATCAGTAATGTATTGAGTCTCTCATTGGGGCCACCTTTACGTAAAAATAGTTGTACATGATCAGCTCTTGTGTTTGGGAGCCTTGATCGCATTATTATTTTGACATTGTTACCAGCATGGGTATGCCCGCCTCGTCCATATACATGTCACGTATTCTTTGTATTTCACCCATTAATGGGAACCAACATTAATACAAAACCAAAAGCCACCATGTCTCAAATGAGGAAGCGTCGCTTCTTCACAGATCTCTCCACTATCCCAAAGATCCAATGATGTTCGTCAGCCATATGATGAGATCCTACCCTCACACATCAGGGGGGAATTTGTTAATGCAAAAAATTGCCTAACTTTCTCTACACATCCTACACCACATACACACATCCATTTCCTAGCCCAATTTACCTCCACACCCATGTTTAACCTATGTTTTTCTCTCAAAAGATAAAAAATAACCAAAAAGGGCTTAAAAACCCACAAAAAAGCTAAAATAGCTCACGAGGGAGCTAAAAATCACACAAAGGGGATAAAGACCCCAAAAAGGGCCTAAAAACCCTAAAAGGGCCGAAAACCCCCAAAAGGAGCTAAAAAAAAGGAAAAAGGGCTTAAAACCCTAGGTAGGGCCCAAAACCCTAACTAGGGGCTAAAAACCCTAAAAGAGAGAAAAAATATAAATTGAGGGGTGGAGGTCCCCATCACACATGACTCTTTCCTTTCTATCATTATTATACTCACATGAATACCTTGAGAGACCATAACTCTCAAGCTACTCACCCCAACCACTCCATTTGCTCATTCCCTTGTGTGTTGAGTCAACCTCCACACTATCCCATCCTGTGGAGAGGCATTTTTTCTGATTTTGGGCATGGTGGCCCCCCTTTAAAACAGATCGGAAGGTATATTGTCCCACCATTGTTTCTGTTTGGTTTATATATTATATGCATATACTTGTTTTATTTCTAACAGTTTGTTGCAGCTCGTTTTTCCCATTGCAAACTCTATCCTTTTGTCCCTTTGACGGAAGGAAGGTGCATTAGCATGTGGCCAAGGTTTTTACCCAACCACAGTACACACACTTGACGAAATGCACTGAAAATGGTATGTATTAGTGGATCTCAGGAGAGAGACCGTGACATGGGAGGACTTGACGATCTATTTCAATCACACTTTCAGCTTTGCGGATGTTAATCCAGTGATTCATAGTGCATTTCAGCATATCCGCGATGTCATCTTGGAGATAATTCCAATCGCATTTCCCTAGGAATCACATGAGATACCAGTGATGAAGTCGACAATGGAGTGTTATAATGTAACAGGAGGAACAGGTGATGGGGATTCCCTAAGGAATATCAATATTCCAGAATCTAAAGGAAGTCGAAATATCGCAGCACCTGAGATGTTGAGAGACAAAGTTCACCAACCATTGAATATTCAAAAGGTCAACATTAGGACAGAAGAGGGACTGAAGTTCACCAATATTGGATATTATTGGGATGAAGGGACTATGGCGAAGATTACTAATTTTTTACATGAGTTCCAAGACTTATTTCTGACCAAATTCTCTGAAATGAAAGGGATTTTATGAGATCTGGGAGAAATGAAAATCCCAATAAATCCAGACATGAAGCCAGTGAAGCATCATCTATATCATCTGAATCTGCAATACAAGGAGCGAGTGAAGGATAAATTCAACAAAATGTTGGATGCAAGATTCATTGATCCAGTTGAAGAATTGGAATGGATTAGTCCAATGGTCATGCAAGATAAGAAGACAGATGAAGTCCAGATCTGTGTCTATCTCCGAAAGCTCAATGATGCATGCCTCGATGATCAGTTCCTGACACCATTTACTGATGAAGTGCTGGAAGGAGTAGGTGGTCAGGAGATCTATTCATTAGCAAATGTCTTTTCAGGCTATCATCATATCAATATTGTGAAAGAAGATTGGAATGATACAACTTATGTGACTAAATGGAGATGCTTTCAATATATGGTAATCCTAGTTGGACTCAAGAACACACATTCGATATTCTCTAGGATCGTAGTTGTTACGTTTAAGGAATTTATTCAGAAATTTTTGGTAGTATACATGGATTATTGGACAATCTACGGCTGGTAAAGGATCCACTTGCCAATCTGCGACTAATGTTGGAGCGGTGTTGACAACACCATATTGCATTGAATTCGTGGAAATGCATATTTTGTGGGCCATTTGATATTTTGTTGGGGCACATTGTTTGTAAGGAGGGGATGCTATTAAATCCAGCTAATATTGAACTTATTGTTAATTCCCCCCACCAATGAATGTGAAACAACTCAGAGCGACATTAGGACAAATGGGATATTATCGAAATTTCATCAGAGGATATGCAACGATCACAGCCATGATGGAAAATCTGTTAAATAAATATGCACAATTCGGGGGAGTCAAGAGTGTCAAGGGAGTCTAGAAACTTTCAAAAAGAATATGGTCACATCACCAATATTGGTCTTTCCAAACTAGACAAAGGAATTCGATGTTCATGTTGATGCATCATCAGTTGCATTGGGCATGGTTTTGGCACAACCTGGTGAGGGGGATATCGACCATCTGATTGCTTTTGTAAGCCGAAAATTGTCATCGACGGAATGAAACTATACCACAACAGAACATGAAGGCATGGATATGGTGTATGCACTGAAATTTTTTTGTCATTATCTATTAGGAGGACACTTTAAGTTGTTTACTGACCATTATTCATTGAAATACTTGGTTAATAATCCTGTGCTTGGGGGGGAAGATATTTCATTGGCTACTACTTTCCCAAGAGTTTTATTTTGAAATCATCATGAAGCTGGGTCGCTTGAATGCAGGACTTGATCATCTTTCGTGGATTGAGATAGGTGAAGAACCAACCTGCATCGAGGATGGGTTACCTGATGCACAGTTATTTAAGGTTGGAATGGTTAATGACCATTATGAACAAATAATTTAGTTTTTTGCGATTGGAAAATCCCTGAATGATTTCACCATGAGTCAAAAGAAGTAATTGGTTGTTAGAGCCATGGATTTTCAGCTAATTTTTGGACAACTCTATAATATGGGGTCGGATGAGATCCTACGGCGATATGTTCTACTGCATGAATAGGGGAGGGTATTGTCAAAAGAACATGATAGAGTGGTAGGAGGGAAATATGTAGGTAGTGCAACTTCCATAAAGAAACTTTGAGCTGGTATTTGGTGGCTAACACTGCATAGTGATGATGCAGATTATACCAAAATTTGTGATGTATCTCAGCAGACAGAGAACCCATTGTGCCGAGATGAGAAGTCCTTAACACCTCAGGTAACACTGCAGCCACTTGATCAATGGGAAGTGGAATTTGTGGTACCCATCAACCCACCAGGAAAAAGGACGGGTGCATGATATATCATCACAGTGATGGATTATCTCATGAGATGGGAATAAGCAGCACCAGTGTTGGATTGAACAGCTACGACTGAAGCAAGGTTTTTATTCGACAATGTTGTCACTCAGTTTGGTTGTCCGAAGATACTGATGAGCGATTAGGGGAGTCATTTCATCAATCACACTATGTACAATGATGGAGGAGTTCTAGATTCAGCACAAGAAGAGCACTCCCTATCATCCACAAGCTAATGGAATAGTGGAAGCATTCAATAAGGTATTGAAGCATTCACTCACCAAGGTCTGCAATACAAGCCGTCACGATTGGGAATTGAATATCCC
Source organism: Pseudotsuga menziesii (assembly GCA_001517045.1). Classification (NCBI taxonomy): domain Eukaryota; kingdom Viridiplantae; phylum Streptophyta; class Pinopsida; order Pinales; family Pinaceae; genus Pseudotsuga; species Pseudotsuga menziesii. The sequence continues at coordinate 73,088 of LPNX010890763.1, read as the reverse complement.
TGCGATCTTATGGTCCTATCAAACCACCTGCAAACGTTTGAAAGGGAATATGTCATTAAAGTTAGTATATGGTGAGTAAGCAGTAATGTTAATGGAGTATATTGTTCCAATCCTACGCATTGCAGCGGCAACAAGTATGGATGATGAAGAAGCATTGCAAGAACGCTTGACACAATTGTTGCATCTCGAAGAAGATTAGTTCGTCATAGGATTTAATCAACCAGTTGAAAAGTATATTCAGAAGGAAATGCATGATTGACACATCAAGGCCAAGTACTTCCAATAAGGAGATATGGTCCTACTCTATGACAGTAAGTTTACGAAATGCCCAGGTAAGTTGCAAATGCATTGGTTCGGTCCTTCTGTGATCAATTTCATTACCGATGAAGGTGTAGTACAATTTCAGTAGCTAGATGGTGTAATGTTTCCTAAGTTAGTGAATGGAATTTGGCTAAATCCCTATCAAGATAGCCAAGTGCGACGTGAATTTTAAGTCATTGTGCATAAAAAAAAGCAAGACATGTTACAAAGGAGACTAGTGCATTGGAATCCAGTGGCGGTGAAAAGAAAATTATTAAGGTCGCACCATGAAAGCAATTCGGCATCATCTACAGGGATGTGATATGGTCAAATGAGGTAATTAATGAGGCAATTAAATCATTCAGGTGACGATGCAATTGGATGGGATGTGCAATTATGGGGAATTCGACTGTTGGATTTGTAGAATCGGTGGCAGATTTGGTCATGATGATTAGAAATATTTTGCATAAGTGTTTCCACGCTATAATAATTGGTGGGGTGTGAGTTGGATGAACCATTGTCATTATTGAGATGAGAAGAGCATAGAGATATAGGAGAGCATAGTTGAGAGGTTACGAGTGATTGGATTGCAGAAATGATGCAGGTGATTTTGAGTGGTAGTGTTCAAGATTATCCACTGATCATGACACAAATTGTGGAGGATATGCCTGAGGGGTAGAAAAAATATCCTTGGATTCCATAGAAGAGGGGTGCAAACCAGCCCAAATCACCTTCACAGAAGAAACATACCACTAGAAGTTAAATCATGGCGAAAGTAGAAGTTGCGGTGGGGGATGAACCATTGACAAACAAAGTTGAAGACTCCACGACAAGAATGAGGGAGAAGAATGTGGACCTCCCTGGGTTTATCCCACTATGAAATCCTGACTCACCCTGAATTAAATTGACCAAGAACTAGAAATACCACATTGGGATGTTGGTAATTCCCATGGGAATGCATTGCATGCTGAACATTGTGCCCTATTTGAAAGGAATGAAATACAACAATCGTGACTTGTTGGCGTACACCAAATGCACACCTGAGTTGTTCGAGTCATAAGGTCAGAAGGATGGTGGATTGGTTGTTTGCACACTGCAGCAGTGGGCGATGGGACTACAAAGGTCGGGGATATTAGGCGTCATGAACATGCCACCCTTTGGCCGTCCAGTGGAATCCAATGCATGTGGAAAGTAGTTGTTGGCATGTTTTCATGGAGGTTACTTGTGGCTGGATAATAAGGTACCAGTCAGTATGGAATTAATTTCACAAATAACTAGGTTTCCTATGAAGGGGCCTGATCCATCGCAATACCTTCGCAGGAAGCATAATGACAAGCGGTTGGCCGCTAAATTGAAGAAGAAATATGGAGTGGACCACGACAACATATCCTATGTTGTCAATACAATAAATGATTGTGTAGTTTGAGTTGTGGCCAAGATATTGGCTATCAAATTAGTAAGGAAAAATCAATCGAACCAGTGTACATCTGGATTGAGAGAATGTGCCAAGCAGTGTGCTAAGGGCATAGAGATGAACTGATCACTATTTTTGCTGAATCAATTTCCAGAGAATGTGATGCTCAACCAGGAAGTTAAGCGTCCCTTCACTTACTCTTGGTTAATGATATTGATCATGCTAGTTGGATGGATGTAGGCCTGGGATTAACAGGGCATGTAATTCAAGGTCTCCTAAGTCTGTAAGGGTGCAAGGTATCAAAACTTATGGTATATCAACTAGAAGGGTTTCCTAATTGATTGTGCAATCCAATTCTATCTCTATTATGTTTTGCTGAGGATTGAAGTAGAAAAGGTTCTAGGCATTTCTGAAGAGGAAACAATGAATTATCAGCGGATCGTAATATTTGCGATGGGTCCCCACGGGATTCACATTCAATCACTGTGAGATAGGGATAACTAGTGGCTTACCACCTAGGACAAGTTGATAGACAAGGAAATCGACACTATAATTGATGATTGGCCTGTCGAGTGGAGAGTCCTGGTAAGAAGCGTATAATTGTTGGATACTGAGGTAGATTCCCCACTCGATGCCCCTTTAGACCAGACACAAGATTCGAAAAGTGAACAAGAGTCTCTAGAGGAGTCATATAAGACTCCAAAGAAATCCTAGAAGGAGCGATAGTTCGAAGAAGGAAGAACGAATCAAAGGTATGAGCAGGGTGAAGGAAGCAACACCCCAACAATAATAGGTGACTAGGTGACTTTCATTCTCATCGTGATCACCATGAAGACCAATACGAGTGAGGTGCAATTAAAGAAAAACTCAATAGAATTTTTTCAGAAGGTAAAGAATCAATTACAATATTTGAATAACAGGATTTTAGAAAAGGTGTCGCAAGAAAAAGTGTTGTAGAGAGCTGCAGAATTGAGCACATGAAAGAGAATTGGAATTGTGTAGATCCCATCGCGAGAATTAGAGACAAGTAGCGAGGACGTTGATGTGACGATGCAATATTTTCATACAATTACGCTCGATTTTAACGAGTTACCAACCCACACTTTAGTACGGCTGCAAAAGGTTGCAAGCCAGGAGATCATCAACAGGGAGGGAATCACTGGCAACCATTTGCTGAAGTTGCAAGAAAAAGAGGCACTGTCAAAGGAAGAGATATAGCACCTAAAGAAGGCATAAGATGTAGATATTGTGGAAAAATCAAAGATCTAGAATGATAAGGTGTATCATCCATTGCATTTGCCTCTAAGGAAATCCTGGCATTTCATAGGAGATGTTTGCAGAGGTTAAAATATTATGACTAGGTCAGGTTATCGTAGATTTGAGAAGAGACAATGAGGAATTGTAGGATCACACACTTTCGAGCACACTGCTAGAACAATTTGCAGAAGTCAAGGTGAAAATTGAAGATGCAGAAACACAACTGGAAGAGAGTGAGAGGCATCCAATACAGTTACAGATGAAACCACACAATTTTGGATAAGTGTGGTTCAGGTTGAGCAGTTGCAATAATTAAGTATGCAGGTACATGAGGCCGAGGAAAATTTAACAACAATGCAGGAATCCCTCAAAACGATTCCCCTCATAGTGCATGTGACTAACGAGGCAGAGTTGAAAGCCCTAGAACAGAGAGCCTCCAAAGTAAGAGAGCACCATCAGCACTGCACTACTCAGCTAGATTAATTTCAGGACATAGGCAAGAAGCTGGAACTTGAGGTAGTTAATGCACTTCAAGCTACACAAGAGATTCGCAAGAAAGTGACTAAGAAAATTGCAGAGCATCCGACAGAGCAAGATGCAAAAACATGTATAGCGATAAACATGAAGGTAAAGTCCGCAGTTGATGAATTTAAATGGAAATATGAGGAATTCAAGATCAATATCAATGAATACACAATATCCAGTTGACGTGGCTCAAGGATAAGACACAAGTTTTTCTTGGAGTCCTTTTGGAAGGCGATATGAATGCGCATGGTGTGAAAGACGAAATAGTGCGCAAGGTAGAGAAGTCGACAAGAGTCAACTTGGTCATATTTTTGTACTTATTGGTCCAAGTTAGATAGAAAGTAGTCAAGTGGACCATTTTGTAAAGGCAAAATCCTATATATAGAGTTATAAATGTAGTAGGAGATCATAATGATATCTTGTATTTTTTCTTAGACCATCTTTGTAACATATGTGGATGATCGATCTATGCGAATTATATCTGTGATCTGTATTATGAATCTGAGAATGTACTGTGGGAACCCATTTTAATCCACGAAAGTAATATGGCATGTGTGGAGGATGTTGGAAACTATATGCCTTATGTTTTCCTAGTTTTCTGGTTTTAATGATGTGATCTGAATGATAACTATTGTGATATAGTTTATATTCTTGAATGATGTGATGTCTCTGCATACTAGATGATTTCATGTTTTTCTATATATTTTGTGATGACTAAATATAATATGAATGGTTCTTTATGCGATCAAATATGAACCATTAAGGTTAAAAACCCATCTGGATCTCTAGTTAGTACTGCGATAGAGGGAGAATAGGTGCACAAATCCTCCTCCTTACTACGGAATCTTGGTTCCTGCAGATCTTGCTTGAACATCTCGGGTGAAACTTCATCTTCTTTGCAGGTGTTGTTGGATAGGGTAAAACCTATCTGGGCCAGTGACCAAGGAGATCACAGTGAAAAGAGGTGTTGACAGTGTGTGCACCCCTGTCGACAGATTTGTGTCAACAAGCTTTACCTTTGGTTATTTCTTATTCTTCTCTTCTTGATGAGGTGGAACAATATGGTTCCTCCCATGATGTCTTGACTCTCTAAAATGAGGTCACATCCACATCTTGTGGCTGAAATTCATGTTTCCATTGAAATTAAACTTCGAAGGGTGGGTCCTTGTGAATCTCTTCCCTCAAAGAGAGATATTCTACATAGTGACGAGATATATTCCTCATAGCTTTTGTCCTCCTTGCTAAATAAAATATTGATCTATCCTTTGTTGATTCAGACCACCGATATTCATTGTGCATTGGTTCACCAAGGAAATCCTCTTCATCTCTTGGTAATCCTCCATCAACATAGATGACTTCTTCATCAGCATTTCATGCTTCAACATCTTCCCATTCGAATTCATCACTAACTAGTGCTATCATGGCTGCAAATTTATTCAAGATAAGATATCACTTTCCATGGGAGTAGAGGAAATTTATCTAATACCACTGCAATATCCCCAATTAGTATTATTATATATTATTTTAAACACACATAACAGGATCAGAAAAATTGCAACTAGGAACTAGTTTGGAAACTATAATTAACATAGCTAGTTATTGTCAAATTTAAACCCTCCCAACATTTGAAAAGATGGAATTGAAGCTATGATGTGACTTAGGATATGTGTTCGATATCATATAAAATAGGTCTTAATCTAGAATTAATAATACTTTTCATAATGTGCTAGGATCGTTTATGTTTCGAAACCAGCTACTGTTGAAGTCGACTCCAAGGCTTCCTGGGTACAACAACATATGTAAAATAGATCCTTTCCACAAGATTCATGAGAAATAAGAAGTTGTATGTAATGAAAATAAGTCCCAACCAACTAATTGACACAAAATAAATAAAATATGAACACTCAAATACTCAGTTGGAATATTTGGAAGGAGATGGCCAAACCATAACAGCTAGACTAGCTAGTATCCAAGTCAACCCAAATAGACTAAGAGGGTCATGATTCTAAATACAAATGGTGTGGATCAGTATGGATTTTTATAAATTAACATCATTAACTCAAAAAATCAAAAATCACTGAGCATAAGACAGTCTACTGCAAATATTCTAAAAACTAGTTGTGAAATCATTGAAACCTAAGCACGATGTGAACATGAAGGAGAAGTGTAGAATTTTCTATACAATATTATTTTAGTACTGAAATAAAATACATTATAGTACCAAATACAACATGATTATTCTTTCATAATTTCCATATACAACTTATTATAGCACATCCTTCATTACAACAAAGAATTCATCGAAAGATATAGGAAACTAGGAAATTTGAGCTCTCTAAGACATCATCTCTTCTGATGATTTTCCAGTGATCGGAAATAGAAAGTGGAACTGCAATAAAAATATATTAGAATGGATCAATTTGAAACTCCTTAATGTCCAACTAAATATACAACTAGCAGTTGCAGGGGCGCATCTCCCTACTCGGGACAAGGGGCACATCACCCAAGTCAAAACAAAGCTACACAGTTCTCAATATCAATTCACAAATGAACAAAAAATGTGCTATTGGTGTTCCCTCCTTCATTTATAACTTAAGTATATTCTTAGGAAATATTTAATCCGTGTCTTGTGGTATGTAGCTAAACCATGTCCCCTCATTGACTAATTTAGGAATTGCTTGCTTCTGCTTTGTAGTCTTTCCTTACTTGGATATGCTTTTCCATTATTTGTGTTGGATTTATTCTTTTCCTATATTTTCAAGTCTTTTTTCCACTTTCCTTCTTTTTTTTGTTTTTCCTTCCTTTTTCCACTTTCCTTCTTTTCTTTTCTTTTCCTTCCATTGTGCCAGTTTCCTTCTTTCATTGATTTTCTTGCTTTGTACTGCAGTTTCTAAATTTGCACAAGGAAAACTTTGAGACCCTCTTTATCACTAATGCGCCCTCATGGTCTCCTTTTTTATTTGGCCTTTTCAATTTATAAAATAAATAACATCAAATAATGAAAAATACCAATTGCATCCTTTTTTATTTTAATTTATCCTTGCAACTATAATAAATAAAAATTCCTAGTTAATTGTTGTTTTCACTAGGATATTCATAGACCAACATTATTTCATCCTGGCCATGGAACTAAATGGGTATCAACCTACTACAAAAATTTTGGGGAATTATAAGAATCCTTACCTATCAGAACAAATTAGGCAAACAAAATTCTTTCTTTAAATTATTTTACACTCCCTATACAAGTAGGCCACTTTAGTTCCATGTTGCAACAACTTAGAGAAATGGTGTATATATGCATGATAGTTGTAGTGCGGTATTTCTATTAATTAGCTAAATGACAATGCATGTATTCAATTATTCAATTATTCATATATCTGGATGTTTCATCGACATGTGTTCAACATATATGTGGTGTGGATTGAACATTAGTAACATAACTCTAACATCAATTACTTATAGATTAATAGACGTTCATTCGAAGGGAATTGGACTTCATGTCCATGTTTTTTTTTAAGACATTTATAAACACGTTTTATTAGATGTTCAACCAAATTTTGTGTGACGTGGGTCAAAAGTAGGTAGCATAACTCTAGCTTCGACTATATGTGGGTTAATTGAAATTTATTCGACATTCATTCCACATGTTTATTTTGTTCAAACCATTTATAAACATTTCTCAATGGATGTTTAACAAACGTCTGTTCAATGTAAATGTGGTGTGGTATTAATGTCGGTATCATAATTCTATCATCGACTATTCAGACAAAACTCGACGTCGGCGTGACATTCGTTCGATGGCACAACCATCCTTTTTCTAAAGTCAATTCTAAATGTGTATTATCAGATGTTTAATCGACTTTAGTTTCATGTTGGAAACGTATCTTTTTGGATGTTTAATCGATGATAACCCAACGTATAACTGACATTTATCCCATGATTTTGATTGTGTATAATATGGAAAAAGTATGTATTTTCCATTGTTAATTCGACACAATTGTATCTCTTAAGAGACATATAGTAGCATCTCTTAAGCTATGTTAGGGAGAATATTTTAAGCGACATACATGATTTAATGTCTCTTAAGAGATGTGAATGGATGGGCATTAAAACAACATCTGAAGTGACACCCGTTCGATGCAAACAAACTGTTGAATGAGGCATATAAATCTAGTAGTGTTGTGACAATCAAAGTGCAATTCAGCTTGCATATAATCCAGTGTATCACTCTAATACCAATTACATTGACCTTGATATGCATTACATTTGAGATATTGTTGCATATGGTGTTATTTGTTTGGAGTATTGTTCCATGGAACAACAAGTAGTAGATATATTACCAATTCCATGGCAGAAGTGAAGTTTGTGCATCTTTGAAACTCTTTGAGAATGTAGGAAGTTGTCATCATGAGGGGATGTTGATGTAATGCCATATTCCTCCATGTGTGTCTATTCTCCCTAGTCATCATTAAGGGAGAATGTTGGAAACTGTAATTTTAATTTCTGAATTCTAATGATGTATGGCTTGATGACGTATGATATTATGCCGTCGTATCTAGAAAAATAGGGAACAATTATCTTATCTTTTGTAAAATAAGTTATCCCACATGAATCATGGAGTAATAATCTCCTATTTCCAGTCTATATATAATGGAAGTGTAAAATCATTTATCCCACTTGTATTATGGGATGTAAATATTCCATACCATTAGCTATATAATAGAGGTGAAGGAGACCCTTTTGGGTAAGAGGATGAATATTATTGTAAACAATATTGTAAAGTTGTAATAAGCATATGTGGGTTGTGCTCAAGTGTAAGAGTGGATATTTCTGAAGAACAAATATGATCATACTCTCTCATGGATGTTTCTCTATTGGGATTTTTACCACGTATATATGGTGTACTATCGTAGGAGACTAGACAAGTTGGATTATAGTTATTGATTTAGATGTTAGTATATTTATTGTTGTATGTTTATGCACATTTCTCAATAATATAACACAAACTACATGGTGTATTTCCCTTCCACAAAGTATGCACATCTTTCTAACCCCATTTAAAATGTCTATCTAGTCATTTCCAAAACAAATATGGAGCATTCAAATAGGAAGTGGTATCTACAAATATTTATATTGGTTAAAAGATTAAAATGGTGGCTCTATATAGGGATTTAAATATTCTCACACAAGGATATTCAATATAATAAATATATGGAAACAAAACATTAAAGAGAAACCCTAAACAACACAAAATATAAAAGAAATTTTCGAAATCATTGTACATTTTATCTATAATGCACCCAAAGCTCTGATACCATAATGTCATATACCCAATGCTCTGATACCACAATTGTTGATGTATATGTAACTTCGGAATGTATTTCACTTGTATTTATTATATATTGTAACCCAATGTTTATTCTGGGATGTACTTGAGTTATGTCATGCCCCGATGTTCCTATCGAGAAGGTCTATCATGTAAACAAGTCATGTCAAGTTATTGTGGGTAACCCTCCTATTGTCTAAGGGTTAAAGTCCCCACAGTTCTGAGGCACTAGGGTTATTAGAATCTCCTAGTGAGGTCGGCCCTAGTAGGGTTTTTGTCATGTCGGGATTAGTATAAATAGAGAGCTGGACTCTCTATTTATCACACAACTCATACACACTCAAGTATAGCACATAGTTGAGGAAGGAGAAGACACTGGGGCTAGACAAGAAGAAGGTTACTGCTATCGGGAGATCACTTACTGTTTTGGGTTCTACTCTATCTCTGAGGAAGTTGCGGGGTTTTCACCATTTATGGTTTCCCCAAGGATAAACATTGTGTTCATTGTCTCTTGTGTTTGATTGATGTGCTTGTTATTCTCTCAGTAAATATCCTAATATAATGCTAGCTTAATGATGAAATTCTAACATGGTATCAGAGCTAACCTGAGAAGAAGACACTGTACAACTGCAGGAACTAGGGCTTCCTAGTTTGTGGATCTTCCTCCATATATTTTCAGCAAAATTAACGTGGAATAACTCTCCTCCTTAGGGTGCATCTTTCTGTCGAAGCAGAATCCAATTCTGAGGTTTTTCGGTTTTGAACCCAACACTGCTGCCGAAAATTAGGGCTTTTCATTAGAGGAAATTTGGGGTCTAAAATGGGCCTTATAAGAAAACGTGCCAAAATAAGTTTTTGTGAGTTGGAATTCAAGAACCAATAGAATTTCAATAAAATAAGTCAACCATAATGGTTGAATTGACATATTTGTCATTAAAAAAAACTACTTTTTTTGTTCGTATTTTCGACATATCTCATTGTGTTTTTACTCAAATTTCAATCGGGAGAGCTCGTTGGATGTGGAATTTGATTCTGCATCCAACGAGTACCCACACTACATACTTTTGACGGACCCCGCTACCCCAAAACCAAGAAATACCTGAAAAAACATGATGATGACATCATCATCACATTTTTTCAGGTATTTCTTGTTTTTGGGGTAGCAGGGTCCATCAAAAGTATGCAGTGTGGGTACTCGTTGGATGCGGAATCAAATTCCACATCCAACGAGCCCTCCCGATCGAAATTTCTGTAAAAACACAGGGAGATATGTCGAAATACATACACAAAAAGTAGTTTTTTTCTTTCTTCCTCCAAAATTAATAAATATTATTTTATTATTTTAACGATGATTTTATTATTTTAACTATTATTTTGATTATTTTAACTACTATTTTATTATTTTCCTTAGGAGGCCCATTTTAGACCCCAAAATTCCTCTAATGCATAGAAGAGGATTTTTTCAGTGAGCCCAAGCCTGGATTGATCTCCTCCCCAAAATCGAAGTTAGGGATAAATTTCAAGGCATTTGGGTGGATAGAACTCTGAAAAAGCAAAACCCTAATTTGCTACTGAACCGGCACTACAGGATTTCAGATTCAAATCTAGATCCGACATCTTGACCTGGTAAGATCTAAATATTTTGTATTTCCATTTGAGGTTCTCAGTTTAAGATGTCTCATCATACCAAGCTTGATGAAAAGCTTGAGGGAGCTGATAACTTCCGAGCCTAGAAGTATAGGATCTCCCTGGTCCTGGAAGAAAATGAATTGGACTCTCATATTAATGAGGAGGTTCTAGTTCCAGAGGGAGATGAGACTAAGGACTTGCATGAGAAGAAGTTGGTTATGGCAAAGAGAATTGTTTCTGATTCTATCAAGGATCATCTCATACCACAAGTGTCCTCCATCAAGACACCTAAAGCTATGTTTGATGCCCTAACCAAATTGTTTGAAGGGAAGAACATAAACATGAAGATGACTCTGAGAAACCAATTGAAGAATGTGAAGATTCAGAATGCTGAGACTATTCAATCTTACTTTACAAGGGTTTCTCAGATCAAGGAGCAGCTGGAAGTAGTAGATGAAGAAGTGGAAAATGCAGAGATTGTGATGACCACCTTAAATGGTATCCCAAGATCATGGGACTCTTTCATTCAAGGAATCTGTGCCAGAAAGAAGTTAGTCAAGTTCAGCAGAATGTGGGAAGAATGCTCTCAAGAAGAAGCTTGAATAGCAGCTTGAACAGAGAATATGGGAAGTGAATATTAAGCTCTCATAGTTCACTCCAAGAAAAACAGAAGGAGCCATTATCACTCCAAAGGTAAGATCTCACACTCAAGAAAATATCTAAATACTATTAGATGTTACACATGTGATGAGAAAGGTCACATATCCAGATTCTTCCCTAACAAAAGAAACCTAAAGAAGAAGGGAAACAAGAGAAGACATCATGCCCATGCTGCAGAGGATGATGAACCTTCCACAAAGAAAATTAGACAAGAAAGTGATGATTCTTCAAGTGAGGAAGAATATGTACTGATCTCCGCTCTCACGGGAACTGTTTCACATGGAAGCAATGATTGGCTCATAGACAATGGTGCTTCCAAGCACATGACAGGATTCAAAGAATCATTTGTGAAGCTATCTGAACATGAGTCACCTCACAAGGTGAAACTTGGGGATGACTACCAATATCCAATAAAAGGTAGTGGTGAGTCCTTTTATAAACTAGACTTGGGAAAGTCTTTGAAGATAAAGAATGTATTATTTGTTCTAGGACTAAAGAAGAACCTTCTCTCCACATCTGCATTAGATGCAAAAGGAATGAGGGTTTATTTTGTAGATGGCCAAGTTCTTATGTGGCCAAAGGGAAATAATTTTGACGATGCAATAGTGATTGGAGAACAAGAAGGAGGTCTATACAAGTTGAAGTGACAACTAGATCAATCTTTGGTTCATGACACAGTAGAACCAAATGAAATTTGGCATAGAAGGGTTGCACATGTGCATTACAAAGCACTACCACTTGCAAGCAAAGTTGTTGAAAGTCTTCCAGAAATTCAAGAAAAACATGAAGGGGTCTGCAAAGGATGTGCAAAAGGAAAGAACACAAAGAAGACATTTCCAAGTAGCGAAAGCAAAGCAAAAGGAATCTTGGAAATTATCCACTCTGATGTATGCTGACCAATGTCATCAAGCTCACTAAGCGGGTATGTGTACTATGTCTCTTTTATTGATGACTTTTCTAGGAAGACATGGATCTACTTCATGAAGAATAAATATGAAGTGTTCAGCAAGTTCAAGGAATTCAAAGCCTTGATTGAGAACCATACTGAAAAGAAGATCAAGACTTTTCGATCAGACAATGGCAGAGAATTCAATTCAAATGAGTTCAAGGAACTATGTAAAGACTCAGGGATTAAGAGGGAGTTGTCTACTCCTTATAAACCACAACAGAATGGGATTGCAGAGAGGAAGAATAGAACTATCATGGAAGCTGCAAGAGCTATGCTTCATGATCAAGATCTTCCTATGCATCTTTGGGCAGAAGCAGCCAGAATAGCAGTGTATGTATAGAACCGTACTCCACAAAGAGTACTCGAGAAAAAGAGTCCTGAAGAATTCTTCTCTGGAAAGAAACCAGAAGTTAGCCATCTCAGAATATTCAACTGTCCTGTGTACATACACATTCCAAAAGAGAGGAGAACAAAATTAGATCCTTCAGAAAAGAAGGGTATATTTGTGGGATACTCTGAAATCTTGAAGGCTTACAAAATATACTTCCCAGGGTTCAAGAAGATTGACATCAGTAGGGATGTAACATTTGACGAAGATTCATCCTACATCAAATCCAGAAAGAAGCTTGCTGAAGAACCTGAAGAAGCAAAAGCTCCCAGAATTCATGATACAATCATGAATGAAGAAACTCAAGAAGAAGATCGAGAATTTGAAGAACCACAAAGGCCTGTAGATCCACCACAGGAGAAGAATCCTCACAAAATGAAACCTGCTTGGGTACGAGAGATTATCCAAGGTGCAGAAATATATGGGGTTCTAGAAGAGAATCTCAGAGAAAGAAAGAGAACCAGATCTTGTTCCAGTTATGTAGCTTTACTATGTGACTTTATTGATAAATAACCTTCCGAGTATGAAGAAGTGGCAGAACAAAAAGAATGGAAGGATGCGATGATCGAAGAGTATCAATCGATCATGAAGAATGATGTTTGGGATGTTTTCCCAAGACCAGAAGGGAAGTCAGTATTAACTTCCAAGTGGATCTACAAGATCAAGCATGCTGCAGACGGTAGCATTGAAAAGTATAAGGAAATATTTGTGGCTCGAGGTTTCTCTCAGAAAGAAGGAATAGGCTATGAAGAAACCTTTTCACCTGTATCCAAATACACTTCCATCATATCAGTACTTTCTTTGGCTGTAGTGATGAAATGGAAGATACACCAAATGGATGTCAAGACTGCCTTCTTGAATGGTGTAGTAGAAGAGGAAGTGTATGTGGAGCAGCCACTCGGTTTTGAGACACATGACAGGGAGTCTCATGTGTGTAGATTGAAGAAAGCCCTGTATGGTTTGAAACAAGCACCTAGGACATGGTACGACAGAATTGATAGCTTTCTATCCAGTTTGGGCTTTACCAAGAGTAAAGAAGATTCCAACCTTTACTACAAGGTGGAAGATGGAAACCCGGTGATGCTTCTACTATATGTAGATAATCTGTTTGTGACAGGTATGGATGGGTTGATTGCCAATATGAAGAGAAATATTGTTGTTGAGTTCGAGATGAAGGACTTGGGAATGATGCATTATTTCCTAGGTATGGAGGTGTGGCAGACTACAGATGGAATCTTCCTTGGACAAGGGAAGTATGCGGTATAGATCCTGAAGAGATTTGGGATGATGGACTGCAAGACATTAACCACACTTATGGAATCAAACCTGAAGCTATTGAGTGATGCTTCATCAGAGACATTTGATGCCACTATGTATCGTCAGATGATTGGGTCCTTGATGTACCTGACAAACAAGAGACCATATATCTACTTTTCTATGAACACCTTGAGCCAATACTTGACAAATCCGAGACATGTTCACTTGACTGTTGCAAAGCATATTCTGAGGTACCTGAAGGGTAGGGTTGATTATGGGCTCAAGTATAAGGTTGATCAGAAGATTAACCTGGAGGGTTATGTTGATTCAGATTGGACAGGTAGTGCCATTGATAGGAAGAGCACTTTAGGGTGTTGCTTCAGTATGGGATCAAGTGTGATCTTGTGGTTTAGCAGGAAGCAATCCTGTGTGGTACTGAGTACAGCTGAAGCAGAGTATGTTGCAGCCTGTTCAACTAGTTGTGAGGCAGTATGGCTGAGGAAGCTACTGTCTTATTTATTTGATCTCCAGTTAGATGCTACTTGTATATACTGTGACAACCATAGTTGTGTAAAGTTGTCAGAGAACCCAGTATTCCATGACAAGTCAAAGCATATTGAGATTAAGTATCACTATATTAGGGATATGGTGTAGAGAGGAGCAGTGAAGCTCCAATATGTTGCGATGGATGAACTGATAGCTGATGTGTTGACTAAGCCATTGGCTAGGGTGAAGTTTGAGTAGTTTAGGGAGAAGCTTGGTGTTCTCCAGATCAAGATTCCTCCCAAGAGGAAGTGATGTGTCTGTGCTGAGCCTTTCCAACATGGTGAGAGGATTGGTTCCTTCCATGGTCAGATATAAGTGTTGTGCCCTTCCTACATGGTGAGAGGATTGGTTCCTTCCATGGTCAGATGTAAGAGCTGTGGCATGGTGAGAGGATTGGTTCCTTCCATTGTCAGGTATATGTGTGAATGCCACATCCAGCATGAAAAAGGGTTGGCTCTGTGAAGACACATCTAGTATGTAAAATGACTAGCTATGTGTAGATGGCACATCCAGCATGACAAAGGGCTAGTTCTGTGAAGACTCATCTAGTATGAAAAAGGACTAGCTTTGAGTAGCTGCTACATCTAGTATGAAAAAGGACTAGCTCTGTGATGCCTCATCTGGTATGAAAAAGGACCAGCTCTGTGATGCCTCATCTAGTATGAAAAAGGACTAGCTCTATGAAGACTCATCTAATATGAAAAAGGACTAGCTCTGAGTATCTGCCACATCTGATATGAAAAAGGACCAGCTTTGTGATGCCTGATCTGGTATGAAAAAGGACCAGCTCTGTAATTCCTCATCTAGTATGAAAAAGGACTAGCTCTGTGAAGACTCATTTAGTATGAAAAAGGACTAGCTTTGAGTAGCTGCCACAACTGGTATGAAAAAGGACCAATTCTGTGATGCCTCATCTGGTATGAAAAAGGACCAGCTTTGTGATGCCACATCTAGTATGAAAAATGACTAGCTCTGTGATGATACATCTAGTATGAAAAAGGACTAGCTCTGTAGAGGTTCCTATGATGAGAAGAATCAAGAGATAGCACCTGTGATGGTGACCCAAAGATGATCCAGGTCGAGTGATGATCCAGATCCAGTGATGATGATCCAGATCGAGTAATGATTCAAATCTAGTGATGATGTCCAGTGATGATCCAGATCCGATGATGAATATGACTTGAAGATGAAGATGACTTGAAGATGAACAAGACTTGAAGATGACGAGGACTCAAGGATGATCCAGAAGATACAGAGAAGAAGACTTGTGCTGAAAATTGTGTCGAAAGAATACCTTCCTAGTTAAGAGGGAGTGTTGGTGTATATGTAACTTCGGAATGTATTTCACTTGTATTTATTATATATTGTAACCCGATGTTTATTCTGGAATGTACTTGAGTTATGTCATGCCTCGATGTTCCTATCGGGAAGGTCTATCATGTAAACAAGTCATGTCAAGTTATTGTGGGTAACCCTCCTATTGTCTAAGGGTTAAAGTCCTCGCACTTTCGGGGCACTAGGGTTATTAGACTCTCCTAGTGAGGTCAGACCTAGTAGGGTTTTTGTCATGTCGGGATTAGTATAAATAGAGATTTGGACTCTCTATTTATCACACAACTCATACACACTCAAGTGTAGCGCATAGTTGAGGAAGGAGAAGACACTGGGGCTAGACAAGAAGAAGGTTACTGCTGTCGGGAGATCACTTACTATTTTGGGTTCTACTTTTGGTGTTGATTCTATCTCTGAGGAAGTTGCGGAGTTTTCACCATTTATGATTTCCCTGAGAATAAACACTATGTTCATTGTCTCTTGTGTTTGATTGTTGTGCTTGTTATTCTCTCAGTATAGATTCTAATATAATGCTAGCTTAATGATGAAATTATAACAACAATGTCACATCCCCTCCCCTCTAGATCATCATATAAGGGAGGAATGTGACTACAACTGTGCTCTGATACCACACTATAACGTACACACTACTCTGATACTGCCACAATGTCATGAACCCGGTGCCCATACACCTGACTGATACACGGAATAATTTAAAATTTCTCTTTACTATATATTTAACATATTCATGGGTCATGTAACATATTTTAACATTCATTCTTAGGCTTAAAAACCATTGTAACAGTCATTCCTCCCTTGACAGATCCACTCTGTAACTGGAAAGGTCATTTCCTCACTGAACTTGTTCTTTCTGCACTCTGCTTTCCACATTATCCTTTCTTCCTTCCGTTGTGGAATCCAAGAACCAGATACATAATGTGTTACAGAGTATTTTAAGCACTTTTCCTCTTCTGCCCTTCCGCCTTTCACTGCAGAACTCAGGAATAAAAAAAACCCATGAAACGGTCACTTGTCTTTCGAATTTCCTCCTTCCAACTTATGCCTTTCCACCTTTTGTTGTGGACCTTAGAAATTGGAAAACCAAAATTTCTCCTTGACCTTTTTCCCATCTTCCGCCTCCCTCCTTCTGCCTTCCATAGGAGGATTTTGAGGTGCAAAAAACACACTTTTTCCTTGGAATTTTTGACCCTTTTCTGCTTCCAACTTCTTCCTTTCAGAGGCGGATTTTGAGGTGTAGAAAACCAACTTTCTTCCTTGTTTCAACTTCTCTCCTCCGCCTCCCACCTTCAACCTTCCGTAGCCAGTTTTTGGTGTGCAGAAACGCTTAAGTCAGATTACTTCTGACTCTATAACTAGGCTTTTATCATCCATGATCATAAGAAAAATTCACTAAAACATACAAGGCATATACAGGTGCAAATGCAGGAACATTTAACAACAATAAACTCTACTGAAATCATTAGCAAGCATTCATCATATTCAATTCATTCATAAGAAAATGCATTGCATAAATAATAATAACAAAGAATACTTATCTTTAAGATGAAGTTGTCTCACAACTAGCTATGTCGCTGCAACGTTCCACCCAACCATAGGCCAGTTGTGTTTATTAATCTCTCAACACAACTACCTCCTTTGAGCTAGGCATGACTTCCACAAGGAACTAGGGAACAAAAGACTCACACACAGCTAGATCATATCACACATAGTCAAGCCAACCTTCAGTTGGGTTTATCAGACTGTCCAGCCAAGCCAACACAGAGTTGGGTTTATCAGGCTACAGGCTATAAGCCAACTAACAGATGGGTTTCACAGGCTACTCAACCAAGCCATCTCACTGCTGGGCTTCACAGGCTATTTATCCAAGCCAACTAATAGTTGGGTTTCACAGACTACACAAAATCAATCCAACATTCACATTAAGGACCAGCCAAGCCAACTAAGATATGGGTTTCACAGGCTAGTCAACCAAGCCATCTCACTGCTGGGTTTCATAGGCTATTAAGCCAAGCCAACTAACAATTGGGTTCATCAAGATGTACAGCCAAGGATTACACATGGCTAAATGCACAACAATACACAACCAAGCCAACTACAATTGGGTTTATTAGGCTGCTCAGCCAAGCCAATATATGATTGGGTTTCACGGGCTTCCCATCCAAGCCAATATACAATTGGGTTTCACAGGCTGTCAGCTAATCCAATCTATGTTTGGGTTTCACAGGCTGCTAAGGAAGTGGAAAGGAAGAATGGCTAAGCTAGTGTCTCATTCAAGAGCTAGGGACACCTCCATAATATCTATATGGCCTTGCATCCACATTACTTGCACCCCAACACAAGGAAGTATCCCCTTCTCTGCTACATAGTCCCTTAGGCTATACCTTCCCTTCCAGTGCTCTTCAGGGCATGAAGAGAAGATTCACTAGCCATTCTTATATTTTTGTGAGGTTCCTCTCTTCACTAGGTTTATCAATCCCATTTAGCATCTCTTCCACTCCTAATTCTTGCATACAATTAAGACCCAAACCAGGGTGCAAATCACAGCAAACCACAAGGAGACACGACAACATAGGGCTCTACTCTATAACACATACAACCAGGTTTTCATACCACTCTGTAACATAGGAGAAATGTTGAAGAATAACCTGTTCTTTCCAACTCAGGAGAGTGAACAATGCGTAATGGATCAAATGCCTCCCCAGAACAAACGTTGCTGTGGGATAGTGGAGAATGAACAACCACAACCCAGAACAACAAAAAAAAATTTCTCGCAACTGAGGAAAATATGGATTGGTATGCATCCATGTGCTTACTTGCTTCAGAAGCAAGAACATAGCTTCCCAGATTGTAGGCTACGGATTGCAGGAAAGATCAGTCATGAAACCGATTGCAATGTCATGCTCTTCCCAAGGCATTAACTACCTCAATCACTCTTCTGGAATAATTGAATGATTGAGTGTAGAGGACAAAAAGGTAGTTGAGGATTTATGGGTTTCCCCATTGACATCTGGTCTCATCCTATGGCTCGGGATTTTGAATAAATCCCCTCCCTATTCCTTGTGAAATCATGCCCCCATCTCTTACGTTGCAGTGCATAGCTAGCAGTGGTATGTTATTAAATTGCATATTTACATGATATCTCAAAATATGTTGTTCTTGACTAGCGCTATAACCATAGGTATCAACCTTGATCACACATAAACAAAACACCAAATCAATGGCAAGTCCTTGGCCTTGATTTCCTCACCGTGATTTAAATACAATATATTCATCATTTTACAATTCCAATACCATGGGTTCAAAATAGGGGTGTTACAGTCCCCTCCCCCTTCATTAGCACTATCCTCAGTTCTTTTTACAAAATTGAACAAAAATGGATGCACCAATTGCATGGCATCCTCCAGCTCCCATGTAGCCTCATCAAGACCATAGTGCTTCCACTGCACCTTTACCTGTCCAACGACTTGATTCTGGATCACTATGACCATCCTGTCAAGGATGTGCAATGGCTCGGTTTGGAACTCTCCCTCGGGTTCCACCTAAATCAAATCCCAATTTATCAAATGGTTAGGATCATGTACATATTTCTTAAGCAAAGAAACATGAAAAACATTATGAGCTCTATTTATAGCAGGCAATACAAATCTATATGCAAATGGCCCTATTCTTTCAAGCAATTCAAAAGGCCCACAATATCTAGGTGACAACTTGGAATAACTTCCAATATTTAAGAAAATATTGCTTGGCCTCACTCTAAGATAAACATCATCCCCAACACTAAACTCTCTATGCCCTCTATGCTTATCTGCATAGATTTTCTATCTATCTTGGGTTGCTTTTAGATTTTGCCTGATCTTTGCAACCTCTTGCTCCATTTCCTTGAGCAATTCTAGACCAAGCACAATCATGTTCACTGGATTATCCCAATTCACTAGTGGCCTACACCTTATTCCATATAGAGTTTCGTATGGATTCATTCTGAATGATTCTTGTTGTCCATTATTATATGCAAATTCTACTGAGTGTAAATAATCCTCCCACTTGGATGGTTTGTCCATCACATACATGCGAAGCATGTCTTCAACCACTTGATTTACTCTCTCTGTCTCTCCATCAGTTTGAGGATGGTAGGTAGTGCTGAAGTTCAACTTCGTACCCAAATATGCAAACAACCCCTTTCAAAAATTGGAAGTGAACTTGGTATCCCTATCAGAAATTATTGCCTTAGGAAATCCATGCAAAATGAAAATCTCCTTCATGAATATTTTTTCAATGGAATCATCCTTATACGTGGACTTCACCGGTATAAAATGTGATTCCTTTGTCAACTTGTCCACCACAACCATAATGGAATCATGTTGTCTCCAAGTCATTGGAAATCCTGTGATAACATCCATGGAAGTAACTTCCCATTTCCATTCTAGGACTGGAAAAGGCTGCAATTAACCTGTTGGGTGTTGATGGTCAACCTTCACCTGCTGACATTTCATGCACATATAAATATATTCAGCAATGTCCTTTTTCATTCCTGGCCAAAAATACTGCTTTCTGGCTGTAGTAATTGTTTTCTGATATCTTGGGTGACTAGAATATGGAGCTTGATGGATTTCATCCATAACAAGTCTCCTCAAGTCAGCCACATTTGGAATATAAATTATGTTCTTATAGGTAAGAAGTTCGTCTTCTTCCAATTTATATCCCTCATACTTCCTTTCGATGTTTTGCTGCTGCAACTTGTCCTTTATCTGCACATACATTTAATCTTCAACAATATGATTAACAATTTGTTGTCTCACATATGGTTGAAAAATACTAAGAGATTCCACATGCATTTCATGCACCTTCATGTTGAGTGCATCAACCACTTTATTTTGTTTTCCTTTTATGTGTTTGATTTCAAAATCAAGATCACACAAAAACTCCATCCATCTAGCTTGTATAGCATTTAAAGTTGGTTGATCAAGCAAGTACTTCAGACCACAATGGTATGTCCTTAGCTCAAATTTCCTTCCCATTAAGTAATGCCTCCACATATTGAGAGCATGTACTATGGTTGCAAGTTCTAAATCATGAGTAGCATAGTTATTATCATGTTCCTTCAACTTTATTTACTCATAGCATGCCATGTGGTTGTCTTGCATAACAACTCCTCCAAGTCCTTGATTACATGCATCAGTACACACCACAAAGTATTTTTCTAGGTCTACAATTATCAGAATTGGTGCACTTGTAAGAAGATTCTTCAACTGCTTGAAGCTTTCTTCACATCTTGGTGTCCATCCAGACTTTATCCCCTTCTTTTGCAAAGAAGTGATTGAATGTGTGACATTGGATAATCCTTCAATGATCCTCCTGTAGTACCTTGCAAGTCCCATGAAAGACCTCACATCTATCACATTTATTGGGGTTGGCCAATTCATAATGGCTTCAATCTTCTCAGGCTCCACAGATATTCCCTCCTATGAGATAATGTGACCTAAATAATGAATTATATCTTTGTAAAAGTCACATTTTCTCAACTTTTTGTACAACTTATGCTCCCTTAGCAATTTCAATGTCATTCTCATATGTTCTTCCTAATCTTCTTCACTCTTAGAATAAATAAGAATGTCATCTAGGAAGACAAGAACAAACTTGTCCATATACTTGTTGAAAACACTATTCATGAGACACATGAACGTAGCCAATGCATTTGTAAGACCAAATGGTACCACTACAAACTCATAGTGTACATACCTTGTTCTGAAGTTTGTATTATGAATATATTCATCCTTTATTCTTAATTGATGGTAACAAGACCTCAAGTCAATGTTTGAAAATACCTTTGCTCTTCTCATTTGATCAAAGATCTGCAAACCCTCACCACTGCAAATCCTCCTTTGCCTCTTCAAACCGTCTTCTGCCTTTGCAAACCCTAGTCACAAAAAACCCTCCTCTGCATGACCTCCAGTACCAGCACCACCTGTCGTGACCTCCTTTACATGACCTCTGGCAAACCTCCTTTGTGTGACCTCCAGATGGATGTTGTTGTATATTGTGTCAGCTCTGCTACGAAAATGATTGGTTGGGTTCTTTATTTCTCTGGGAAATATGGTGTCATTACGGGCTAGTATTGATAGAGAAACACAATTGAATGAACTTTCAATAGTTGCGAGGCATAACCTAAGGAACTACATTCCTTGAAACAAAATATGAAATCAATATTTTGAAGTATACCAGATACATAACTCCCACTATTGACAAATTTTTAATGCCATCCTTAAAGACTGCGGAAAACAAATTACATAAAGATTTGACTCAAAACTAAGATACGATGATATGTACATGGATAGGATATTAAAACCACTACCTCACAGGGATATTTAATTTTTATTTATTCTTTGTTTCAGTTTTTTTGTTCATTGTATTATTTTTATTTTCATTTCATTTTTATTTATTTTATATTTTGTTTTTATTTTATTTGTTTTGTTTTATTAGATTATATTTTATTTTATATAATTTTGTTTTGTTTTTTTGTTTTTTTTTATATTTTATTTTTTATATATTTTTGTTTTGTTTCTTTTTTATTTTATTTATTTTATATTTTACTAGTCATCAAGATGTGACTTTGACTTTCCAGTCTCCAAGCAATCTAAGGTGTGACAAGGTGTCAACAACTACGACTATAACAAAAAGGAACAACTACTAGATTACTACTATACCTGAAACGAGCTCAAAACTTTGTGCCTACTACCTATGTGAACCTCGCTATCAATGCCCACTCTTTTTTCATCAAAATGAAATTCAAAAGGCCGGTTTGATGAGTCCTCCTCTACAAGACTTCAGTTCTTGCTTGAATATCATGGACTCAAGACAACTATAAATAACACTCGATGTCATGCAAATACAAATAATGTCATGTATCTAGGATCACAAACTATGCAGAGGTCAATTTTTGCATTGCTATAGAGAGGTGTCATTGGGCACACGATATGGAGAAACAACAGTTATTAATAAAATTTAAAAAAAAAAAAATTGGCTCAAGAATAGTTTTCATTTTGATGGGTGGCATGATCGTGATGTAATCTCCCTCCATCCTTCCAAACATTTGTGGTTTCTCATGACATTTGTCCTCAACGCCACCAAAATACATATAAAAAATACTTGTATTTACATCCTCTTCCCTAGAAATCCTCATCATATAGTCATAACTAAGGATTATTATTCATACACATCCTCATTTTATAATACGAATTGGTTTAAGGTGCTGAGACAACCATACAATATTAAAGGTGTCAAGCCACAAAGAGTAAGAGGCAACCATAAGTAAGTCTTATATTAAATTTACCATATATGTCTTTAATTAACACTATCAACTGAGATTTTGACACTTTGGATTGTTGTGATATTCTTATCACTCCTTGCCAATTTGATTGCAAAGCATTATTTGAAGGTGAAGTCCATAATTTTAGGTCTTCTTCCTCATTATCATTCCTTTTGGTAAGACAATAAAGATGGTAGTGGCCTGCATCAGCATGGAAAATGGTTTCAACATAGAGGTATACACATTAATTGTTTTCATTAAACAACTTAAATTCCTACCCGTGACTGTCGATTCACTGAATCGTGGATTGGTACAAAACAAAAACAAAAATAGAGCCCCGAGCCCTTAATTAGTCACACCTTGAACTTTCTCAAATCTCAGCCATTAAAATACTTCTTTTGGTATTTTGGTTCAATTTAAAAGGAGGATTATTGAGACTCAAAGATGCAATGAAATATTCACTATTCACGTGAACTTAGTCTCTTTCTAGCTACTTAAAAACTTAGGGTGATCATTCTTGCTTCTTCCTTCCTAGTTGTGTGGGAGGTTGAGGTCTTGTTATGTGAGCATTATGAAGGTGTTGTTGTGTGAGTGTTCCATCTTGTGCATTAACACCCAGGTGTGTTTATAAATGCAAGAGATTTGGTGTATACAACTAAAATTTATAAACATCGTTTCTATAATATACATGAAAATCATTGATGCATACCATTTAAATATTATGCACCATTTCTTTTCATTTATATAACTACCTAGTGCATGTAATATGTTTTATAAAAATGATTATTATTATCCCCATTAAATCTATCGATGTTGATATTTCATAAATACACACCATTGTGTCATGTAAACTTAATGATGGTGATAATAGCCAATGGAATGATATTTTTGTGTCTTCGATGCGCTTACTATAAGTAATCATTCAGTGATAATTTTATATATAAAGCACCATAGGATATATAGCATGACCAGTTTAACCAACAAAGAATCAACATTGATGATACATTCTTATATCCAATGACAAATGAGGTCCATAAGCAAGATAATAAGTTTATGAGCATCAGTAACACCACAACATTGAAATCAAAACTATAGTATGTTTTTAATGATTAATGAAGGATCAATAATATATAATACTTGAATGTAAATTGGCTAGATTCACTTAGGCATTGGGTTTTCAAATTTTCAGAAAGGGATTAAATAACAACACCTCCTAATTCTATTATTATTGACCAAAAAAGAGTCAATAGGATTGAACATGTTGAGTACATCCACTCACACACAAATCAAATAGTTACTCCAATATTTATGTAGAAATCCCCTTCAGATAAAAGGTAAAGATACACAACACTAAAGGAAATTATATATATTTAGATTTATTGAAATTTAGATTATATAATTTATTGAAATTTAGATTATATATTTTGTTAAAATATAGCTTTTTAAATTGTGTTTTTTCTAAATATAAAAAGAAACATGGTGGAATCTCTCTATATTAATGGGTTTTTTTTCATTGTAAAAAAATATGTAATTTGTTATTCATAAGAATCAAAATTACATTATAGTTGTTCATGTAAAATCCCCTTCAAAGTAGGATAGAAGACAGTATTGAAGCCCTGGGAAAAACAATACAATATCCAAAAATAAATGAGAAGGACTCTACCCATCAACCTGTAGAAAGAAAAAATGCAAAGAAGACAAAATAATTGTGAGACAAAAAATAGCAGGGCTCTTGAGAGTTGTCATACAGATACAACCTAAAATAGTCCAAGGCAAAACCATAATGGAGAAACTAGAAGCAGGTAAAGAGACCTTCAACAATCATGATTCCTTTTGAGTACTTACAAAAGTGAAGAATACTAGGGCAGTCTCCTATCACAAGCTTTGATAGGTTGTTCACGTCAGAATTGAACTCCCTGTACAGGTGCCTGAAGGATAAAGAAAGAAAACAATTCTTCAAGATCCCAATTCTTTTCAACCAACAATCATAAATCAGTGATTGCAAATTGGTGAGACCTCTGGCCCAATCAATTATGACCTTTGAGTCGCCAAAAATAGAAAGCTAGAGATTTTTTTTTTTTGCGAACCATAAAATCCCCCATAAGGCTAAAAGTTCAACAAAAGTATTAGTGCCACTCCCAACCCCCATCCTTGGCTTGAAACTGTGAGAGTAATCTATACGGAGGATCATGCCAATACCATAATTTCATCCTTCTCAACCCCATCAAAGAATCCATATATGGTATCGGATTCCAACACTGGGCTGATTAGAATCTTTTAAACTTTTGGGGCACAATCTCTGTTCCATTACAGAAAACCTACCACAATCTAAGAAATAAGTAAACCTCCTTTCAAAGTTTAATCACTACTTATAATGTTTGCTTCAGTTTCCCTTTGGAGCGTGTGAGGAATGTCGATGTGCAAAAACTAGTGACCTTTGCAAATAGTGGCATTGCAAGAGAGTTCTCATGCTTTTCCTAGGCCAAAAGCTCAAAATGCATATCGTTATGAGAACATAGGCTGGAGATGGTGATAATTGCAAATGTAAAGTAGAAGTAGTAACTCTAGCAACATTAAGACCTGTAAAAAACTATAACAACTTGTTATTGATTGGAGTGATGAACACGATCAGAGCGGTAAGAACCATACCAGCTTTGAAGCACTCTGACTAGTCACTGCGAGATCCTGAACTGGCTTATCGTTTGCAAAAATAGGGTATTGAGTGCAAAAACAGGGGAGCAAGGGTCGAACGATATAACCTTCAGCCCACAAATCTAAAGTTGACGTGTTTTTTTGGCCATGCATTGGATGCATTTGGTAAGTCTACATGGAGGAGGTGCATTCTAATGGTTGATTCTCGAGGGGATGTAGGGATATGATGCTTCTATCTAAGTATTGATATGGTACTAGTGGATCTAGTACCTAATTCATAATTGATTTAGGAACCTAATTTTCCTTTGGAACGTGCTTAACCAAGTTTGCTTCAATGGTACAGCAGGGATAAAGATGGTCAAGAGAAAATCCATGCAATTGCTTTGTTGGATATCTGAAGATCGAGGTGCATGGCACCAATATTACTAATAGAAGGTAGACAACTTACAAAAATTACACTTCATTGTCAAATTTGAAATTTTCCATGACACAATTAAAAATGATTAACATAAATTCCTAATTCATATTCTTCTAGCTAGTCATTTTTTATGTCGTGACTAAATTAGTCGTTTATGTTAGTCATTTTTAACTCTGTCACTTATTATCTAGTCATATTTGTTAACTAGTGACTAAATTAGTCGTTAATTTTAGTCGTTTATAGTTTAGTCAATAAAAATTACTCATATTTAGTAGTAAATCACTTGAAAAACCTATGGTGACTAGAATTTTTAGTCACCTAGTGGATAATTCCTCATTTTGTACTAGTGAAAAGGTCATCAATTCGAGGCAAAGGGTATTTATTCATCACATTTACCTTATTCAACTGTATGTAGTCAATACATAACATGAGTGTCCCATCTTTATTTTTTCACAAACAGAACTGGTGCTCCCCAAGGAGACACATTCGGCCTGATATACTTCTTTTCCAACAAATCTTGCAGTTGCATCTTCAAAACTAGAAATTATGGTGTGCTCATCCTGTAGGGTGTCTTGGACACTAGTGCTACTCTAGGAACAAGGTAAATTGTAAAATCAATGTCTCTTTTTGGAGGAAGCCCTGGAATTTTATCAAGAAAAAAATCCTTGAATTCCTACAATACATGAAATTCCTCCAATCTAGGAGTTTCATTCTCTGATGCGTCCAAAACATGGGTTGCATACAATTTACAACCTTTCCTACATAACTTATTCAGCTGCATTGCTAAAATCTTCCTAATAGATATCACCTTTGGAATGCATCTTACAACCCTTGGATTTCCTTCTTCATCCATGCATTCAAAAGTATTATTGTAACAATCAAGCTTAACTCTATGCACTTCTAACCAATCCATTCCAATGAGAATATCATAGGAACCAAGTGGTAGAACATTCAAGTTTGCACAAGTGACTAACCCATCCATAACTAATGGACATTTCTATGACCACTTAACTAACATTTCTCTTGGTTCCAGTGGCTAGTTGAACTAACCATGATTTTCTATGCTTTAATTTCTTAAAAGCACAAATCTCAATAATTCTAGGAGTGATATAACTATGAGTATATCCAGGGTCAACCAAAACAGAAACATATTGCTCAGCAATATTACCTTCAACTTCAACCATAGTTGATTTATGATCTTCCTCACGGCCCTCTAGTGCTGTGTAAATTCTAGGGATGGTCCTTGCTACTTGACCCACCCTTTCAGCTCCTTGGACATTGTGAGCTTTCCTTACATACCCATTCTCAAGCAGATAGTTCTTGGGAATATGTTTTTCTCTACATCTCCAACATTGGAGTGGTCCTCTGATCTCTTTTGGATCTCTTGGCTTGTCTTATATCACTCTGGCTAGCTTAGTCACAACTTGTGATGGCTTCCTTTGCTAATTTCGATGAGTGAGAAGGTTTGAAAACTTTATTCCTTTGGCCAAACTTTTCATTCCTCTTGTCCTTCTATGCCTTATGGATATTAGGTTTTATTTTTTTATAATCGTAGCAATACTTGTCCTTCCTTATAGCCTCTTCTAGATTTCTAGGTTCATCAAAATCAATCTTGTTTTTGTATGATTGAAGTAATCCACTTAGAAAACATTGGATTTTCACCTTATCATATTTGATGTACTTGACATACCTCAACAGTTCCAAGAATTTGTTTGCATATTCTTCCATGGTCAGTTGTCCCAATCTCAGCTCATTGAACTCTTTAATCTTGTCATCATAGTACCTATCAGAGAGGTACTTCTGCTTGAAATACTTCTTGAACTGCTTCCACATGATCTTTCTTTCATTGATCTTCTTCACTTGCATGAGGTGCTCCCACCATATATATTCTCTTCCATTCATATTGAAAATGGATACCCTTTCCTTCATATTTCTTGAGTAGTATTGGACTTGGAAATATTTCTTCATCCCAGGAAGCCAAGCTTCAGCTTCTTGACTAGTCTTTAGCTCACCAATAAAGGTTGGTGGCCTTTCCTTCTTGAAATAATCACTTGAATTGTTCTGGTAATGCCTCTTCCTCTTATCCCTGTGAGATGAAGAGCTTGAAACCCTAGTGGATCCTTCAGAGTCAGATTATCCACTAGAATACCTCTTTCTTCTTATGGCGTCGCTCCTACTTCCTTCCGGATTTACTTCCTGATGCCCAAACTTCATCCGCCTTTGGATTTTTGTCAAACTCAGTAGCATGTATGCATTCAACTGATTCTTCTCTTCTTGAGCCTTAATCATTATTTCAATATCTTATTAGTAACTCTGCATCTCCACCCTTAGGATTCTCATGGTGGCTACAATATCTAGGGGATTCTCCTGATATCTCCTTCCATTGGACTTTGTTTTAGCATTCCCAACTCGAATGTTTTCCCCCATAGAACCTGCCTCATACTCATAGGGATCCTGTGCATCATTCATGTTGTAAGTTCTCATGGCCAAGCCAAAAACCAACTTTTCCAAACTGCACTATGACTCTCCAAAATGTGTTAATAAACACCATTTGTTATACAATCTCAGAATTTAAAAACCACTTACCATGGAACCAATAGCTCTGAAAACAATTCACTTGGACCATCTAGGCCCAATGTTGTAAACATTAGCTCTGAAAGTTATTCACTTAGCCCATCTAGGCCCAATGTTATAACCAATGGCTCTGATACCACAATGTAACGTACCCAACTCTCTGATACCACAATGTCATGTCCCTAAGGCTCTGATACCACAATTTCATGTCCCCTCCCCTCTACATCAGCATATAAGGGAGGAACACAACTACAACTACACTATGATACCACACTGTAACGTACTCGCTACTCTGATATTGCCATGATGTCATGAACCCGGTGCCCATACACCTGACTAATATGGGGAATAATTTAAAATTTATCTTTACTATCTCTTTAACACAGTCATGGGTCATGTAACATCTTTTAACATTCATTCTTAGGCTTAAAAACCAATGTAATAGTCGTTCCACCCTTGACATATCCACTCTGTAACCGGAAAGGTCATTTCCACACTAAACCTGTCCTTTCCGCACTCTACTTTCTACATTATCCTTTCTTCATTCTGCTGTGGAATCTGGGAAATGGATACATAATGTGCGATGGAGTCATTTAAGCACTTTCCACCTTCTACCTTCCGCCTTCCGCTCTAGAACTCAGGAATCGAAAAAACTTGCGAAACGATCACTTGTCTTTCGACTTTCTGCCTTCTGACTTTTTCCTTTCCACCTTTTGTTGCGGACCTCAAAAATCAGAAAAACAAATTTTCTCCTTAACCTTTTTCCCATTTTCCACCTCTCGCCTCCTGCCTTCCGCAAATGGATTCAGGGGTGCGGAAAGCACACTTTTTCCTTGGAATTTTTGGATCTTTTTTTGCTTTTGACTTCCGCCTTCTGCAGGAGGATTATGGGGTGTAGAAAACCAAATTTTTTCCTTGTTTCAACTTATCTCCTCCGCCTCTCACCATCCTCCTTCCACAGGCACATTCTGGGGTGCGAAAATACTTAAGTCAAATGCCTTATGACTCTACAACCAAGCTCATAGCCTCAATGATCATAAGAAAAATGCATTGAAACATACAAGGAATATACAAGTGAAAAGGCAGGAACATTTAACAACAGTTAATTCTAGTGAAATCATTAGCAAGCATTCATCATATTCAATTCATTCATAAGCAAATACATTGCATAAATAAGAATAACAGAGAATACTTATCTTGAAGATGAAGCTATCCCACAACTAGCTATGTCGCTGCAATGTTCCACCCAATCATAGGCCAGTTGCATTCATTAATCTCTCAAAACAACTACCACCCCCAATCTAGGCATGACTTCCACAAGGAAATAGGGAACAAAAACTCACACACAGCCAGATAATATCACACACAGTCAAGCCAACCTTCAGTTGGGTTTATCAGATTGTCTAACCAAGACAACACACAGTTGGGTTTATTGGGCAGCACGCAATAAGCCAACTAATAGATGGGTTTGACATGCTACTTAGCCAATCCATTTCACTATTGGGTTTCACAGGCCATTCATTCAACCCATCTAATAGTTGGGTTTCACAGACTACACATAGTCAAGCCAAAATTCACATTAAGAACTAGCCAAGCCAACTAACAGATGGGTTTCACAGGCTACTCAGCCAAGCCATCTAACTGTTGGGTTTCACAAGCTATTCATCCAAGCCAGATAAAATTTGGGTTTATCAAGATGTCCAACCAAGGACTACACATGGAAAAATGCAAAACAAGACATAACCAAGCCAACTACAGTTGGGTTTATCAGGCTGCTCATCCGAGCCAATATACGATTGGGTTTCACAGGTTTCCTAGCCAAGCCAATATACAGTTGGGTTTCACAGGCTGTTAGATAATCCAATCTATGTTTGGGTTTCACGGGATACTAAGGAAGTGGAAAGGAAGAATGGATAACATAATGGCTCATTCAAGATCTAGGGACACCTCCACAAGATCTATTAGGCCTGGCATCCACATTACCTGTACCCCAACACAAGGAAGCATCCCCTTCTCTGCTATGCAGTCCCTTAGGCTATACCTTCCCTTCCAACTCTCTTCATGGCATGAAAAGAATAGTCACCATCCATCCTTATATTTTTATGAGTTTTCTCTCTTCACTAGGTTTATCAAGCCCATCCGACGTCTCTTCCACTTCTAAGTCTTTCATATAGTTCAGACCCAAACTAGGGTGCACATCATAGCAAACCACAAGGAGGCACAGCAACACAGGGCTCCAATCTGTAAAAAATACAACTAGGTTTGCATAACACTCTGTAAAACATGAGAAACATCGCATAGCAACTCGTTCCACCGGACTGAGGAGAGTGAACAATGCATAATGGATCGAATGCCTCCCTAGAACAATCGCCACTACGAGATAGGGAAGAATGAACAACCACAACCCAGAACAACAACAAAACCTTCTTGTGATTGAGGGAAAGATGGATTGGCACGCATCCAAGAGCTTACTTGCTTTAGAAGCAAGAACGCAGCTTCCCAGACTACAGGTTGCAGGTAGGCTCAGTTACGAAACCTATTGTCATGCCTTTCTCTACCCAAGGCATTAACTTCCTCCACCGCTCTTCTTGAAGAATTGAATGATTGAGTGTAGAGGACAAAAAGGTAGCTGAGGGTTTATTGGTTTCCCCATTGAAATTTGGTCTCACCCTATGGCTATGGATTTTGACTAACTCAACTCCCTATTCCTTGTGAAATCACGCCCCCATCTCTTATGTTGTAGTGCATAGCTAGCTGTGGTATTTTATTAAATTGCATATTTACATGATATTTCAAAATGTGTTGTGCTTGACTAGTACTATAACCATAGGTATCAACCTTGATCACCTATACACAAAACACCAAATCGATGCCAGGGCCTTGGCCTTGAGCTCCTCGCCATTATTTAAATACATTATATTCATCATGTACAATTTCAATACCATGGCATCAAAACCAAGGTGTTACATTATCATATGGTTGTATGTGTTCTTATTGCTCGATATTTATCTCTAATATTTCTCCAATTAATATCTCCAATTTCTAACTTTCCATTTATATGAAATATTATTAGTTTACCTCCCTATCATATCCTAATGGTATTATTCATCCCTAGGAATGCCCAACCTACAAGGGTTGTATGGTATGGACAATCCAGTAATGGTGAAAGGGCCTGTTTGTTGGAAGGGGTTTTGGTAAGTGAGTTGTGCAGCGTTGCGCAAGCTCATGTGACACTGTGCAAGGCCAGATCAACGCAATGGGTGGAAAGATAACCATTTTTTAATATTTAATGCATTAATTGACCACGTTTTCTGGACATAGGTCAGGAGTGGTTAGAAGTTAGTTAGAAGTGGACCTTCGATGTAAAGGAACAAGCCTATATAGAGCTAGTTTTGAAATTGTAATAGACATTATAATCATCGACATCATGAGCTATCAGAGGTTAGAGATAATCACATGAAGTATGAGATCTAATGTGATTTGTCTATGGTTTTGATGAGTCTTCTATTTTATCTACGATCTATCTGGATTTTTGGGACGTATTTGGTCTCTTGCTGTGGAGAAGAATTGTCTATTTTGGATCTATTGTGCAGAATTAATATGACATGATGGTTGTTCCATACATATTGTCTTTTGTTTTCCTGTTTTCTCTACTGTGACATCAATGAGCAGTGTGCTGAATCTGTTATGATTTACTGATGTTGCTGTAATAAAATGACGATATGGTCTATTCCAATTTTGTCGCATTTATGATAAATAATGGTTTAAGTTGTTTTATGAATGATACTGTTGTGCTGACATTCCTGCGACAAATGAATGATGTGATCTGGTATATCGGTAGTTATGAGGATAAATTACGATCACTATCTTAGTTTTGTAATATGATCATTATGTTGTCTACCCATCAGATTCCATATCTTCCCTTCTTACTGCCGAAAACTTGGTTCCGACAGCTCTCCCTTGAACATCTCGGGTGAGATTTCGTCTGCTCTGCAAATGTTGCTGAGCAAGGTAAACCCTATCTGGGTGGGTGCTCTGTAGAAATAATAGATCAATGCTATGTGCAATGATGCTAAGAAGAAACACAGGAAATAGATATTGCTACTAAGAATTCTCACAAGCATACACAGGAAAAATAGAGAGAAGAAAAGAGACATAATCACATGAATGAAGAGATGAATATTGGTGTGTATCCTTCCATTGAATAATGATGAATAATAGTGTACATAAATAGTACATCCCTCATAGGTGTTGTTCAAGAATAAACACCCTTGTAATCTAGGGTCTGGGGTTATCAACGTACTTCTAAAACTTGCAAACAATCAGCTTTAAAGTACAAAAAGGAAATAGGAAGATATGTTGGACTCACCCGATTATGGACGGTTGATCCAAGCTTTTTCCTCTCCCACTCAGCTTCTTTCCAAAATCTTTCAGGGATGCACCTCCTTCACCTACAAAGAGAAAATTCTCCAAGTACAATCTTATACATGTATATATGATAGGTTAGATGAACAATATATAGAGTTCTTAATAAAAAATATTCATCAAATGTGATACATGAAAGATACTCAACACAAAGTTGGAAGAAGAATTATCTTTATTAACAATAGTGAATGAGATAAGTGTACAACCCAACGCCTGAGACAAGGACTCCTCTGCAACCAAAGGACTCTAAGTTCTACTGCTCTGAAGACTTCTGAAGATATACCACCAGCATAACTTTACTCTCCAAGATTTATTCTATCAATGCCCTCCCCAAGGCCTCTATTTATACTTTGGGAAATAGAGCAGTTTTGAAGGTTTAGGAGGTTGAGACAGTCGAGTTGGTTAATGATTAAGGCTCAAAAAATATCCATTAATCGTGTTTTATTATTTTTAATGTTGAATGGATGTGTACGGGACTATTGGTACTGGCAACCCGCGTATGACACGCGAGTTTCTTTAAGGGAAACCTGCATACAGATCTGTATGCGGGTTGCAATGAGCATAGTCACGTACAATACACGGGTTGTCAAAGAATATAGTCATGTATGTACACGAGTTTCGATGGACATAGTCACGTATGTCAATCCACACATAGAAAAGTAAAATGGCAAGCTAGTTGGAGAGTGAATGCATCTCAAGTCATGCCCATCTATAGTGTTTAGGAAACCATCAATCCAAAAGTGTCCTTTTGTGTACCAACATATGAAGTGTCAGCACTTGGACAGAGAAGTGCCATTTGGGTTGATAATAATAGGAAAATCGAATTTTATGGAAACAACTCATAAAGCTCAAAAGGGCTGACTTACCAAAATATAGCAAACCACCATAGGTGGCTAAAGCACTTCCCAAATCTATCAAGGACCTCACGAGTTGGAAAAAGCATGAGTGAGTTGTCAAGGAGATGGAAAAAACATGCTAATCCTAGAAAATGGAGAAAAACTAATGGAGGATGGGTTGGAAACAAAAGCTCCCAGTTTCTTAGTTGACTAGATTTTATCTTATCCATAGAAAAGCAGGAAAAGAAGAAAACGCAGAATAAAGCAGAATCTACTGTAAAGTCCTGTATACTAATTCTGGATGGTCAAAAGGTGGTCAAGATCAACCCAGAATTGGAAATAAATCATTCCTAGGATATAGATGGCATGTATTGACTTTAAGGTGCAAGTGGATGCCAACTAATTAAGCTAGTGGGTGAATAATTAATCAAATAATGATTAATTATTTTATCCTAAGTTGTGAGTGGGTTTAATATATTCCAACATGCTCAGGGAGATCGCGTTGGTTGGGAGTCGACATAGTGAGAACCCCTGTCGACGAGACTCTGTTGGTGGGGTTTTCCA
Source organism: Pseudotsuga menziesii (assembly GCA_001517045.1). Classification (NCBI taxonomy): domain Eukaryota; kingdom Viridiplantae; phylum Streptophyta; class Pinopsida; order Pinales; family Pinaceae; genus Pseudotsuga; species Pseudotsuga menziesii. The sequence goes on along the minus strand of LPNX010890763.1, from coordinate 38,712 downwards.
ACAAATGGTTCCATTGTCAGGACCTAGTTGCGATTGAAAGGAGGATATGTTTTGGCATCTGACTTGTCCGGAGATTGAGGGGTGGTTTGGTCTAAAACTGCGAGAGTTTGCTAAAGCTGAAAATTAGAATCCGAAGCTATCGACGGGAAATTGGTTGGATAGATATATTCACGATGGTCCTCACAAATGGTTCTTCCGTTAGTTTCCTGTCATCTTGCATGAGTGGCTGGTGAAGTTCGCTTCTAAAAAGAAAAAACTTCCAAGGAGGAGAGTCAACGTCCTGGACTCTGGAGCTGATCCAAGAATTACAAGAAATAGACAATAAGGCATCGCAAGCTATTGAGGTGTGGTTGGACAGTAACTTGGAGGGCTACATTACCGAGTTTGCAGTTGATACCAATAAGTCATTTAGTGAAGCAGAAAGGGAGTTCTTCAATGGACCATGAGGTAGATTTTTGTTGTCTCTACAGCTATCTATTAAACAGCTTGTCTGTGAAAAAGGTATTCTGAAAATGGACCAAGAGTAGTGAAAATCTGGTGTGCAAAGGATGTAGGCACTAGGACGAAAGGGGGGATACACATGGAAAGGTAAGCTGTAGATGGAAATGAGTTTTGGTGAAAGTATGAAGGTTTTCAAGGAAACATGTGGTTGTACAAGAGGAGGAGCAAGGATTCGAGAGAAGAGGCAGAGGACGGGAGAAGGTACTACTGAGATCGAAGTGCAATGTCGTGAGGAACAACCACAAGGGACAAAGTGACCTTTCAATAACAACGAGGATGACCAGGCCTAGGCTACGCCTAGAAGGATGATAGGATCGAACCCCAACAGTAACGTGCCCACACCTCCATGTGCTACTCCACCACAGGAAGAAACATGCATTCTACGTCAACTTTCCCGACGTGTCAGCAGCAGTATAGTAGTAAAGTACCAGCCAGAGGAAGAAGGACCAGAATGGTGGGTGACGAAATGAAGCTACCAATATTTCATGGAAATGGCACCGACAACCCAAAGGAATACTGGTTCTTATGTGAGGTGATTTGGACCGCCCGATAGACTGTAGATGACGATGTCAAGAAAAGCTAGCTAGAAACCACCCTCAGGGGTCATGCGCTGGAGTGGTACATGAGATTAATTCTGTTTCCTTAGAGAGGTACAACAAAAACATTGGATGAGATCCGTAAGGGGTTATTTGAAGAATTCAAGAAGCCGAAGTCTGAGGCTCAATACATTACCAAGTTGAAAGAAATCAAGTAGTTCCCTAATGAAACAATTTGGGACTTCGATGAATGGTTTAAGGTGTTGATGGCTCAAGTCAGCTTCAAGATGAGCGACGTTCAGCTCAAGGAGTGGTTCATCGCCGTGCTTGTCCCACATATCAGAAAACCACTAATGCAGAATTTTTTTTTGACACAGAGCGAGGCTCTCGAAATCGCGATGAAATTAGAAGCATTGTCGGTAGGAGAAACTACGGTCGGGATGAACCATATTCAAGCACAGTTGGCCAATATAACACTCCAACTACAAGATGTCAAGAAGAGTAAGGAATATCATAACGACCTTTGGTACACCTAGTGTCATGTAGACGGACATACCTAGGATACATGTCCGACGTTCCGAAATTATTTGCTTTCAGGAGATCCAAACCCGTTGAGCTGTGTTGGTATACCATGGTGCCACATATCTCAGGTCTATGGGCATCGACATGAAAACTGTGAATACATGCAAAATATGGTTACCAAGGCATAGAATATGTACTGTACCTTTTTTCGGTCAGGAGGACATGATGATAAAAACTGTCAAGTTTACGATTTGCTCCAGGAAAGGACATATGATTCATACTTTTTGAAAGGTGAGGACCCCCAAGAAATGCAAGCACAGCCACATATGGTACAACCAGCAGCGCAAGTGCAGTATACACTACCACCTTGAATGCAGTTTATCCCGTCGTAACCGTAACAACATTTTACAATGCAGCCACAATTTGCACCTCAGCCACAGCTCGTAGCACAACCATAGTATGCACCATGACCATAGTATAATCAGGCACCACTCATTCAGCCTCAACAACAATATGTTCAAGCTACACACTATGTCCAGCAGTAACCAAACCCCCCGTAGCAGTAGATGGCCCAGCCTCAGTTTCAGCAAGGAAGAGTCCGAGGATGATTCCGCGGAGGATTCAGAGGATGAGGAGGAGGCTTCAGTCGAGGAGGAGGATAAGGTTGAGAATCAATCCAGTGTTATACTTGTGGAGTATTTGGGCACTATCAGAGGGAGTTCCCTTATGCACAGTGTACATAGGCCAGTGAGCATACTATTGAAAATTTCCCTCAACTGATTGTAAAATGGCAGGATGGAAACATTCCTTAGTTGCCGAATGCACATACTCAGAACCGACCAACGTTCCAAGAACAAAACCTGCCAATGATGCAGCATCAGATCCCACCGCATACTCGGACTCAGAATCAACTATTGAATTAGAACCCCCCATTGAATCAAGCTCAGAACCTAAATCAAGGATCGAAAGTTGCCACAATTCAAGCTGAACCGTGAATGCAGGATGTTGATGTTGGGGTTGTCACTCGTGTCAGTGCAACAACTGGAGAAGACAGACCGTGGCAGTAACTTCAGCTCGCTGGAAAGAAAAAGGTAGAATTTGATATTGCGACGGAGAAATACACCTTCTTCGAAGCCAAGCATGCAATCGGGAGAAATTTAGGTAAGTTATAGATTCAAATTAGAGGAAATTTGAGGTCTAAAATGGGCCTCCTAAGGAAAATAATAAAATAATAGTTATTAATTTTGGAGGAAGAACGAAAAAACTACTTTTTGTGTTCATATTTTCGACATATCTCCTTGTGTTTTTACTCAAATTCTGAGCGGGATATCTCATTGGATGTGGAATTTAATTGCACATACAACGAGTACCCACACTACATACTTTTGACGAACCCTGCTACCCCAAAAACAAGAAATACCTAAAAAAATGTGATGATGAGGTCACCATCACATGTTTTCAGGTATTTCTTGTTTTTGGGGTAGCGGGGTCCATCAAAAGTATGTAGTGTGGGTACTCGTTGGATGCAGAATTAAATTCTGCATCTAATGAGCTCTCCCGCTTGAAATTTGAGTAAAAACACAGGGAGATATGTCGAAAACATGAACAAAAAATTAGTTTTCTTTTATGAAAAATATGTCAATTCAACCATTATGGTTGACTCATTTTATTGAAATTCTATTGGTTCTTGAATTCCAACTCACAAAATTTATTGTTGGCATGTTTTTCTATAAGGCCCATTTTAGACCCCAAATTTCCTCTAATGCATTGACATGCCATCTGCTTTTTGATCCATCTGTAGAGGCAGGACAATCGTGACAGCATGGTACCTTGCAACAGTTCTTTAAGAGTTGTCTGTCACTGGAAAGGGACCCTAAATCCCTTGTCAAGCTTGAGACGTTATTGTACCACTAGGATAAGACATTGAAGGATTTCACGGTGAACTCCTTGCAAAAGAGGAAGATAGGCAAGGAGATGAGGATGAAAATCCAGATCAGATATTATGAAGTTAACTTGGTTATTCTGGATCTTGGATCAGATGTAAACATTATGACCAAGCAAACCTAGAATCTAATTGGGAAGGCGACATTGGGATGGTCATCGGTGCAGCTGCGACTAGAAAATTAGGCAAAAGTTCAACCCATTGGTCGCGTCTCAAACCTAGTTGTTAATACTGAAGGTATGAAAAATGCATGTTGATTTTGATGTGATAGAAGTGGTTGAAGATGGAGGTTCTTATCCTGCACTGCTAGGGATTGGGTGGTTTAATGATAACATGAAGGTCATCAATTTCAAGAAATGGGTCATGACATTTGAGAACTAGGATTTCAGGGTCATCGCTCACATGGTCCCTCAGGAAGGACACCAGTATCTTGAACTGGTGAAGGATGAAGCCGATAGAAGTTGGGATCATGCTTATAATATATCTGAAGAATATATCCACCCTACCATCGATGGAAAACTTGGATGGCGCAGCGCTAGTTCTGCGTCCTCTGATTTTGATGATGCTCTGGAAAATTGGCAGAATAGGTTGCATGAGGTGTCATTCAAAAAATGCGGGTCGATTACATAGTCTCTCCTTCGTGTAGCGATTGAGATTGTTGAGTTGCCAATTTATGAAGGATTTCCAGAATTATCAGAATTCCTTCAAGAATTTGAAGAGAAAGTGTTTGAGCCCCAAAGGGTATTGGCCCTAGATGTAGCACTAAAGGCTACCTCGACCCGATGGTGGGCGACACACAAGTAGATGATTCGCGACTGGGAACAATGTCAGAGATTGATGATGGTGTGCTTTGGTGATTCAGAGGTCTATCATGTTGGGAGATACAATGGATGGAATTAACCCACCAATCATTTGATAGAATGTCAGGCCTTATGGGTATCGCGACCCAAAGATGAGTGGGTCCATGCTTTTGTTCACACTTTGGACAAGATGCCGAGATCCTGGTATGTAGCGCCAGAATTGCGTAGAACTATAACCAGTTGGGAGGAGTTGTCCGTTTGCTTTGTGTAGACATTTAGTTTCCAAGATGCCAACCCAGAGGTACATAATGAATTACAAATCATTTGTGACGTAGTGTTGAAGGTCGTCCCCAGTTGATCCACATACCCAGTTGATCCACATGCGCACTGCTCAATACAATCCATGATGACATGTTACAATCTATCTGGGGAACCATAAGATGATGATGAGTTGTGGATCGTTAATATCCTGGAGTCAGAAGGAAGCTGCGATGTTGCAACGCCAGACATACCGATGGATTTGATGAGTCAGTCCTTGAAGATCAGGAAAGTCAACATTGGGTCAGAATTGATCCCGGAATTTTCCAATATTGGGAACTATTGAGATGAGGAAACAATGGCCAAAATCACGGACCTACTACATGAATTCTAGGATCTTTTTTCGACACAATTCTATGAGATGAAGGGGATCTTAGGAGACTTGGGGGAGATGAAAATCCCGTTGAAACCACATGCAAAACCGGTGCGATAGAAGCTGTATCGACAGAACCCACGATACAAGGACCGCGTGAAGGCTAAGATTGACTGTATTCTAGGATCATCGAGCCTGTCGAAGAATCATAGTGGATAAGCCCTATGGTGGTTCAGGATAAAATGACTGGCGAAGTCCACATTTTCATCGACCAAAGAAAGTTGAATGATGCATACGTGCATGATCCGTTCTCGACTCGTTTTACAGACGAGGTGCTTGAAGGAGTAGGTGGTCAGGAGATGTATTCCTTCATAGATGCCTTTTCGGGGTACCACCAGATCCAGATTGCAAAGGAGGATCGCCATAAGACCATTTTTGTCACTGAATGGGGCTATTTTCAATATACAGTTATCCCTTTTGGGCTGAAGAATGCACCAACAACATTTTCTTGGGTAGTTTTCACTGTGTTCAAAGACTTTATTCAAAAGTTCCTGCAAGTATATATGGATTATTGGATAGTCTATGGGCTAATTAGGGACCATCTTGACAACTTGCAATTGATGCTCGAAAGGTTTCAACAACATCAGATTGCAATAAATTCTAAGAAATGAATTTTCTGTGTGCCGTTTGGAATGCTACTTGGACACATAGTATGTAAGGACGGTCAGTTGGTTGATCCAACGAAGATTGCACTAATTCTTAGTTTACCACCACCGACAAATGTGAAGATTCTTCGGGCAACACTGGGGAATATAGGGTACCATCGCAAGTTTATCAAAGGGTACACTGTGATTACTGGCCCTATGGAGAAGTTATTAAAAAAGGATGTTGCATTTGAATGGAGTCAGGAATGTCAAGGCAGTTTCTATACATTGAATGCCAAGATGGCCTCTACACCCATACTAGTTTTTCCTGATTGGAAAAAGGAGTTCTATGTGCTTGTCAACACCTCTTCTGTTGCACTAGGGGTTTTGCTTGTGCAATCAGGTGAGGACATCCTAGATCACCCAATCGCATATGCCAGTAGAAATTTCTCATTTACTGAACTAAATTACATAATGACTGAAAGAGAAGGATTGGAAATGGTTTATTCCTTACAAAAGTTCAGGAACTATTTGTTGGGTGGACACTTCAAGATGTTCACCAATCATTCTGCTTTGCAATATTTAGTCAATAATCATGTGTTGGGGGGTAAAATCTATCAGTGGCTGCTTCTATTTCAGGAATTTGATTTTGAAATAGTTGTGAAACTAGGATGGTTGAATGCTAGTCTTGATCACTTGTCTCACATTAAGACCGATAAAGAACCGACCAATATTGATGAAGGATTGCCAGATGCACAATGGTTCCGTGTCGACATCACAAATGATCACTATGCCCCAATCATTCAGTTTTTGGCCACTAGTGTCGCCTCGGAGGACATGTTGACTAGTCAAAAGAAGCAGCTAGTAGCAAAGGCTTCAAATTTCTGGCTGATTGCTGGGTAGTTATATAAGCTTGGACCAAACGAAATCTTGCAACGATGTATCTTACCGCATGAGCAGGGACCCATTCTAGAAGAAGCACATGCAGGAATCATGAGAGGTCACTATGGAGGAAAGGCTACTGCACGAAAGGTGTTGCGCATTGGGCTATGGTGGCCTACGTTGCATAATGATGCCGCTGAATATGCGAAGAGTAGTGACGTCTACCAGTGCGTCAGTAAACCATCGCGGTGGGATGAGATGCCACTGGTGACTCCACAACCTTTTGATAAATGGGCCATGGATTTTTTGGGTCCTATTAATCCACCAGGGAAGAGGACTGGGGCATGATACATCATTACCACAACTATCTGACCAGGTGGGCAGAGGCCATACTAGTTGTGGATTGTACCGCTGCGAAAGAAGCAAGGTTCATCTTCAAAAATATTGTGACATGGTTTGGGTGTACCGCTGCAAAAGCATTAGAAGAACACCTTGCGCAGTTGATCTAGCTTGAAGAAGACTGCTTTATTGCAGCGCTATCCATTCCATTACTTCTGGAGGTGCAATTCAGTTACAACAATTAGATGATGCAATATTGTCGACACTCGTCAATGGGAGTCACTTAAATCCCTATTGGACGGGGCTAGAGCTACGCACTGCTTGAGGCATTGTGAAAAAAAATCGTGTTGTTAGATAGCAGCAAGGAGAGCCTAGGGGACAGGGATGCGCAAGGATAGGAGTTAGTAGTGATGGAAAGGAGATCATTTGCGACAGCTGCTAGGATGTGGGTTGGTCAAATCAATAATAAATGCAGGTTGTTAAAATAGTTAGCTGGTGGCACTTGTTGAAGCAATGTGCATTAATGGCTGATCTGACCATTAGAAGGGTAAGATTGCCGACAGATTTGGTGTCATTACTGTTGCATTTCGTCATGATGGAGATAGTAGATTTGGAAATGATGAGTTTGAATTGGGAGGTGCCTATAAAAAGAGCGTGAGATGTGGGAGGAAGGCATTGTTTAGTTGAGCAAGCAGAGTGTTGAGCAGAGTGCGAGTTGTGGAGTTGTGTTGTGATATTTTGGTGAGTTGCAGAGCAGAGGGGTAGATTCGTTGAATGCATTGTAAGGTTTGGGGTGTGAGGCATGCTAAGAAACCTCGACACAATTGATATTTCCAGGGAGCAAGAGTCCCCCATTCATCCCACGGTCGTCGAAGAAGAAGTTATGAGCATGCCGATGGGCTCATCTTCCATCCCCAAGAGGAAGCGGTAGGCTCAGAAGCCCAGTTCCACGCCGCCGCAAAAGAGGCACACCTACACTTCGGCTAGAGTGCAAGGAGAAGGGACTGCATAGACTGTGCCATCAACCTCAGGAGCTATAGAGTCTGTGATGCCCAGGGGCATCTCTATTAATGATATCCTGGGATATGTCACTCCGACGTGTCTGGGAGCAAAGCCAAAGTAGCCTACGAAGAATCAAAAGTATCCACCAAAATTGTCACCGTTGCTGAAAGGGATGACTTGCTTGGTCGATATCATCCCTACGTTGATCAAGTTGAAGTTCGAGGACCATGATTTGATGTTGCTTAAATATTTCCATGATGAGCCCTATGAATCAATTCTGACGGTTCTCGGTGCCCCAATTCAGCGGATTCCTCAACCATGGGTGAGCGGGTTGGACAACTCTAGATTGTTGGGGCTCATCAATATGCCTCATTTTGGGTGACTGAATGAAGCCCATGCATGTGTTAAAAAAAAATTGGACTATTTTCATGGTGGGATGCTCTGGTTGAATGAGCCCATTCTTGTCACAGTAGACTTAATTGCGAGCATTACGGGATTTCCAAAGGTCAGGGAATCCGACACAGTATATCCACGGGCGGGTTACTGACAAGAAGCTTTCCAAGCAGCTGAAGGAGCGCTTTGGCTTACAGCGTGATGGACACACCTATCGCATTGATAGCATTAATTCACAAGCGGTGCATATCGGGGCGTGGATTTTGGCGAGCAAGGTTGTTCGGGGGAATTGATCGATCCAATGCAACTCGGGCGTGGTCGCATGCGCTCAGAAATGTGCAGAAGGCATGCAAATGAACTAGTCCTTATTCTTGCTTAACCAGTTGCTCAATGATGCTCTTGCTGCTCAAGCTGGGTGGACATTTTCACATAGTTGGCTATTAATACTTATTGCACTTGTCACCTAGATGGAAACCAAAGATTACCAACCAATGATAGTGGATGTGGTGAAGGTGTGTCGGGGCACAAGATATCAGAATTTGTGGTGGGTTGAGGATCCCAGTCGATAATCGGACTGTGTGATCCACTTTTGGGTCTATTGGGAAGCGTTGCAAGCCACGGTTATCAAAGTTCCTCGCTTATCTAATTACGCAATGACCAAGTATCAGTGGCTTATTCAATTTTCTATCGGGCCACATTCCATTTATATCCAGGCACGACGGGACCCTGATAGGTAGTGGCTACCTTTGGCTTATAAAGTTACTGATGCATATTTGGATGCTATCGTTCAGGAGTGGAATACTGAATGGCACAACCCCATGAGTCAAGAGGAACTCTCAAAGGAGCCACCACCAGATGCTCCAAACGAGCATGTCCAGAAGGAGCTGAGTGTTCACGACCCTGAAAATGAGTCTTCGACAGAACCTGAGGCTGAATTACAGCGCACGTGGGAGGATACTCTCACCAAATGGTGACAGGAATATGATGTGGGAAGCGTTATCCAGTCAAGGATGGAGGACCAACTGCAGCGGCTCATCAAATCGGTCACTGACTCCTCTGAGGTTGCGACGCAGGAAATACAAGAGTCCAACCATGAAGAGTTTGGTGCGGTAAGAGATACATTGATTTCCATTTTTGATATTGTTTCCAGGAAGACACCCATGAGACATGTGATGCAGGAAATCTCATCGATCAACACCAAGCCCTGGGCTAGGAACGTTCAAGTTCTCCCAACTAGGATCGAGGCAGGGAGTGAAGAAGTGAACCAATTACTGTGATCAATCCAGAGCATTGCCTTGGATCTAAACAAGTTACCTGCTCAAGTGCTAGTGGAGCTACAACATGTTGTCGCCCAAGAATTGGCGGAAAGACAGAAGGATTTGACTGATGGATACATGCAGTCATAAAGCGCAGCCGAGAAGCTGCATAAAGAAGCAAAGGAGTTACATCAGGTCAGGGTGCAGCTGGTGAAAGAGAAGGTATGAGAGATAGATGCATTGAAGGAATCATAGGCTAAGCTGCAACACAAGGATGTCGAGGAAATTACCAAGCTGAAGAAGGCACAAGACCGCCTCGTCATTGAGAAGGAGCATTTGTGCACAAGTGTTGGTGAGGTCGAGCAAGCTGTCAATGAGGCTTGTCGACATATTTTTGAGAGCCCCGTCGACCTTACCGCAGTCGCTAAGGCCAAGCGACTTAGGGAAACCATTGTCAAGCTCCAGGAAACCAATCTACTGCTCAATTCCCTGGTCCAACCAACGACGCTGCTGGAGCAGGTTGCCGAACGAAAGGATTCTATTGAGGAAATAATGACCCAATTCGAAACAATGGAGCAAGAATCCAAGACAATCATGGAGGCGACAATGCAGTTCTAGAAAAACGTTGTTCAGGATGAACAACTCGACCACTTGAAAACATAGGAAAAATAAGTTGAAGGCCAGTTGACGACATTGAAGACATTGCTATGGGAAATTTCGCTGATGGTGTAGATCACGCGAGATGAGGAATTGAAGGACCAACAGCAAAGAGCTTCCCATGCCCAAGAACACCAACAAAAGTGCCACAACCAGTTAGATGAGTTTCAAAAAGTTGGTGGGCAGTTGGCTTTTAAAGTGGTCGCAACGTTGCAGGCAGTGCAAGAGAGTCGGTAGATAGTCAATGGCAAGGTTAGGGAAGAGCACCCCATGCAGCAAGTTTTTCTCAATTGTCAAAGCATTGCCAAAAGAGTCCAGCTGTAGGTTCAAGAGATCTCATAGTAGTTCAAATATTTCAAGGACAAGACATCGACGTATACCCTATCAACCTGACGTGGCTCGAGGATGAGCCACAAGGCTATGTTGGGGGCCTATTGGCAGGGGTTTTAGTAAGTGAGTTGTGCAGTGTCACGGCAGCTGCACAAGCTCATGTGACACCGCACAAGGCCAGATCAGCGTGATGGGCAGAAAGATAACCTTTTTTGAATATTTAATACATTAATTGACCACGTTTTGTGGACATAGGTCAGAAGTGGACCTTCGATGTAAAGGCGCAAGCCTATATATAGAGCTAGTTTTTCAATAATAATAGAAATTATAATCATCAACATCACGACCTATCAGAGGTTAGAAATAATCGCACGAAGTATGAGATCTGGTGCGATCTGTCTATGGTTTTGATGAATCTTCTGTTTTATCTGTGATCTATCTAGATATTTGGGATGTATTTGGTCTCATGATGTGGAGAAGAATTGTTTTTTTTGGATCTATTGTGCAAAATTAATATGACATGATGGTTTTTGCATACATATTGTCTTCTGTTTTCCTATTTTCTCTGCTGCGACATCAATGAGAGGTGTGTCGAATCTATTATGATTTACTGATGTTGCTGTAATAAACTGATGATGTGATCTATTCCAATTCTATCACAATTATGATAAATAATGGTTTAAGTTGTTTTATGAATGATATTGTTGTGCTGACACTGCTGCGACAAATGAATGATGTGATCTGGTAGATCGGTAGTTATGAGGATAAATTACGATCACTGTCTTAGTTCTGTAATCTGATCATTATGTTGTCTACTCGTTGGATGCCATATCTTCCCTTCTTACTCTCAGAAACTTGGTTTCGACAGCTCTCCCTTAAACATCTCGGGTGAGACTTCCTCTGCTCTGCGGATGTTTTTGGGTAGGGTAAACTTTGTCTTGGCCGGTGATCAAGGAGATCGCGTTGGTTGGGAGTCGACAGAGTGAGAATCCCTGTCGACGAGACTTTGTTGGTGGGTTTTTCCAACACTATCCACTTCACCAATAGATTATGCATCTACCAAAGATTTATGGAATCCCCACTCACCAACAAAAAATTACCAAGACTTAACACAATCTCTCCACCATTTCACTATAAAAAATTCAATATTAGAAACAACATATAGCATTAGGGAGCATAAGGTGTCATCAATGGACACCTTTCGTCTCTTCTTATAGTACTTATGAAAAATGTCACATCCCTTGTCATGCAAAATTCCTAATTGTTAATTCACTATTATGCTTAATATCATTTACCCAACTACATGTCTCTTCCATGCATAGTTCTATTGAGTATGGTTTCCATTGATGTCAAAAGAGTTCACTAATGAAAAAGGAAATGATGTGACATGTATGATGATGTGACATGTGTGATGAGGTTGCAAGGTCATATGATGATGTTCTAGTGCTCTCATGAAGTAATTTTTACGAATTGACACCATTTTGTAAAAATATGGCAACTTGCTGAAACTCTTGTTGAAACTTTGAAAATTGACTAAGTATAGGAAAATCAGAGTTCATAAATGTCAAAGTAATAACAAAGGAAGTGATGACATGGCATGTGGAATGTGTGATGAGGTTGAAAATTCATACGATGGTGTTCTATTCCTCTCATGAAGTCATTGTTACAATTTGACACCATTATGTAAAAGTATGGCAACTTGTTGAAACTCTTGTTGAAACTCTGAAAATTTGACTAAGTATAAATTATTCTTAATCTTCCTAAGGGGCCTTTATAAAGTACATGACATCTTCTATATTTGATGAATTAAATGATTCTAAGGATATATACATCTATATTTTCGTCTTATGCATCTAAACATATGATTGTTTTGTCAATATAGTCTCCGAAGGTGAATTTATTAGGCTGCCAAAAATGCTTTCTCGCATGATTTGTACTATTTCAGTTATGGTAAAGCTTCCTAAGTGGCCTCAGTAAAATACTCACCATATTTTGTAGAATAATGATAAAAATTATATGAGACCATCAGGTTTTAGCTTGTAGATGTGTGCATATGATCATGGTATCAGCTCCCCTAAAACGTGGTTGAAGAAAAAGTTGCAGGCCTGGCAAAATGAGGTTTCAGGCTGTTTTGGGAATTTTAATGAAAATTGACTAAGTATTGAAAAATCGGTCTAAGTTTCCCTAGAAAAATGCTCACCATATTTTGTAGGAAACCGATGAAAGTAATATGATACCATCAGGATGTAGCTTGTTTATGTGTGCATCTAACCATGGTCTTATTTCTCCTAAAATGTGCTTGAAGACAAATTTACAGGTCTTCCAAAATAGGGTTTCAGTTTGTTTTGCACCAGTTCATGAAAAGGCATGTTTATGTAGTGAAAAGATGCATTTGTTACAAAGAGAAAGTTCCTATGGCTTGGGGTGTACCACAACAGACTGAATGACACCAGAAACCAATAATTTTCAATATGCAAGAGCAATAAATACATCAAACACTAAGGGATATGAATCGTACCTTATTCTAGATGGTTGATGTAGATCCCCATTAAGATTTTCCAACACACTTGTATTCACAATTTGCTCTCAACAACATCAAACAAGACAATCATGCTATATATTCAAGAATTAGGCTTACTCTAGCATATCCAATCAATCATGTATAAGCAAATAAGTACATCCATGGATATAATATTCATATTTTGCACATGTATCAGGAAATGGATATTTCTATTAATAAAAACATAGATACAATAGTGACAACCTCTGTCGGCACTTCTTCGAACCCGAGAAACTGAGTCCTCCACCATTCCAATCCTCCATATCTCAATGGAAAGCTTACAAAGCAAAGGAAATATTAGGAAGAGCAGCACTGTGTGCTCCAAAGGGACAAAGGGATGCAGACTCAAGCGCAAACAAGTGAGGAAACAATGAACTATAGTTTCCTTGCTCTCCAATTTTCTCCTCATTCAATGTATCCAAGAGGCTCAATATATAGCACTCCAAATAGGAAATGGAGGGTCGATTCTGAGCGTTCTCAAGGCATATGAAAGGCCAAGAGTCAAGTTATTCAAGACTCTATGAGGAAAACTCCAAAAACTTTTGGATTTATGCACATTTCCTTATGTACGTGGGTTTTGGCTCAAAAGTTGTGTATACATGCAAGTATAGATTTAAAAGTCACGTATACACATAAACACATGTTTTTTGGGGACTTTCTTGGGAAATAAAAGTATAATAAGAGTAAAGGGGGTCCAAGGAGTCTGCAGAGGGACATGGAAGACCATAAATATTTGATCAACCAGGTGTGGTAAAATCATCTATAACAGATTTTCCCTAATGTATGAGGTTAGAGGGGTAACATGATGGCCGAAATACATTATATCCAACCCAGAAGTGGATTAATGAAGACCCATGTGGAAGAACCAACCACTCATCAGTACAATACAATGATCCATCTTTGTATATGACTGCAAATATACATATAGCAGTCTCAGATATATAAGAGTACAATGGCCATGAATATGCATGATATAGAAATATCATGCGTGGTCATCACCACGTACAATATACAATGAATCAAGATATCCATAATGGATGAAGATATATGGTATACACTGGAATATGGTCACGAGAGTTGACATCTCGTGAATACTAGCATAATCAAGGAGGTAGCATATGTGGAATTCCACCAATCTCAGAGGTATTCTACGCAAACCTCTATGATTACATGTCCTATCATGTGAATAAAGGTGTCGAGGTCGACCATGATAGTACATCATATGATTATCGGTCATTGATGTATATCGTTAACAGATGCAAGATATCCCACCAATAATTATAATGGGAATCAAGGTACAGAGTGCAATCTAACAAGTGTGAATAGATGTGTTGAGGTTGAAAACTTGAAAGAATCCATCAATCAGGGGACATTGATGTATTACCACAACTGTCGATGGTGAGAGAACCTACCACTGATGACTGTAAGTCTCAAGGAACTCAAATGGAATCTATACTCCTATTCCAGAATAAATGATCTGAAGTCAATGGAATGGAATCCGCTAGAAGGAGGGAATTAGAGTATCACCCATCAACCAACACGAGGTACTCAACAACTCTAGATAATGTGGAAGAACTCAAACGAAAAAGATGTGCACAAAATAGTAATTGTATCGGGAATGGCCGACATGCAAATTCAAGATAACTGAGGAATGGATGACTTAGGATAAACTTCATTTGAACAAGAGAATAAGGAAAATGGTGACTAAAGGTAGGAAGCATAGAATCAATATGAAAACTGGGACATCTCTACGACATAGGAGGCATCAACAGAGGCTCCATAGGGATTGGAAGCATAACCAATCGGTGTAGAAAAAATCAGAGTAACAAGTACATCTCCTAAAGTCATACTAACAACCCAACCAATGGATGTGATATATAGTTCTCTGTTCGAAGGCGACACGACTTGACAGCTGCCAAAGATAATATCATTTTGCATCTGGATTTTTATGTTTTTTAATTTTTTTGGACTTTTTCAGATGTTGAAAATCTTGAAAAAGAATAAAAGTGCTTTATAGTGTACATCTAGGAGGAGACGAGTGTCGTGGGAAAGAAAACTAGTTCCAAGTAGTGGAACATACCTATGCTCAATGCGAGGAATCATGTGCAGGATAAGGACACTCGGGGGAAGGTCTCCTCCCAGTAAAGGGTGATCAAGCTGTAAAGAATGTGTAAAAAGGCTCTGCTCGTCTAGGATTCAGATAAGCTCAGGCTACATGGCTCATAACTCGGAAGTAGGGAGCCGAAGCAAAGCTCAATAAGGTAATAAAAACTCATGAAATGCAATTACAACTTAATATATAAGGGAGTCCCTGTGGGGAATAGCTAGCATAAAGTTCAAGAGATGTATGAAGCTCTTGGTCAAGGACATGGAGGGACTATAAGGGACTCTCCAAACTTAAAGGAGAAATCTCAGCAATGAGCATGGGCACCAAATACAAAAAGGATCTAACTAGGGCACCCATGTATAGGAAATATCTACCACTTGCATAATGTCACTTCTAAGCAGTAGTATGAAGTTTTTGTGACACTACAAAGTGGGTTCGTAGCTAGAGCCTAGGTGAAATGGTCATAAGGCAATGCATAATGCAAGGGCATATGGAGTCCTAACCTATATGCCAGTTCAAAATTATACATGTGATAGATACGAACGGATCAAAGCCTTGAAGAGAGTGTATAAAAAATGGACCCTACATGACAACAATATCAATCCAAAACAATTGGAAATAGTTAGTAATGAGCCCAAACTATAGCTTATAGGGAGGATTGATCGTGAAAACTGCATTCAAAAGAAACATTACGGTGGACGATGGGACATAAGAACAAATGTAAGGTGGAGAACCAATGTTCACGTATCCACTACCACCCCCATGAGGGTGAAAACTAGTGTTAATACCAGACGAAGGGAGTATAAATCCTCTACAAATGGAGTAGAGGATGGAATATGACCACTCCCAAATCTATGAGAAAGATAAGGGGTCGTGGTGCCCCCCATTCCAAAACCAAGGTCCGCACTAGGACCTAGAGCAAGTGACGGGATACTAGTAGTGATATCAAGCATGTCGAACATAAAAGGACCCAAACTCAAGAGAACATAAATATACTTAAGTAACTGTGATCCCTAAAGAAAACTAGTGCACAAAGAGCACACTCCTAAGAAAATATACATCCAAAATACAAGTAAACCAAGGGGAGGACATGTGAGCTCCCGAATGTAGCAGGTATGTCTCTCCTAGGAGAGGCTCGAGACTCCCATACACTACAAGTAGAGGTATGTAACCAATTATAGTGGCCCTCATATTCAACGCGTAAAGAGACTGTGCTGTCTGACCCCTACTTGGCCAGGACACTCACATAATAACCTCTACAAGTACCCCCTGTGATACCTAGGTAAGGAAACTAAGGTCACCCCAATATAACCAATTCTTAGTAGGACAGTCATAGAAGGGATCGACCATATGGGAAGGGTAGCAAACTCCAAAGCTCGAAAGCACCAACCAGTACCTCAAAATCCCCCATATACGAATACTATCCTAGAAATATCTCCAGTGCTCACAGAAGGTGACCAGTGGCTATCCCAACCACAATCATGTACGTTGCCTCGTGCTTAACTCCTGTGTAAGAGGAGCCTCCTGATAACACTAATTACACCAAGGATTTCACTCTCTCACCTGGACAAACACCTACTTTTTATGTTTAGTAGTCTTGAGAATTAACTCACAATGAACTATTCCAAGACTCTAAATCCTAATCTTTTTTATGTACCCTAACAAAGAAAAATGTGTAATTCATTTTATATTAAGCGTTGATTTTAGTGGTTATGATTACTCAAAGGGAAATGACCGTGCAACCAATGATGTTATGACTTGACAGTGAAAGTAAATGTGCACACCTAACAAACAATGCCAAGAACATTTTTTCTAAATGAGAAAACAAGGTATGCCACTACACGAGATTCATAAAAAATCATTCCTTTCCAAATTCCAATGCAATCCTTCCTATATGAAAGCATAAACAAAACTCTTATCCAAGAAATTCAATGCAAGTACCTCATTAAATCCATATGTGAAATGCAAATAAGAATGCAATAATTATTTTGTATTTTCAATATAAAAAGAATGAAAATGCAATAAACTTCATTACAATTCTCAGTCTCTATAGCAAGCATCAAACACAAGCCAAGCAAGACATCGAGACAAAAAGACTAATGCACTAATGGAAAAACAAAAAAGGATATAAATTACTAGAACTAATTTCAAAGAAAAATCAATGGAAAAGCGGTCTCTGGTCACAAAAGAAGCAGTCAACGGACAACATCAGTACCCAGGAAGACTCGGCCACACTCACAACCCACCCGATAATTTCCCACAACATCAAACTCAACCAAAAGGCCTAGGATGTATGCGTCTGTTTCAAGAACAGTAACGTATGTACGTGACTTTTAGACAAAAAACTTGCATGTATACATGACTTTTCGCCAAAAACCTACATGTATACGCGACTTTTGGCCAAAAACCTACGTATGTACGCAACTTTTAGCCAAAAACCTGCGTATATAGAGAAGAAATTTGTAACGAACATAAATAGGATAATAATTAAATAAGGATAGTAATTAAATAAAATAATAGTTGTTAATTATTATAGTAGTTAGCTATTAATGTGAAGGGACATAGCTCTTCATTATGAAACGCTCAAGCCATATTAAAGGCGAGCTATGTTGTAATATCCTAACACCTCTTATCATATCTATTTTATCAACTCATGGATTATTTGTATTTTAGAAAGTGAAAGTTTGAGAAGTTACAGTAAAACGGTTCTTTCTTGTTACAATGGTATAAGAGCTAGTTTGTGATCCATGCCTTTGGCCATATCGTGATTTTTAATCATAATCCTAGGGAGTCCCTAAATTTATGGTCTTTGACCAAGTTTAAAAAAAAAAAAAAGTCAAAATAAAAAATAAAAAAGGAAGAAGTAAAAAAAAAAGAGAAGAAGAAGGAAGGTTGCCACAAAAAAAGGTAAAAGTAAAAAAAAAAGGACGAAAGTGAAACCACACTTGGTTCCTTAAAGTGGGTTTGGGTTTGAATATAAAAGTGCATAATAATTACTAGTAAAGAGCAAGCGATATTTGAACTTAGGTGGGGAATGTAGCACTCAATCCTCCCAACCACCCAATCTATTCACATTTTACAGAACTTAAGGGAAATTTTTTTTTAAAAAGTTCATAATAATTGCTACTAGAAAGCAAGTGAGATTTGAACTTAGGTGGGGAAGGTAACACTAATTCCTCCCAACCACCCAATCTATTGGCATTTTACAAAACTATTGGAAAAAAAAAAGGTTAAGGACTAGAATTTGGAAGGTGAAAATTTTAAAGCATATAAAGAAGTAAAGTCCAAAATAAATAATAAAATAAAGATTTTATATTATATAATAATTAATACAATAATTAATTATTATTTAAAAAAACTATATATATTAAACTATATATATATAGTTTATAAAACATTAATATAATAATATTATTAATTAATTAATTAATAATTATTATTATAAAAATAAAATTATAATAATTATTTTTGGAAAAAAAAGGGTTATTTGACCTAATAAGAAATAGTGGAAGAAAGTCTTTTCCAAAAGAGACATATTGAGGATTATTATAGCTTTTGTATCTACCCTTCTAGAAGAAAAGAAGACAAAAGTGAAGTAGAAACGTAGTCACAAACAATGGCACCTACATATTCGGAAATGAAGGCACAACTACAAACAATAGTGGACGAGTCAGAGCAATATAAGGAGATCAATAAAAGTCTACAAGCTGAGGTTGAGACGCAAAAGTGGTTGAAAGAGTGGAAAGACAATGAGAATCGTCGCTTATGGAATCAAAATTGTCAGCCAGAACGAACCATAAGAGATAACAAGAAAATGTTACCTGACCAGGAAAAAGGCATATCATGTTTAAAAATTCATAATCAAAACCTAGAAGACCAGGTCAGAAAGTCAAAAAATGACAGCAAATCACCATATGGAAGCGATAATGATTTAGAAGAAGAAATAAAACGTCTAAACAAGCTCATCATGGAAAAAGATGTTGAACTAGCGCAAGTCCGGAGAAAGTTGGAAAATCAAGAAACAGAGTTACGTCATCATCAACAGCAAAAAGAAAAACTTTAGTAGCAGTATGACGACAGTAAGAAGACACATAAGTTGGAACTAACAAAATTCAACAAGGTGTTATTAAGCAATTCCGAAGAAATTTTCAGATTAAGAAATCATAACAAGGCACTAGTCACAAAATCTAAGAAGTTGAAAAGTAGTCAGAAGACAGATCAATCTACGAAAGACATTGAAGGAAAACTTCTAGACAAATAGGAATAAAATCATTGTATCAGAAGGCATAACAAAGATCTTAAGGAACAACTTAAGAAGTTTGAAGATGACAGAAATCACATGTAGAAGTGATTAAGAAGTTTCAAAATGATAACATGCAATTAGAAAACAAGTTGGAAAAGATACAAAACAAAGCCTTAAAACCTCAAGAGATGAAAATAAAACTTTCTGCTCAGATCAATGCTCAAAATATGACACTCATAAAAGAAAATGACATTGTGAAAATTCCATATCGACACCCCAACCATAAAAACATATATTCTAAAAAGTGGGAATTGTCGAAAGATAACACTACCAATGTGATCAAATCTCCTAACGATAAATCAGTATGGAATGCCAATAGTCCACAACAAATCAATTTGGGATGGATTGATTCGTCCACATATCAGAATGTATGTTCAACTCTTAGTAGTTTGTATCGACATGTTTTGTCAACTGCGAAACCACAAAAAAATGATGTAGAAACATTATAAGGCTTTGAGAACAAAGCCTTTCTAAGGGAGTGGTAATGTAACGAACATAAATAGGATAATAATTAAATTAAATAATAATTTTTAATTATTATAGTAGTTAGCTATTAATGTGAAGGGACATAACACTTCATTATGAAACGCTCAAGCCATATTAAAGGCAATCTATGTTGTAATATCCTAACACCTCTTATCATATCTATTTTATCAACTCATGGATTATTTGTATTTTAGAAAGTGAAAGTTTGAGAAGTTACAGTAAAATGGTTTTTTACCGTTACAAAAGTGGTAAAAAGCAGGCCAAGGGTCAAACCACTCTAGGGGAGTGTCAATGGATGAACATACTAATAAATGCAACACATAAATGGGGAGAAACATAGAGCAAGTCAAGCACATTGTGCCCCCAATCCCCAAAGAAAAAACAAGGAACTTTCCTAGGGTAGTCGCCAATTTTGTTACGAAGAGAAACTTCCTATGGCTTGGGGTGTACCACAACATACTGAATGACACCATAAATCAATCCTTTCCAATATGCAAGAGAAATAAAGACATCTAACACTAAGGGATATCAATCGTACCTTATTTCAGACGGTTGATGTAGATCCTTGTTGAGATTTTTCAACACGCTTGTATTCACAATTCACTCTCAACAACAACAAACAAGAAAAGCATGCTATATATTCAAGTGTTAGGCCTACTCTAGCATATATAATCAATCATGTATAAGCAAAGAAATACATCCATGGATACAATATTCATATTTATGCACATGTATTGGACAGGAAATGGATATTTCTATTAATAAAAACAGAGATACAATAGTGACAACCTCTGTCGTCACTTCTTCGAACCAGAGAAACAGAGTTCTCCACCTGGACCTCCACCATTACAATCCTCCATCTCTAAATGGAAAGCTTATAGAGCAAAGGAAATCTTGGGAAGAGAAGCACTGTGTGCTCCAAAGGGACAAAGGGATGCAAACTCAAGCACAACTAAGTGAGGAAACAAGGAACTATAGTTTCCTTGCTCTCCAATTTTCTCCCCCTTCAATGTATCCAAGAGGCTCATTATATAGAACTCCAAATAGGAAACAGAGGGTCGCGTTTGAGTGTTCTCAAGGCATATGGAAGGCCAAGAGTCAAGTTATTCGAGACTCTATGAGGAAAAATCCAAAAACTTTGGGCATTATGCACATTTCTTGAAGTACGTGGGTTTTGGCTCAAAATATTCCTATACACGCGTGTATAGCTTTAAAAGTTGAGTATACACATAAACAAGTGTTTTTTGGGACTTTCTTGGGAAATCAAAGTATAACAAGAGCAAAGGGAGTCCAAGGAGTATGCAGAGGGATATGGAATGCCATAAATATGTGATCAACTAGGTGTGGTAAAATTAGCTATAATAGCATTAGTGAAGGGACACAATGATGAAAATACACAATGGTTCAAGTCCACGATGAAGAAGTACTTAAACAAGAGTTTGAAGTGGAAGAAATATGTCTCAGTAATCCAGATCAATGTAACAACAAGAGAAGAAAGAGACCAATGAAGTGAAGAATAATCAGAAACATAATTGAAGAAAAAGATCAAATTAGGGAGGTAGGGTGTTTCTAGGGTAGGATGCAAGCCTATAGGGTTTGTTGGTGCAGGTAGAAAAATCCAAGGTGTTGGTGCATCCTTGTCTGCTGGAGCAGGAAGAAAACAAGGTGTTGGTGCATCCTTTATGTAGTAGCAGAAAAACAATTTTGTAAAAATCATCTTATTAATAAGTTTGATCTTGTGGTTTTCTCTATGAGGTTTCCACGATAAAATTATGTGTCCTAACTTGTTTGATTCATTGTTTATCTTATACTAATAGTTTTAATAAAGTGGAAAAAAAGGCAATATTGATTCATCCCCTCTCTCAATATTGCTAGATAAACCAACAAGTTCTAATCTTTAATTATCTTAAATGTATACTATTCACTAAACTACCAACTACTTTTCATATTTTTACTCATTATGTTCCCTCTTACCTTTTCTAACTCTTTTGGTGGGTGCACACATAATATTTCACATTTCTAGTATTTAAAAAAAAAACTGAAATAAGAGATGAATCATTTATACCTATGCATCATGGCTCTTAATATTTAATTCCCTATTTTACATGTACATAGTAAAATCAACCTATTTCCCCATAATATCACCCAAATTAAATGAGTACAAATGTCTCTATGTGGATAGTATTTTTCATGGTGAATTTTTAAATATGTACATAGTAAAATCAACCTATTTCCCCATAAAATCACCCAAATTAAATGAGTACAAATGTCTCTATGTGGATAATATTTTTCATGGTGAATTTTTAAATATCATTCTAAATGTTATGCACATAAATGATACTTTATGTCATAATAATGAATCTCAATAAATGTCAATACCAATACCAATGATAAGTCTATGGTCACTCCAACCCTACAAGTACACACATGCATTTTCACGGTGGGGGTAAAACCAATTTAACATGGGAAAATCATTGTTAACTCCATTCTATTTACACATGGTAAAATTTGCATGGTCACAAAGGAATAAGGAATACATGTACTCATTGTGCTTCCCTCATTTATACCTCATGACTGGCCACCTATGGAATTCCCTCATGGAAAAATGGAACCTCCGGGGTGAAATACTATCTCCAAGCTATTACATGGAGGGATTTACTAGTGGGTATGAAATAGATATGTTACTTCTCCTCTCTTAATCATACACATGCCACACCCTCTCCATACATACCTTACCCATGTGTAAGCTTAATTGAAAAAAATCCATTCATGTCCATGCACACATCTAAACACCATATGAAATAGAAAATAACCGTGCTTGAAGCAAGTACAAATTAGATTAACATGTTTACAACATCATATGAAATAAAAAATAACATTGCTTGAAGCAATTACAAATTAGATTAACATGTTTACAACATCGTATACAAATTGAGACGTATCCTTTTGACCCCATCTCTACTTAATATAACTTGACTCATTCCATAAAACATTTCTTAATAAATAAACAACTTTGCTTAAAAAAAATTGTTATGCTGGACTATTTCTATAAAAAAATTCTTAATAAACAAGCAAGAAATAAACAACTTTTCTTTTGTTCATATTTTTGAAATGAGTAAAAAAGACATACATATAAACAAGGGTGGTGTGGAGCTTAGTTCCTACCTAGTTTATGACAAAAAATTAATATTAAAATTAATCAATAATTATCAACTATATCTTTAATAAAAACAAAAAATAAAGTTATTAAGTTAATAAAATATATATTTATTTAAAAGACAATAAATGAGGGAAAAAAACTTGTATTAATAACTAATATCTTAGAATATGATATATCTTTACCACAAATTTTGTCATTAATATCTTAGAATATGATATATTTTTATTACAATTTTGACAAAATTTGCATCAAAGTTATTAACAATCAGTATCTTAAAAAATGACCAACTTTAACCAAATTTACATTAAAAAAAAACTTCCTTTACAGTTTACAATTAGATTTTCAAAAAGTAAATAAGTAATTTTAATAATCCTTCAGCCCACATGCAAGTTATAAAACTCAAAAGTCAATAATTTTTTGCAGAATTAAATCCCAAAACTTCTTGTATTCGAAAACGGAAAAGTCAATAATTTTTTGCAGAATTAAATCCCAAAACTTTTTGCATTCGAAGCTATGATCTATACACCTTCAAATTCCCATTTAATTTGAGTATAACATACTACAAATGAGTGAGCATTGTGAGAACTTTTTGACCATTAAATAAAAAATTCCTCGAGCTAGAAGGATCTTTAAAGGCAAGAACTCCTTACTTTTTTTTCTTTGTTTTGTGATTAATGATAATCACTACATTGAATGCCCCATGGCTATTCTCTCCCCTTATGTCATACTGCTCCATTTTCGACTCCTATGCTCCTCAAATCTACCTCTCAACTCCTCATTATAGCCAATATTTCCTTAATGTCTAACACCAAACCTGACTTTCTCAAATATATATTCACACACATATTGCTCAAATATTAGGCACTAATGATACATGTACTAATATAGGTAGTCTTTGTTACTACTGTACTCTCTTTTGATGCAGCGCACTCACAAATGTCAATAAGAGAACCTTCAACATTTTAATATGCAAACAACTTGTGCCTAATCCAAATTTCATTTCTTCCCACATTGCATCATTTTTCCTCACAGTGAGAAGATCATCAAAATTGTGGTAAGGTCCAAAACTATCATCAAAATTGTTGTCAGGATCCAAAACTATCTGATTCTAATGATTTACATAGCTTAGACTCTATGTGGTTACAGTAACATACGTTGCAAAACTAAAGAGATCAGAGGTATTTACAAACCCAAACAACTATCAGTTCAATCCTTTCCAAATTTTAAGATGATATTATCAAAACCAAAAATGAATAGTTGCAGTAGGTGTGAATAGTGTCAAATTCCCGGGGTAGATATATATGCCAAATTCCCCAAGTGAAAGTTTTCTTAAGAAATAGATTAAGATATTAGGTCATATTATTCCAGTAATGGTATAGCATGTTGCAATCCATCAATATTTTAATATGAAGTCTATGGTTTTACAAGGAACATAAAAAATTATAAACATGAAAATCATATGGGAATGATGATTTGAAATGGGATTTTGGTAGATGAAATTT
Organism: Pseudotsuga menziesii; assembly: GCA_001517045.1. NCBI lineage: Eukaryota > Viridiplantae > Streptophyta > Pinopsida > Pinales > Pinaceae > Pseudotsuga > Pseudotsuga menziesii. The sequence goes on along the minus strand of LPNX010890763.1, from coordinate 14,159 downwards.
GTAGCAAAGAACCACAACATCCAGAGGAAAATAAAACAAGGAGGATTCTTGTCAGTCAGTTCTTGACTTCTCTATCTTTTCAGACATATCTGAATTGGCCCCATGCAGCAATGGACCTCTAAAGCCAACAACAATAGAGGAAGTTACCATTACAACAAAACTAGTAATAAATCTAATAGCCATTATGAATCCGGAAATACATTTTCTCGTTTTGGCATTGCAACAATGAACCAAGAAACAAGAGCCACGTGGTGGCAATGTCCCCGACTAAGTTATTTGTGGCTAGTTATGAAGATAAGTTTTTCGCAATAGAAACATTGAGTTGTTTTTGAATTTGATATGAAGTTAAATAATAATAGTTTAAAAGTTAAAATTGGATCATCAAATCTTTATGAGATAACTTAAATATGTTTGAAAACTAATTTTTATTAATGTGATAAACAAACACTAATTCTATATACATTTCATATTATTTGGCCTAAAATAAACAAAGTATTTTTAATAACATATTTAACTTTAATGTGAATAATACTTTAACACCATATCTATGTTCATTTTTTCTTAAAATGAATATAATATTATATTGTTTTTTTTTCTTTTATTAATATAAAAATTAAATGGTTTTATTAATTATCTTTTATTAAAAATTGAAAAAGATGACTCAAAAACATTCTACTAATTTTTGAAGAATTTTGAAAAACTATTATTTATAATGAGGAAACTATTATTTACTAAGTCTTTCATCTGAAATATAATTATTCTTAAGGTTAATAAAATAATAATGTGCAAAAGATAATTTCCCTTGGGGTTAATCAAATAATAATGTGCAATATCCAGCCGTTCTACAAATCTGCTATAGGTAGTGCGAGCATCTATCCACTTATTATGGGTTTGGAATTCACTTAGCAAATCATGTTTTTCACACATTTCAATAATATTATCTCATAAAGAGGGGAGCTTTTGGTTTGATAAATAAAGTGAAATATATAAAAATATTTAGTGATAATTGTTTGTACGCAGGTAAGTTTCGAACAGGTAAACCATTAGTCAATCAAAATTCTTCATCAAAAATGTTCATTTCAAATATAAAGACTTTTTGCATTAATTTATAGCTCATATATTTATGACTTTCTCTACATCAATTTATAGCTCATATATTTATGAGACACCGACGCCAAAATGATTGGATTTTAGCGTTAAATGATTGGATTTCAGCGTTAATGCACAGATCTTTTATAGGTCATAACTAAAAAGTTGTTATTAATTTAGAAAACAAAGTTTGAAAGATGTCACTGTTACTACACGCATATATTTTATATATTTTAATGTGTAGTCTCACGCATATATTTTAATGTGTAGGCTCAACCTGATATACTTCATTTGTGATAGATAATATATAAAGGTTTTAAAAAAGACTAATGACTAGGCGACATTTATATAAATTTTTAAAAAAGGAAAAAAAAACAAACAAAAAGAAATTGATTCATTGAAAATTTCAATTGATTCTTCACGATGTTAACATTCATTTCATATTACAATATATTTCTCTACTATTTGTGAAACAATAAAGAAGGGTGAAGGGTGGGCACTTATAATATTAGAGAAATGCTAAAACCAGAGCTAAATTATTCATCATGCTAAATTGTATTTTATTATTTCGGAAGCCAGTTCACCTTATTGGGATTGGGGAGAAATGAAGATAAACGAATGATCTGGTGCCTTTTATGTTGCCTTGATAGCTTCTTATGTTGTTGTCGCTGAAAAAATAACACTGCTCTTCTTATCAACCATGCCGACCTCCTCCTATTATGGGATAGATGGAGATCATTTGACATGGTATATGATAATAATTTATGATTAAGAGATGATGCAAGCAATTCCTTCTCTTTGTGGCCTGTTTCTTGCAAGTCATAAGCGTTGCAGTTCTGAGGATCTTTATCCACATTCAATTCATGAAGGCAAATTATAATTGATGTGCTTAAATTTTGTTTCTGAAGTATTATAATAAGTTATACACGATTCTATCACTTTTTCAATACCCCACTTTGTATATTCATTTAATCATCATTTTAAATTATACACGATTCTGTCACTTTTTCACTATGCTTGTGGCAATCTGGTTCACTAGCCATTATAACATGACTTCTACTTCTCCCGAAGTCTTTGACAGAGAGCATTGTGATGTGTTATGAGTAACTAGGGCCAACGTCAAAAAGAGAAAATACATAGATAAACTCTTAAACTTTTATTTTAGAAACATGTGTAATATTAAAATATCAAATGAAGAAGGTTAAATATTTTATAAATTGTATTTTTTTTTATTAACGCAATTTAGTTAAACTTGCAATTCCTCCTGCATGTATAATTGAAAGTTTTCAATTTTTTTACCAAATTTCTTCAATATCTACTCCAGCGTAAGCAACGATGTCGAATGCATTTTATCCATCAAAATTGAAAGTCTACTTGCTTGCTAGAATTCTATCCACGGACACGACACATGATAAAGATATTAGAGAATTTCCTAATAATCCGTCATCAATGTGTATCAAATAAGAAAAGACAATAAAGATTTTGGACTTGAAGATCTTGAAACTTTTGATTTCTGGTGCATTCCATTTGAAACAATCAGTGCATGAATGCTGCAATGCATAGTTTCTCTAGAATTCTCGGTATAATACTTCATGTTATTCTATCTATTAGGATTATATGATGTAATAGAGTATAACGCGAGAACACAACAAGAGCTCACTATGAAATTGCACCCAATGCATGTGGATAGAAGTAAATTGTAGTAAAATGAAGCACAAACCAGCCAGGCCACACAAGCCCTCAACGCAAACCAATAGGGCATTGGGCATTGAGAGTTGCATAAGAGAAGAAGGGAGGATTATGCATGAGAGCAAGCCTCCCCTTAGTAATAAAAAGAAGAAAGGTCCAAGAAACCATAGTGTAAACCCCAATTTGACAGCCTTGTCGTCAAAGCAAGGTCGCACCTTAAACACATCTATACCACTGATACCAATGTTTCCATACTTGACAGCTCTTCAATAAGCCACAAAGCCATGGGATGTGGATTTAAGCCAAGCTACCTAGGTCCATGTGAACTCGATCCAAAGTCTCTGAGTCTAGGGATGCTCATGGTCCCAATGAAGACTCTGAGTCTTATCAATGAAGACTCCGAGTCTTATATCTTGGACGTTTCAAACGACAAGCTTGACAATCCCCCAATCCCATTCTTGACTCCAAAGACGAAGTTTGTCAATCTACTAAAGCTGCTCGCCAATCCCCCAAGCCCGTTCTCGACTCCAAAGACGAAGTCTGTCAATATACTAAGGCAACATCAGATGGTTTGTTTGAAAGCACTGATATGAAATCCCTTTCTAAACAGTTTTCAATATATCAGAGGACGACTTTGAAAAATATCAACCGTTTTCATATCAGTTTTTAATATATGAAGATGCCTAGGATGCCAACCAGCTCAAAGATTATATCAATAACTTGCAGAGAATAATGAATCATGAATTTTAACATATGGAATTGCTGAAAATAAACTGATCAATACAGAAATTCTCCAACAATAAGAGCTTGAGAGATAATGTACGACATCATTGTCCCAGATGTTAGAATGATGGTTGCTAATGCGTCTATGTGCATCATCAGCCGCAACGTCCCAGATGTTAGAATGATGGTTGCTAATGCATCTCTGTGCATCATTAGCTACAACAATGAAACTCACATGATTGCATTAAGCTCCTGGGAAATTCGATTCCTGACATTTTCCGGGTTCAATTGTTGCTACAATCCTGTGCTCAACTGAGAAGGGGGAGGATTACACTCAACTGAGAAGGGGGAGGTGGTGGAAGTTGCAGACAGTCGCCTGGCTAGGTTTAGAAGCGTCAACATTAACGAGGGGGGCGTCAAAAGCTTCCACCAATTTTTTGAGATGTTATTTTTTAAATGGCATTTTATTTGATTTTACATTTTTATTTTATTTACTAATATAGATTTTTTAATTCTTTTTTATTTGATTTTCTTTTTTATATCAAGAGCCACGTGGTGGCAATGTCCCCGACATTGTCACTTGCTTTAATTGTAGAAATTTTTGTAGAAAGTTGTACTAAGGAGGAATTTGGTTAAAGTTAGGGACAATTGATGCATAATTATTAGAGGGAAGAATTTTCTTTTTTGCTCCTTTCTCTGGCATAGCTCCTTTTTGCTGTCTATGCATTTTGAAGTAGTTTTTTGAGCCTATGTTTGGTTGAGGACTTGTTCCATATTATGTATGTATATATGTGCAGTACTAGCTTTCAGCCATGACTAAAAACTCTAATGTGAACCTCTTATTATGTATTGGAATGGTGACTGAACACCTACTCCTAGATGCGACGTGTCATTGTACTCTTGTTGAAACACAAAGTTTCCTTTGATTCAGAATTGAATAACAAAGAAATGCTATTTTTCTCTTGGAAAAAAGCAGCTACCTACTTTTGATGCAATGATTTTTTTTTAAGATTTAGTAATGAAGCTTTGTATACTCAATCCAATTGTGAACTATATTGATAATCTTTTATAGATATAATGTAAACTATATTTTTTCATTTTGATATAGAAGTAAAGTTTTATTGTTCACATTAATAATAATAAATTATATATGAAAAGTTGTAATGTTCAAATCTAAATTGATATTTGAAAAATAATCACAGTGACTTTAGTTGGAAGTGCATGAGGGACAACACCTTCCAAACTAAAATACAAACCTGTTTGTTCTTCAAATTAAATGGTGCCCACTTTCTTTGCATTTCGTTGTCTGACAGTGTGTCGACCGAATGCAATCGAAGTTTAATTGATTCCAATAAAAACAAGTGTACAACCTCCTCAGCCGTCAACTACCTAACCCTCTCGGCTCGGAAATCCATTTATTCTTCTTCTGGCAGCTAAAACAATTGGTAAACAACTACCACTAGCCGAAGCATCCTGCATTGATCTCCAGTGCTCCACTGACAAGTCGAATGATTTCAGAGCACATGCTTTTAATGATTATTCAGTCCTACTGTAGAGCTACATAGGTACCTACAGAATAGAATAGAAATAGAGCTCTACATTATTGCGCAGGCATTGGTATTGTTGTCGTAGAAAAGAGTTGTATATGTTTCATCTGCGAGATTTGGAGTAGACAGAGGGTATTCCACTTTCCTAACATACCGAGGGGGAGCTTTCTTGTTATAGCTGTTTGCAGCGTAAGGATAGTAAACCAGATTGTGGGGCACATAAGGCCACACCATTGCGGCCTTCCCCATCCCTTCTTTCACTCTCTTCAACACCTTCTCGGCATCCACGTATCCTGTCACTGTTAATCTGCTTTGATTTATGTTTACTTCAACTGACATAACGCCTGCCAAATTAATCAAAATGAAGGAATTAGATGAAATTATTTCTGAAGTTTCAATGATCAGAGGTCCTGGAAAATCACACTTACAGCCCCATAAACTGTGCATCAATGCAAATAAAAACAAATACATGGATCTATTACCTTAATGCTACTCAATACTAATTGATCCAGGCTTCAAATATGCTAATGTATGTAAAACATAAAATATATAAGATAATATATTCTTATAGTAAATGATATGTCTGGAAAGAGCTGTGTAGAGTTTAAAGAACCGTTTCAAAGCTTTTCTTGATTTTTTCCATGTAGATAGCTTATACTAGATGAGATATCTGGAAATAGCTGTGTTAATAGCTGTGTTAGAGTTTAAAGAACCGTTTCAAAGCTTTTCTTGATTTTTTCCATGTAGATAGCTTATACTAAATGAGATTTCTGGAAATAGCTATGTTAGAGTTTAAAGAACCGTTTCAAAGCTTTTCTTGATTTCTTCCCTTATACTAGATGAGATTTCTGGAAATAACTATGTTAGAGTTTAAATAATCGTTTCAAAGTTTTTCTTGATTTTTTCCATGTAGATGACTGAGTGTGCACTTAAAACGTCCGGTTCTTTAAAATTTAACACAGCTCTTTACCGAAATCTCATAAGCTACCTGCTACCTATAAAAACATTCATACAAAGATAAAATATCTTGACCGAGCTTTTCACTCTTCGTTCACATCCTTCACAGTCCATGCGAATTTTCACCTCCACTGTCTGTCCAAAAATTCAAATGGATGAGTAATTTTTCAATGTGATCCGAAAAACATTTAAAACAGTGGAATACAGATACAGCATATAGGTATAGGCTATGCCTGAGTAAATTCTTCTAGTGATCTATATGTCTGCATGTTATAAATTGAAAAAAGAAGTATTTACCACAAGATCTTTAGCACGTTTGCGGCGTTTGAAGTCTCTACCGAACAGTGCCGACATAAAATCCATTATCCTTCTTCTATCTAACCAGGAACCTCGCTCTAACTGCTCAGAATAATAATGATGTGATAAATTCTAAAGAAAGTTTCGGCCAAACAGGAAACGCAGGAGTGAATAATTTATATCAACTAATGGATGATCGGAGGAGATATTGTGAGAGATTGTTCAGAATAGGAAAGCATGGAAACAGTATGATCCCACACATCTAGAATCGTTACTGAACGTATAAATTATATTATAGGCCAGGCAAGTGAAATTCAAGATGATCAGTACGACCTTGCAGCCATGGTAATGTGATTTTTCAAAGAAATTGGGAATATTGTCGGGATACATGATGGAAATTCTAAATAAATATATAACTCAACCAGCAGTGCTGTTTGGGAAAGCGAAACGAGGTTTTAAAGCTCGCCTGGCTCTCATTACATGACAATACAACCAACTATACTATTAGTATATAAATATGCGATTCGTCTAATGGCTGCCAGCAAAGCAAAGCAAGGATCTTGAATACTACTTATGGGTGCATGAGCTTTGTCTGGTTGCTACTCTCCCGGCCTACCCCCCTTTTAAATGATAAATTCCATCTTTTGATGCAAGAAAAGGGTTTTCTTAAAGATCTTTTCGCCGTGAGATGGCGACCTATAAGGCTATGAATTGGAGCTAGCATGCCTCTCTTCTTGAAATGACCGGTGGATGATTACAGATGTCCATGGATTCTGGTACGCGTGTAGACAAGTTTGCTGTATGACAGAAGCAAACGGCATGCAAATGTCAATGTGAACAAGTAAAATTTACCCACCCTGCACGCGATCTGAATAAGGACATCCGGCCGTATGATTCAAATGAATCTCACGGTCGTGGGACTGGCGTGCTCCAATCCGATTCCGGCAGCCCGTCCTACAATGAGAGAGGTTACTCAGGTACTGGCTCGGGCCATGCCACCACCATACGTACCTCCGTTCAGGCCAGCTTTCGTCTGGCCCCATCTGCCCACGGATATCAGTTTCGCCAACACTTCCACCCAGGGTTGGAATTTCAAATGGAGAACACCCGTCAAAATTGCCAGTAACAATCAAAATCTAAAACATTTTCTGTATTCTAAGCCAGATTTTGCGGTTTCCGGAAAAACTTAGCTGTATTTGACGGGCAAATTGGCCCATGACGGGCGTTTACCCGTCAATTTCCATCCCTGCTTCCACCATCAATTCAATAGCCAGTTTTGACGGTGTAGTGAACTCCTTGAATACCTTGCTTAGAGCGTCTGACTCAAATCAATAGCCAGTTTTGACGGTGTAGTGAACTCCTTGAATACCTTGCTTAGAGCGTCTGACTCAAATCAAAATGCGAGGAGATTCGCATCAGAAAGGATGACATTCTCTGATATAGATTTTTGACATCGATTTTGCATCGCAATAATCCAACCCAGGTTTTGTGTTGTCAAATGTTTCGAAGGGTTTCAAGGTTTTAGAGTGACGTTAGTGCTCAGTGTTCAGAACGTGTCAGAAATTTCAGTAAAGAGTCTCTTGTGACATTCCTTCAAACAAAAAAAAGTTGAATTGAACAATTATTTAGGAGCAGGATAAGCGTTCACCAAATCGCCCCCGACTCGCCGGAATCCGGCAGATCAATTTTGCTGTAAATCATACTTTCCAGGAATTAAATCGTAATTTTAATCATTTTGGTAGTTTTAAAATGCCCGATTTAGTATAGAAAGAGCTAATAAAATTAGTAGAATTCCAAAATAATGAAATAAACAATTTCACAGCAATCATTTGACTGATTTTAATCAAAAATCGGCTGGAAAAACGGGGCGATTTGGTGAACGCTTATCCCACGCGAATTATTTATCTGTCACCGAATTCCTTTCTTCTACACATTTGTTAGAAATAATGTTTATCGTATGAGTTGTGGAGATTCTAGGCAAGTCTGTCTGCCTAGTTCAATTGACATATTTTATCAATCTATCTTAGCTATATTAAGTTAAATATCATAAACTCTATATTGGGGGCATCATGTATTGTACTATAAAAATATGTTCTCCCATGATCCAGAGGAAGACTTTGTTTAAGCCCATGTAGCTTGTCACGTTACACTGAACTAGGTAACCACTTCTTCATTCATGCAAGTCATTGATTGCAGAGTGCCATAGACTGCAGCGATTGTCAGTGTCACTGCAAATTGCTGGTTTTTCAGGGTGTCAGTGTCAGTGTCAGAGGCTAAAATGAAAAGGTAATTCTACAATAAGATAGTGGATGAAAAAAACTTTATAAAAGCAGTTAATTTTTGTTTAAAACCATAGCATAAAATACAACAATTGCAAGGGCTACATTTGTTTGTTATGAATACTAAATGTGGCTGGGGATTGTTGCAGTTGAGGTTGACAGTGCAGTCGATGATTAGCATCCGGTGCATGTTTCTCCCTCCATCTATACCTTTATCATGCAAATTGCTACACGCTGTTTACGCAAGCTCGCCGTCTTGGGGCACAAAGTCCCAGGCCTAGGTCACCTATATAAACCAATAAGAAGTAAGATAAATCAATATTTAAATCATTCTCCAAAAAAAAATTGATACAAACTATAGCAAAAATTATATGTTTTATTAAAGTTGCTACAAATTAGTCCAAATAATCGGCCTGACCGATTCATATATATCCGCCGTTGAGAGGACATAATAATATAAAATATTTGGCTTTGTGATAAAGATTTTTTTTTATATCTTAATTTAACATTGATGTCTTTAAAACAATGGAATATTTATATTAATTAATACACAAACATAGAACATATAATCTCTCCCTACCTACTACCGGGGGCTAATAAAATTATAATCTTGTAACAGTGATATGGATTAAGTGATATGGATTAATTGATATTAAATTAATTAATACACAAACATAGAACATATAATCTCTCCCTACCTACTACCGGGGGCTAATAAAATTATAACCTTGTAAGAGTGATATGGATTAATTGATATTAAATTAATTAATACAAACATAGAACATATAATCTCCCCCTACCTATTACCGGGGAACTAATAAAATTATAACGTTGTAACAGTGATATGGATTAATTGATATTAAATTAATTAAAGGTGCACAAGACATGACGTGATATTTATGATAAGGAATCTCCCCCTACCTACTACCGGGGAACTAATAAAATTATAACGTTGTAACAGTGATATGGATTAATTGATATTAAATTAATTAAAGGTGCACAAGACATGACGTGATATTTATGACAAGGAATGATGTATTTAAGAGGACAAATTGTCACGTGAGAGATATTCCAAGATAGGTTTGACAATATGAAAGTTCTTGGATAACATTCCTACTCATGCACATGCAATGAAGAAGGATCCTAGGTAACACGTATGAGGGTGACTGAAAGTATAGGTATTAGGTATGGGTTGTTTGAATTTTAAGGAAATTATCTTTTAAGAAATTTATCAATGTAATAATGTAAATTGTTTGCATTGATAATAATGTTTTGTATGATTATAATGTTTTATTGATAGTGAAGTGTTTTATAGGTTAAATATAAAAAATGTGTGCATTGATAATGAAATGGTTTATAGTATTAATAATAATGTCTATATTTATAATGAAGTGTTTTATAGTTTAAATATGAAAAAATGTTGTAAGTAATTTGTTTTTCAAATATCAATAAAAACATATTTACCAATTTAATAAGTAATGTTTGTATTGATAATAATGTTATAGGCTAAATACAAAAAATGTGTCTATTGATAATAATGTTTGCATTGATAATGAAATGTTTTATAGTATAAATATGAGAAAAAAATGTGCATTAATAATAATGTTTGCATAGATAATAAAGTGTTTTATAATTTAAATATGAAAATTGGGGTACACAATTTGTTTTATATATTAATAAAAATATATTTATCAATTTAACAAGTAATGTTTGTATTGAGAATGATGTCTGCATTGATTATAATGTTTCCATGTTTCCATCGATAGTGAAGAGTTTTATAAAGCTAAATATAAAAAAAGTGTGCATTGATAATAATGTTTGCATTGACAATTAAATGTTTTATAATACAAATATGAAAAAAAAATGTATTGATAATAATGTTTGCATAGATAATCAAGTGTTTTATAGTTTAAATATGAAAAAATGTGGTACACAATTTACCTGATAATACCTGGTAATCCTGTTGGTGTCACTTCTACTTTCAAATATATTCAATTTGTTTTTGACAATTTGCACTTTGTTTTATATATTAATAAAAATATATTTATCAATTTAACAAGTAATAATTATCCATTTAAATTAGAAGAGAGAATTTTAGATTTAAAAACTCTTAATTTTATATTAAAAATTTTTAAATTATTTTTCAAATAAAAATTAATGTTATTGATAATAATTTTGTTGGGAAGATTAAAATTATTAATAACCTTAAAAACATTTAATATTAAAAAACCTTATATCTATTGAATTGATTAATACTAATTAATATTGTTATAAGCTTAATCTGTACTCCTAAATTAAATATGATTGTAAAAACTAGTATTTTTATTAATAAAACTTTAAAATTTATCATTAAATCGAAAAATGATGCAACAAATCAAATTCCTTAAGGTGTAAACCATTTTTTGAGTGCAAAATTTAAATAAAATGCACCTTAAGGGATTGTGGGATAAACCTTTTTTAGAGTGTAAAACTTGAGAAAAGGTTTGTACCTAAAGGGATTGTAGATCAAGACTCAAAATGTATATTTGTCTTCTAGAATTCCCACTTGAAATTATATGTTATAAGCACTCATTGATTAAGTGGTTCACATGCCATTTGTTATCCATGCTTGGGTTGTTCTACTCGCTCACTCTGGCATAATGAGTTGTTTTGTTTGTTTCAGGTGGATGTTAATGATTCTATATGGGATAATAATAAAATATAGCAAGATAAAGTGAAAGATTCAAACATGTATATTGTTGATAAAGTTTAAATGTGATCCTAAACAAAATAGATCTTGTGAATAGAGCAAAACCTAAAATTTGTCAATAAAATTGTGAATTGTGATTTTACTTATTCAATTTTTAACATCATTGAATCCTAATTTCTCTATTCTTTCACATTAATCACTCCATTTTATTAATTATATGTATTTTTATTTCTCATTCTTTCACTTACTTCTTGATGTTAATACCAAAAACGACATATACTTAACATACTTTTTCGTGTGAAATATTTTGACACTTCCCGAGAAGGTGCATTTTATTGGGCGTCATAACATTAATAACGATTAATAATGAAAATATATATCTTCAAAATCAAATTACCTTAATCGTGTGTATGGTTGAATTGCTTCTTCAATTTTGATCTTCCCCCTTCAGTCATTAGACCGAGTTGGAGAAATATGAGAACATGTTACAACAGGATTGCCAAAAGGATTGACTCGATTTTTAATTAATGAAGGTGTTGTCCATGGTGCTTCCACTATCAAACAGTGGGTGGGATATGGAGGTGACTCTGATCACTTCACTAATTTCATTGAACTTAAAGAAGATAATCACAAACCACCAGTGCCATTCAAATTCAATGCTCGATGGCTGGATAATGAGGATTATATTCAGAGGGTTAAAAATTCTTGGAGAGCATACAATCTTAGATTCATATCCCATATGACTGCTAGGTCATCCTGATAGAGTGAAAGTGGTGAAGGATTACTTGGAGGCAACCATGTGGTTGGATTCTACAGAATCTATCAAGTAAGCTTTCAAAGGAGTAAGGTATGCATTCAAGGCTTGGCATCTCTCATGTTCTTTAGTATGCTCTCCATCATCAGACATCTCTGCACCTTGTGTAAGGGAAATATTTTTCTGTACAAGGATTATTTTCAACTGGTTGAAGGTGTTCTTGATGCACTTGATTACTTAATGAAATCCCCTCATACAATAAGGACACTTAGTCTTTCTCTTGGATCCCAAAGCTCCTTTGGAAGACTTCTGATTCTATTTTGGCTTCCAATCATATGATTTAGGCTCCTTCCCCTTGTGCATTGGTAGGGTCCGACATCAGAAGAGCTTGGTTCTTGGAATTTTGGAGGACTCCCATTTAGACCAACTTTTCTTGCTCCTATATTAAAGACTCGAAAAAGCCATCAAGGGAAGGAATCTTCCAATTGGGAATGGAAGGTCTTCTAAAATGGAAGGTAGAGACAAAGACAAAATACTCAGAACCAATTTTGTTGAGCACTGAGAGCACAAGTTGCTCATCTTTCCTCTCTATTCTGCAATGCCTACATTATAGTTCAAGAGACTTGAATTTAGTAAAACGTTGTTGTATGGTCTCAAAATTGATGGGATACAAAGATATTAGCTTGTTCTCTATAATGTGTCCCTGGAGCTCATATTTATTTCCAAACAAGAATTCAAGCTTCTCCCAATCTTCTATGGGATTCTTCAATCCCTCAAGATGAAATAGGAGTTCTCTGAAGATGTGAGCACAAAGGAAGCCAAAGGCTTCATCCAACGGGTCAAAGAACTTGTTTTTCTCAGCAGGATGATGAGGTTTAGTCTCTTAGCCCATTTTCATCCTGTACAGGCCAATATGGCGCAAGGAGACCTGCATATATTCCCTCCAATCAACATAGTTGAAGGGTGTTAGGATATGGAGTAAGAAATATTGATTCTCCATCAATTCTCCTTCTGATCAGTCAATTTCTTCAATCAAGCTATGTAGCACCTATAAGAAAACACTGCAAAAAAAAAACTAATTTGAACTATGTCAGAATCAAGCCTTCCATCTCGACATGTATACTTTTTCAGGGTTTGCCACGCCCTCACTGCCATTCTGAATGAATCCAGAGTTAGCAAGAAACTCTTTGTGGGACTTCTGTGGAAACCTAGCTGCTTCTGGTGTACAATGGAGATCAAACAGACTCAAATATTTCTTAAGGAGGATCTAACACCATATTAGAATTAATGTTCCATTGATCTTCAAGAAATGAGTTCCATTAGATTTAATTATTATGTTATGTAAAGGAATGAATAATACCCAATGAAAAAAACAAATCTCATAGGAAACATACAAGTATTGCTCAATATAATTATAGTATAAAATTCATTAATCCCAACAGTATACAACATTGTTACATAAAGGATAATTCGAATTGTAGAAATTCTGACCAGCAATAGATTAATTTCACTCACAACAAATTACAATTGATCATGCAAAATTGTCAACAATGGAGACTGAAAATGGAGCTGTAACACAAAATTATATTAACTCAGTGTACAATAGCCAACCCTGTAATAACATAGGTTGCTGAATATATAGAATAAATCAATAGGTTGAATGCATAAGGAGGCATCCAAAACTAGCATAAAGCAGGCTTACCCAAAATAGGCAAATCCCCCATAGGTATAAAAATCTGATCCCAAATCTGTCATGAGGCTCACGAATTGGCAAGGGCGCATGGGCAAGCTAATGAGTGGTGAAATGGCAGCTCATTCATGCTTTTTCATGGAGGAAAGAGTGGAGGATGAAAGGGGAATAAAACAGGTTCACCTCACCTAGTGTTGCTTTCCTTATGTGCTTTAAAAACTGAAAAAGTAGTCAACAAAGCAGAAAAAGTAGAAGGGCGCCTAGGAGGCCAGGAATAAAGCAGATTTGATTCCTAAGGCTTTCCAAAGCGCTACATGAGTCAAAGATGGCAAGTTTTACCTCTATGGATAGGCAAATAGCAACTTGAACATGGTGGGACTCATGAACTAGGAAAATAAGACAAAAATAAATGAATTAATGTCTAAGTGGGTAATACTATGGGTTT